>CAUYUJ010001328.1:61295-96295 GCA_963575745.1 Prorocentrum cordatum
GATGCTCTGTCATGCACCCAGGCCGCTAATCCTGTGCAAAAAATACCACAAAGAGCACACTCGCGCGTTCATGTCAGAATCCTACCGAACACCGTGTGTTTGCAAGCATTTCAACATAAAAACATCAAAAACCCATTGCTTTTTCACAAAAATGCTTTGGGGTGTCCTGTCAGACCGTCAAAAACCCAAGGCTTTTTCACAAAAATGCTTTGGGGTGTCCTGTCAGACCGTCGGGCTTCCTCCGGCCACCTCTGGCTTCCTGCGGTGTACCGGGCCATTCTCGACTCGTCTGGCAATGCGTGCGCGGCATTCAACACGCGCTCGCCAGTTCCCGTCGGCAACCGCCATCGCGGCCGCATCAGCTGTACCAAACCGGCTGGCCGGTGTGACTTCGGCCCCCAGTTGTGCCAGCTTTGCTTCTTATGTTGTGGGAGGGCGGGTGGGACTGGGCATGCCATGCTTGACTCGCTCGAGCTGGCTAGCTTGACTCCTACTCCTACTCCTGCTCCTGCTCCTGCTCCTGCTCCTATCCTTATTCCTTATTAGAATATACTCCTACTCCCCCCTCAGGCCGGCCGATAGGGGCCGCATCCGGGTGGTCCCATCCTAACCTGTAAAAAACAATACAAAATCAACATGTTCTTATTTTTTCCTCTCGACATGCACGGCGATAATCCTACCGAACACCGTGTGTTTGCAAGCATTTCAACATAAAAACATCAAAAACCCAATGCTTTTTCACAAAAATTGTACAAATTTCCCGCCCGGGCTCTCTTGCTGAAATCATAGGAAAACCATAGGAATCTTAAGAATTCGGTCAAATCCAGCGATTTCACGTCATCGCGCGGTGCACTCGCGATGCTCTGTCATGCACCCAGGCCGCGAATCCTGTGCAAAAAATACCACAAAGAGCACACTCGCGCGTTCATGTCAGAATCCTACCGAACACCGTGTGTTTGCAAGCATTTCAACATAAAAACATCAAAAACCCAATGCTTTTTCACAAAAATGCTTTGGGGTGTCCTGTCAGACCGTCGGGCTTCCTCCGGCCACCTCTGGCTTCCTGCGGTGTACCGGGCCATTCTCGACTCGTCTGGCAATGCGTGCGCGGCATTCAACACGCGCTCGCCAGTGCCCGTCGGCAACCGCCATCGCGGCCGCATCAGCTGTACCAAACCGGCTGGCCGGTGTGACTTCGGCCCCCAGTTGTGCCAGCTTTGCTTCTTATGTTGTGGGAGGGCGGGTGGGACTGGGCATGCCATGCTTGACTCGCTCGAGCTGGCTAGCTTGACTCCTACTCCTACTCCTACTCCTACTCCCTCCGTCCTCCTCCTCCTCCTCCTCCTCCTCCTCCTCCTCCTCCTCCTCCTCCTCCTCCTCCTCCTCCTCCTCCTCCTCCTCTCCTCCCCCCTCCTCCTCCTCCTCCTCCTCCTCCCCTCCTCCTCCTCCTCCTCCTCCTCCTCTCCTCCTCCTCCCCTCCCCCTCCTCCTCCTCCTCCTCCTCCCCTTCCTCCTCCTTCTCCTCCTCCTCCTCCTCCTCCTCCTCCTCCTCCCTCCTCCTCCTCCTCCTCCTCCCCTCCTCCTCCTCCCCCCCCTCCTCCTCCTCCTCCTCCTCCTCCTCCTCCTCTCTCCTCCTCTCCTCCTCTCACTCCTCCTCCTCCCTCCTGCTCCTCCTCCTCCTCCTCCTCCTCCTCCTCCTCTCCTCCACCTCCTCCTCCTCCTCCTCCTCCTCCTCCTCCCGCCTCCTCCTCCTCCTCCTCCTCCTCCTCCTCCTCCTCCTCCTCCTCCTGGGGCGCAAATCATGGCCGGCGGCACCACGTACGCGGCCCATGGGGGGGGGCCGGGGACGCAAGGAAAGAAGAGGCGGCGCCAAGAGATCTGGGGAGATGCAGTAGCCCCTGCCATGAGATCGAACCCCCTCCCCCAGTCCTCCCCGTCCCCCCTCCCCTGGCCGCCCCCGAGTCCTCGGAGTCGCGCCGCCCCAGGCTGGTGGCCTTGTCGTCGTGGGAGTCGCACGGCGGCTCGCCGGGAGCGCAGCCGCCCAGCGTCGACGGGCGCAGGTCACGCGCGGCGAGAGACAGCTTTCCCCGCGGCTCCGGCAGAGCCATCCACACGGGCTCCACCAGCTTGGCCCAGCGCGGCATGGCAGAGAGGCTCGGCTCGGGTGCGGCTAGAAGTGTCCCTGGCCCAGGGTGCTCCCAGGATGTCCAAGGAGGCCCCCACGGCCTCCAGAGCACCACTCACGAGGCCCAGGAAGGGGACCAGGGACTCCAGAATAGAGCGAAGAGCTGGGGGGCACATTGGGCCAGGGACACTCTTGGCAGCCCCCGATCGGCAGGGGGCGGCGGGGGAGTCAAAGCGTGGCGCGGTGGAGGCTCGGGTAACGCGAGCCCCGGAGCCCCCAGCGCGGAGGCGGATCCTATACCTGCGGCTGGCCCCCAGGAGGCTCCCGAGAGGCCCCAAGATTCCTCCCCGGAGGCCCCCGAGATCTTCCGAAGAGACCACAAGAACGATCCCTGAGGACTCCGGCCCACGTCAGCGTCGTCGTCGTTGCCACCGCCGCCGCCGCCGCCGTTGTCGTCGTCGTCTCCCTTCAGGATCGGCGGCACAGGCAGTAAGGCCTTCGCACTCTCCTCGGTCCGCAGGCGTGGAGGCAGACCCTGCCTGCGCCTGGTGCCTGCCGCGGCGGAGTCGGCGCGGGGGTCCTCGGGCACCGCTCAGGCCGCTCGGTCATGGACGTTCGTGGCTCGGCGGCGAGCCCAGGGGGCAGTGGGAAAGGGCAGGTCTTCTCAGAAGGCTCGGGAGTCCCGCGGCCTGCTGAGGAGTTTCCCTAGCCTGCCGCGAAGACAGGGAGACCTCTCAAAAGGCCGCAGGGGTCCTGAGGAGCCCCGCCGCCTTCTGAGAAGGCCTTGTCCTTCTCACCTCCACCTGACGATCGCCGCCGAGTGGCTGGTGAACGAATTCCTAGTGAGCATTTCGACACTGGGCGGGAGGGGGGAGGGGCAGACCTCTGCTGAGCGCGACTGTTCGCAACAGTGCGCCCGATGGGGGAGGCTCCACCTGCTCCTCGTGGGGGCGGGGGAGGGAGGGGGCGAGGGCCCGCGCCGATCGGCAAAACGAGGAACCCAAAAGCGACGACCTGCCCACCACCAGCCCCAGACCCCCGACGTCTCGATTCCTCCGACACGCGGGGCCCCGACCTCCCGACCACCTCTCAGGGACCGGCTGTTCCTCCCGAGCCGTCTCTTGACGGCCCCAGGGCCCGGCGAGGGCCCCGAGGGGCCGAGAACTACGCGAAAAAGAGTCCCACCAGCCCTCTGGGCGTCGGTGGTTTAGGGCGTTTCCTCTTCCACCCCTCCCTCGTCCCCTTCGGGGAGGGGTTTATCCCTCCCCCTACCCCCTCCCCACTGACCTGGACAGGAGGGGCGGGGAGCGGTCAGAGCGTCCAAAACGGCCTCGGCGAGGAAGCCAAAATCATTGATTTCACTATGGTTTTGGCCCCATTTTGGCCTTCTGAGGGGGCAGCGCTAATTAGAGCTCCCCTCTTCTTTGATCGATTTCCTCCACGATGGCCGCAAGAGGCCCCCAGGATGCCCCAAGAGGCCGCAGGATGGCCCCAAGATGGCCCCAAGAGGCCCCCCAAGAGGCCCCCAGGAGGCCCCCAAGAGACCCCCAAGAGGCCCCAAGAGACCCCCCAGAGGCACCCAAGGGGCAAAGATGGCCCCAAGAAGCGCCCAGGAGGCCCCCAAAGGCCCCAAGATGGCCCCAAGAGGCCCCAAGAGGCCCCAAGAGGCCCCAAAGAGGATCCCGAACGGCCCACAGAGGCCCCCCCGAGGCACCCAAGACGCCGAAAAGCCCCTCAGGACGACCCTCTACTCGCCTGGGCGTCGTTTCTGGACGGGCTGGTGGGGATACTTTTTTTTTCCAGCCGGCTCAAGGCCCCTGTGCATTCAGATTTCACGTCTGTGCTCGCCCCCAGTGCCTGCCAAGGCTGGGCGAGTACGCTTTCTGGCACCTCCCCACCGTGGCGCCGTGTCCATGGGCTCGAGTGATGTGTTGTTGGGGCCGCGGAAGCCGCTGTGGGCTTGCACGAAATGCCACCGCTCGGGCAACTGGGCGTCTCGCATCAAGTGTGCTTGCGGCATGGCAGCTCCACCAGCGGTCCAGAAGAGTGCGAAGTCCGCCCATGAGCAGGTGGTCGCGGGCGGTGCCAACAAGGGGTCGCAGCCGAAGGGTCAGTGGAGTTCGGGAAGTCCTCTCGACGCCACGCTCAAGAAGATCTTGGGGAGGCTCGAGGGCCTTGAGAAGAAGTCGGCGCCGTACACTGCATCGGCTCCTCCCCCGCCGTGGAGAGCTGAAGGTGACAGCTCTGGCGCCACGGCCCTGCCCGATGACCAGAAGGAGGCCAAGGAGCGCTTGGCACACTGGCAGAGGGCGGCTCGTACCTCAGTACACCAGGAGGACAGGATGCTGGCAGAGGAGATGGCAGCCAAGATTCATAAGGCCATCAACGAGGCGAAGCCAGCACACGTCCAGCAGCACAGCATCTCCACCAGGCTTGAGCGCGCGAGGTCCACGGCAGCCTCGCTCGAGACCAAGCTGGCGACGGTCACGAAGGAGGTGGAGGACGCGCGCAAGATGCTCGAGGAGCGCCTCAAGAGCGCCAGGGAGGCCCTGGTGGAGTCGCAGCGGCAGGTGGCGGCCCTCGAGCAGGAGGCTAAAGAGTGCTTCGCCAAGTCCCTTGCCAAGTCGGATGGGCCCGTCCTCAAGCTGGAGGAGCAGCAGCTGGGGTCGGCATCGGTGGAGTTTCGTGAATGGTTTCGGGCGCAGAAACGTGACGAGCAGGGAGCCAAGCACCTCGAGGTCTTGTTCGGCATGCTTGAAGCCCAAGCGGTTGCTGCTCGTAATGGTGTTTCTCCTCCTCCTGCTGTGCCTTGCGATGTTGATGACATGGAGATCGATGAGGATGACGAGCAGTCCTTCGCAGAGGAGCGTCAAGCCAAGGAGCGAGCGGCAGCAGCTCCAGAGGATGGAGTTGAGGCTGCGCGCGAGGTTCTCCGAGAGGCTAGGCGTAAGTTGCAGTTGCAGCTCCAGGCGGCAGCAGCCAAGAGACAGAAACGTGGGTAACATGTTCCCGTGCTGCCTGGAGGGCTACGTCACCGAGCGCATCGGGGATCAGGCCGCTGCGTTGCTTTGCTCAAGGCATGCGTGGCCTGAAGCAGGGATTGATGTGCAGGAATCGTCTGCCGCACCTGCTACACCGCCAGCTTTGTCGACCTTGGCACTTTCCTCTGCTGGAGCGAATCCCTCCCCGAGCTGCACCAGGATCAGGAAGGGCAAGAAATCCAGTGTTAGGAGAGGTCGTTGGGTGCTGTTCTCCTGTAATGCCAATTCTTGGGTTTCTTGGGAGACTATCCTGGACTGGCGGATGGAAGATGTTAGGGGCCCACGGCCTCAGTTCTGGGCTGGGCAGGAGACTCGTGTTTTGGAGGCGTCTCAGATCGCTAAGTTCAAGGGCTTGATGAGGTTGAAGGGCCTCAACATCGACTTCTGCCCCGCTGTATCCACAGGAGCTGGTACTTTGGAGACCTCTGCAGGTGTGATGGCTGGAGGCCTGTCGCACAGCAACCAGTGTACTGTATCAGTGGAGAGTCTGAAGTCCGTACCAGAAGCACAGGGTCGAGTGATAGCTAGGCATGTTAATGGGGTGGTTCCAGGAGGTTGCATTTGGCTGTCGGTATACTTCTACCACTCCCAGGGAGTCAGCAGGGACAACGTTGGCCTCCTGGCGGGGCTTGGCAAGTACCTTGGGAGCCTAGCTGCGCCTTGGATCCTGGGATGCGATGCTAACATGGGGCCCCAGACCTCTAGATTGATTTCTTGGTGCGCTGAGCTAGGGGCTACTGTTGTGGCTCCAACGACGACGACCTGTGCTGCTGATAAGGGACAGGTATATGACTACTTTATTTTATCAGCAGGGCTATGCACGTGCGTAGAGAAGGTGCAGGTTTGGCATGATGCCCCAGTTTCGCCCCATTCCCCAATTGAAATATCGCTGGTGGGTGTGTCACTGAATATCCCCATCCATGTTCGTTGTGTCTGGAAACGGTTGCCTACCCAAAAGCCCACGGGATGTGAAATGGAGCCTGTTGATTACAACTGGTCGTGGCATGCTGGGGACACGGGGGACTTGGAGCTTATGCAAGTGTGGGATCAGTGGATTGAGTTTACTGAACTGGAGCTTTGCAGAGTTTTTTGATATCCATGGGGCTGAGCAGGACATTTATGTTGGACGTTCTTCAGGTTTCAGGAGAATGCAGGTTTCCCTGGACACGATAGTCAAAAAGAAATGGTTTGCTAACACCACTGCCCAGCTCAGATCTTGGCGCACACTAGTGCCGTTACTGGTCAAAGCGACGGCCTGCCTGGACGACCTGTCCAACTCCGCGCATTGGCAGACGCTGCGCTTTTCCATCCTGAAGCTGGACCAGAAGTCTCTTGGTCCTAAGTTTTTGCGCCTTGCCCCTAGCCTGCCCCAGCTGATTGGGATCATCGAAGAATCTGGAGGGTCCGATCTGGGGCTCCTCATGCCCACTGCGCAATCCACGTATGAACACATGTTCAGGGATCACTGTAGCAGGAGGTGGGCTAGGTGGAGATCTTGGGCTCAGGAGGCAGTAACTAAGGGCGGCAAGGCGGCACATGCTTTTTCTAAGGAGCGTCCACCTGCAGTTGGCCCGCTATCTCCACATGGCTGGGCGCTGCAAGGGGACCAAGCCGTTGAGGCCTTGAGGAAAGAGTGGAGCCAGTATTGGTGCTGCCATCAGTGCCCGCTCACTGCGCAGCACCACCGTCGCGCAGACGAAGCCCCCCCCCTCTTCCTCGGCCAGAAGTTGAAATGCTGAAATGGGCTCTCAGTAAGTTCAAACACGACACGGGTTTAGGAGTGGACTGTATGAACCCTAGGTGTTGGTTACTGTTGCCCAGGGACTTCTTGGAGCGTTTGATCGACCTGATGATGTTATGTGAGAAAAAGCCTTCTCTCCCAAGGAAATATGCTACCCAAATCATCTTCCAGGGCAAACCCGATGGTGCTGGATTGCGCCCGTTGGCCTTGATTGTCAGCGTGTTAAGGGCTTGGGCCAAAGTTCGGCAGGTGGTGGCTCGGTCTTGGGAGTTGGATCATTCGGCGGATTTCTTCTGGGGAGCTCGAGACAAAGAATGCGATCGAGCTGGTTGGCAGCATGCTATGCTCAATGAATTTGCTCGCATCCAGCATTTTGAAGCTGGCACGTGGTTTGGTTATTTAGATAAGTTCTATGAGAGGGTTGGGCCTGCGATATTGTTCGAAGAAGCAGAGGCCACGGGCGTGCATTTAGGGCTCACCCGTGCAGCAATCGTCTTGTACACTGGTGCGAGAGCCCTGAATTTCCAGGGAGCAGCGTCCAACCTGATCGAGGCGACGGGCACTATTTTAGCAGGATGCAGCTTGGCCACCACTTTCGCCAAGGTTGTTTTGCACAGGCTGCTTGTGTCGGTCATCGCCGCCTTCCCAGCACTGACGATACGCAATGTGATTGATGATGTTTCGGTTCAGGCCCTCGGGACCACCGATTTCGTCTGTGAGCAACTGGGGAAGGCAGCCATCGTGATGAAGGACGGTTTTAAGAAGCTGAAGTTGATTATCTCGGGGAACAAAACCAAGTACATCGCTTCCTCTAAGCAGCTCTCTGTGGCCTTGGCACTCAGGTGGGCCAGTTTCGGTTTCAAGCATCAGCAGTATGTGCGGTCTCTTGGATGCGGCGCAGTTGCGCAGAGGATTCGGCGCAACCCGACGGCCAGGAAAAGACTAGCCAAGGCAGGACGAAGAGCCACTAGGATCTTGAGACTTAAGAACGCTGGGGCTCAGGCTGGGAACACACAGAGGTCGGGCCCCCAGGCTTGTGGACTATGGGGCTCGGCTGTTGCGGGCTTGACGCCCAGACAGGTTCATAATATGCGGTTGGCTGCTTCTAGGAGCTTATGCAAAGATAAAGATGGAGCTCTCATGTCGTTCAGATTGCGTTCGTTTCCTGCTGGGGCATCTATGGACCCATATGTGATATACCATGGTAATGTTATATAACAATGGTGTCGAGCTATTTGGGATGGCTCTCCTGGGCTCCATATTATCCAGAAGGTGTTTGAGAAGGCTTCAGATGACCTTTGGAGATCCCGAAGGCCCTGGCACGTATGTACTTCGCCTGCGCACGTATACTTACTGACTACGGCTGAGCTGGGTTGGAGGCCCCTCTCAGCAAGAAAGATACGACTCTGCGACGGGGATATGATCGACCTGCTGGAGCTTGCACCACTGGCAATCAGAATGCTTGCGGAGCGTGATGCAGGACACTGGGCTGACAAAAGGGCCCTCATGAAAAGACCTAAGAGTAGCAAGGTCTGGTGTAGGCCTGTGTATTGGGAAGGGGCCAGGAGTTTGCTGTCGGGTAAAACCTCGAAATCCTGGACCAGGCACCACCAGGCTTGCGCTAGAAACACCTTTTCCTTGGGAACCTGGACGCAGGGCCGTCTGAAGGATCACGGGCTTGCCGAGGAGGATCTCTGCCAGCTTTGCCGTGCCGAGCGAGGAACTCTGTACCACAGGCGCTTCAGGTGCGCGGCTTTCCTGGGGGGCAGAAGCATGTACCTCTCGGCGCAGTGCATGCAGGCTGCCCGCAATGCTCGTGACATGAATCAGGATTTGGAAAAGTTTGCTGCTGGTGTGCTACCGTTTCCCAAAGAACTGATCCCGCAGCCCCTAGGTATAGATAAATGTTCTATTGGTTGGTTTAACATGCCTGCTTCAGGTAAACTCCAGGGCTTATTTTTTTCTGACGGGTCCGCGGCCCACCCCACCTGCGATCTCAGGAGGCGCGCGGGGTGGAGCCTTGTACAGGTTACCCCACAAGGGGAGCTTTTGTGCGCTGCCTTCGGACCCGTGCCCAGAGAGGTGGCGCCTAGCCAGCAGGCCAGGGATGGTGAGGACTACGCCTACAGGATGGCGGCTGAGCTGGTCGACCCTTTTTTCCGATTTTGAGATTTGTACGGACTGTTCGGGTACTCTTGGGTGTGTATGGGATAGGGCCAGGAGTTGCTCGTCCCAGAATTCCAGGGCACACATCTGGAGTTTCGTTTGGCACGTTTTTGAGGACGGGCTGAAGGCCAGGAAAGTCAAAGGACACGCCACTATGGCTGATGTTCTTAATGGGCTGCGCACTGAATTTGATAGGCTCGGCAATAAGCATGCGGATCGCTTTGCCAGGCTCGGAGCAGGCATGCACCCCATGCCCGATTTGATGGTTCAGGCCGTCGATTCCTGTCGGGCGGTCCAAGAAGAGATCGTCCGATGGGGAGCCATCCAGGATGTGATAATGGCCGATAGAGGTTGGGCTGACGCGGCTGGTTTCCCTGGGCCCTCCGTGGATGAGGAATCGGAGCGCGATTTCCACACCCAGCATAAGAAGGGCCAAATTAGGTGCCAGGCCAGAGCACTGCGGCAGCTCTCTGAGGCTTGGTGGCCTCGAGTTGACTTTCGTGTGCCGATCCTCTCGGACACAGGGGCCGAGAACCCCGGCGGCCCTGAGCAGCTGTCTGAGTTGTCCTTGCTTTCCCGCCTCCAGGGGCACAACCTTTGCAAGGCAAAGGTTTTCGTGGGGGACGGGAGTCGGGCGGCTGGGAGTGGGTGGGTGATGTCGTGCATTCGCTGTGGAGGCTATGCGTGGGCTGGAGTGGCCTCGCTAGCAAACAAATGCCCTGGCCACCCCCCCACGAAGGACCTCAGGCGCCAGAGGACGAGGTTCGCCAAGGGTGATTTTCCCAGCTGGGCTCGGCAGTACAAAGGTTGGTCGGTCACAGGGCACCGAACGCCTACCCCCCTAGATTTTGTTTCCCTTGTCCGTGCGTCTCACAAAGGGGTCCAGCTCTTAGGGGGGGCCGAGCCAGAGGCGAATGATTTTGTTGATAGCCTGTGGGAGGAGAAGTGGACCCCATGTCAGCTCCTCTCAAGATTTGGCTTAGTTTGTCCAGCTGAGGCTGATCAAGGTATCGGGTCCTGAGCTGCGTTTGTTGCTAGGGGCTGGTGGCACTGACACCTGCCTCCACAGAAAACAGAACAAAACAGGCGGAAACGCCGGCGGCGGCGGGTCACGGTCGGGCTGCGGCCGTAACAAATTAGCCGGGCGCGCGCGGGGGCCGCGGATCAGGCGGCGGTGCAAGCTGCAGCCCAGGGAGTCTGAAGGGAAACAGCCACCCAGGAAGCAGGGAGGACGCTGCCAAAATGGCGCGACGCACACCCCCAGTCAAGGATCGTGTCGGTCCGACGATCACAAGGCAGTGGGGATCAGACTCCGTGCAAGAAGAGTGTCAGAGAGCCCAGGGTGTCTGCCGGGTATGAGCGAGACCGCAGGCGAGAGAGCTGACGTCGTCCAGCAGGGAGAAGGGACTCTGACAGCGCCAGCGAACCGTCGCAGCTTCAGAGTATGGGGCTGGTGGGGATACGCGAAGCGTGTAGAATTTCTTTTTCGGCTGTTCGAGGCGCCCGAGGTCCATGGCGAGCCCGTCCGAAGCCGGCCCAGCGCGAGGACCGCCGGAGGAGGGCCCCCGCGCGAGAAAGCGCGTCGCCCGCCTCTTGCCGCGGGCCTGTGCTTTGGGCGAGCTACTGTTAGGTCGGGCATGTCCCTCTACAGGACGAAAATTCTGTATTGCTATTTAGTGTGTATACATACATATATATATATATATGGGAAAAACTAAGGACGAATGTTTGACTATCTTTGACTATGTTTGAGCATTTGGGGGTATATTTTAATCTTTCGTCCACGAGCCGCCTGTAGGAGGACATGCCCGACCCAAAGCTACCGCCCCCCCCAGCGGTTGGCTGCGCCCTCTCCGGCAGGGGCGGGGCCGACCCGAGGAGCTCGAGGAGCACGAGGGGTGCTACTGCCTCCTCCTCCTCCTCCTCCTCCTCCTCCTCCTCCTCCTCCTCCTCCTCCTCCTCCTCCTCCTCCTCCTCCTCCTCCTCCTCCTCTCCTCCTCCTCCTCCTCCTCCTCCCCTCCTCCTCCTCCTCCCTCCTCCTCCTCCTCCTCCTCCTCCTCCCCCTCCTCCTCCTCCTCCTCCTCCTCCTCCTCCTCCTCCTCCTCCTCCTCCTCCTCCTTCTCTAGAGAGCTGGCGCTCAAAAAAAGAATCGGGGCGGCGGGTTCTCGGCCGCGTTCGGCCTCCCGGGGCCCTCGCCAGGCCTCGGGGCCGTCAAGAAACGACTCGGGGCAAAAGACTGGCCCTGGGGAAGTGGTCCGGGGCTCCAGGGCCCAAGCATCGAAAGAATTGGAGCGGCCGGACGTCTGGGATTGAGCCCGAGGAGCACGCGGGGTGCACGGGGCGGGGGTTAAGGTTTGAGGCGAGCGAGTGGGGGGGGAAATGAGGAGGTTCCTTCTCAAAGGCGGCGGGACTTCTCAGAAGCCCGCGTGCCTTCAGAGAAGTCTCCTGTGCCCTCGGGGACAGCTTAAAGAACTTCTCAGAAGGGCGGGGGACTTCCGAGCCTTCTGAGAAGGCCCGCCCCTTCTCACTTCCCCCCTCTCGCTCGCCGCCGACAAGTAGCATGAGGAAGGCTGAGGCCCCTTCGCGTTATGGGCAAATCGCGGCCCAAGTGCTCTGACTGTTTCCAGCCCAGGGAGGCCCCGTGGGCAGTCCACGAGAACGCCTCGAGGTGAAAAACCAGACCCGAGGGGGAAGGATCACGCCTCATAGAGTTGTGGATACCATGACAATGGATACCCGAAACACTCCTATCATTGGATGAAAACTGTGTTCACGATGCTTGAAATCTGTCTTCAAAATAACTAAAGCACGTGTTTAGCATGTTTAAGACATGGTGTAAAAATATGTTAGACATCTGGAAATCATTTGGCAACACGCTTCCTCTCCACTGATCGTCGTCCACAATCACAGGAGTCCACGCTGCAAATTCCGAGGGGCGAGAAAGACGAGCGAGGACGAGGAGGCGGAGAGGCAGGCACGGCAGAGCCGAAGGAGAGAGAGCACGAGGAGCAGGTGGATTGGATCGGGCCGTGCCCGTGGAGCTCGGAACCACGACGCCCAGCGGCCCGTGGGACGCACAGAGACACACTACTACTATATGTCCTCCTTGGAGGCGCGCGTCGTTTCCCGAGCGGTGTGGTCAGAAAGCGCCCGCCACGACGCAAATACTGTAAGATTTCTCGGTGCGCGCGTCGCCCTTGGGGGAGCGACGCACAGCACATATAATGTAAGGACGTATGTTGGGGTGACGCCGAGCCCGTGGCCATCCTGGCTCGAGAGACCGCTCTGGCCCAGCGCTGGGCCTGCCACCGCCGCCTCCCGAGCGGCAGCCGCGACGGCGGGCCCTCTTGCCTTCCGGAGCTCGCGGGAGCCTCCCGCCCTCGCGCCTGCACCCGGTGAGCTCCCGCAGGGGGCAGGCCGCCCCGTGCCTCGAGGCCGCACGGCGGACGGCGGCGACGTCCTTCCGGGACCTCGGCAACCCTGCGGTGGGAGCTCGACCACAAAGAACCTCCCACGAGAAACCCGACCCCGAGACCGCGGGACGTCGCTGGATTCTCGGTGTCGGAACGTCGCGATCTCCACAGCAGAACCACGGGAGCCCAAGAAGCCCGAGGACACCCCAGAGGCAAGCAGGGTGTTTCTTGGCATGGGTCTCCACTGTGTTGCCCCCCCGGCGGCTGGCTGCGCCCTCTCCACCAAGGGCAAGGCCGACCCGAAGAGCTCGAGGAGCACGAGGGGTGCTCCTGCCTCCTCCTCCTCCTCCTCCTCCTCCTCCTCCTCCTCCTCCTCCTCCTCCTCCTCCTCCCCTCCTCCTCCTCCTCCTCCTCCTCCTCCTCCTCCTCCTCCTCCTCCTCCTCCTCCTCCTCCTCCTCCTCCTCTCCTCCTCCTCCTCCTCCTCCTCCCTCCTCCTCCTCTCCTCCTCCTCCTCCTCCTCCTCCTCCTCCTCCTCCTCCTCCTCCTCCTCCTCCTCCTCCTCCTCCTCCTCCCCTCCTCCTCCTCCTCCTCCTCCTCCTCTTCCTCCTCCTCCTCCTCCTCCTCTCTCCTCCTCCTCCTCCTCCTCCTCCTCCTCCTCCTCCTCCTCCTCCTCCTCCTCCTCCTCCTCCTCCTCCTCCTCCTCCTCATGCAAATCTCAGCATGAACTGGGCATCGCGGCTGGCTTGCAGGCGCGGCAGGGCGGCCCCTTCAGCACGTCGCCAGAGCTGCAGGGGGAACAGGCAATTACCCTGGCGACGTACCAACCCCTGCGCAATGCGGGGCACGAGTAGCTGGGGAGATTTGACGAGAAAGCGGCGACGTGAGATGGACGCATATACTTTTGCGAGCGGCATTCGGAAGATTCGCAAGCCCCGATCAGGGGAAACACGACGAGTAACTAAATGAACCCCTGAATCACTGAGGAAAACACAAGGTCCAGAAAGAGACGGTGGGCAAGGGGCTTGAAAGGTCGGCGGGTCAGCAACATCATTTTTTGTTGTTGGGCCCAGGGGGCGCTGCGGGGGTCCCAGAGAGTCCTCGGGCCTTCGGCAAGTGGGCAACGAGTCGACCACAAGTTCGTGGCCTCCATCCCGCCACGGGGACAAAAGCCAACAGCGGCGAGAGACAGGCCACGGTGACGGACGGCCGGGAGCTGCGACCCTCGCACCTCAGCAGCGACGCCCCACGCCGCGGCAGGGGAGCAAGGAAAGTAAAAAGACAGAGTAAAAAGGGGCAGGGGGCAGGGCAACAAAATTGTAGGCGAAGGCCTACGCTGCACCCTCAAGCCATCGCCCCCTGCGAGCAGCGGATCGTCCCCGCCGGGGCCTCGGATCATCTGTCTGCGCGCGCACACGAGGGAAGGAGGAGGAGGAGGAGGAGGAGAACTGCACAGCCGCCTGAGCCCGCCACGTGCGAGCAATATCAGGGTGGCGGCGCGAGGTAACTCGCAGCCGAGCTTCGAAGTGCTTCTCAGGGGTGCCAGGGGGGCCCTTCCTCCTGGCCGAGTGAGCCGCAAGGAAAGCATCGATGCAAGCCGCAAAAAAAAAAACATTGGACGAGCATGGTGAGGGTGAAAGCAGCAGGGGGAGTAGAGCCAGGGGGGCTCATCAGAAATCCGCCGACCCTGTCGGCGTGTGTGAGGGGCTTTTCCGTTCGAGCCGTCATCTCCGTCATTTTTTGTACTCGTCGTCTCTGTCCTTCCCTTTCCCTGGGAGACCTCTTCCCCTGGGCTCCAGCCAAGCCGACCTTGAGCAACCTCGTAATTGAGTCGAAGGGAAGCCCCTTCCCTTTGATCCCTCCCCCGCCGGGGGGGGGGGGGGTAGCGACCCCCCCCCCGGGTCAGATACGACGCCCCCCCCTGGGACTCCTCTTCCCCTGGGCTCCAGCCAAGCCGACCTTGAGCAACCTCGTAATTGAGTCGAAGGGAAGCCCCTTCCCTTTGATCCCTCCCCCGCCGGGAGGGGGGGGGGGGTAGCGACCCCCCCCCCGGGTCAGATACGACGCCCCCCCCTGGGACTCCTCTTCCCCTGGGCTCCAGCCAAGCCGACCTTGAGCAACCTCGTAATTGAGTCGAAGGGAAGCCCCTTCCCTTTGATCCCTCCCCCGCCGGGAGGGGGGGGGGGTAGCGACCCCCCCCCCCGGGTCAGATACGACGCCCCCCCCTGGGACTCCTCTTCCCCTGGGCTCCAGCCAAGCCGACCTTGAGCAACCTCGTAATTGAGTCGAAGGGAAGCCCCTTCCCTTTGATCCCTCCCCCGCCGGGAGGGGGGGGGGGGTAGCGACCCCCCCCCCCCGGGTCAGATACGACGCCCCCCCCTGGGACTCCTCTTCCCCTGGGCTCCAGCCAAGCCGACCTTGAGCAACCTCGTAATTGAGTCGAAGGGAAGCCCCTTCCCTTTCATTCCTCCCCCGCCGGGAGGGGGGGGGGGTAGCGGGGGGGGTAGCGACCCCCCCCCGAGTCAGATACGACGCCCCCCCCCCGTACCGACCTTGAGCAACGTCGTCATTGAGTCGAAGGGAAGCCCCTTCCCTTTCCCTTCCCCGACGGGGGGGGGAGAGGAGGTCCCGGGGGGGGTCCCGGGGGAGTCCCGGGGAAGTCCCGGGTCAGATACGACACCTCCCTCCCCCACCTTCTCGTCCTTCTCCCCGTTCCCCCAAACCATCCCACAGCCCGTGCCTCTTGCTGCGCATTGCGAACAGGGTCGGCGGCACCGGCCGTCAGGCTTTCGCAATAGACGTCGACGAAATAAGAACCTGTCCCGGCCAGCGAGCGAAAAGGTGGTGAAGACGAGGACAACGCGCATAGTGGCCAACCGACTCGAGGTCGAGCCCAGGAGACGAAGGGCAACCCCAGAGGCACCCTCGAGGAGCAGAATGAAAACGCGACGATGTACACACCGTACGTGTGAGAACCCGCAGCGGAGCAATGACCAGGTACGGCTGTGTCCGTCGAATCACATAGAACGCATTAACACAAAACCGATATATCATCACCTCCGTTGCCTGCGGATACCACCGAAGCGCACGACGGAGAAGAATATGTTTAGGGTGTTCACGGTAAGTGGTTCGTTCCCAAAACATGTGGTACAATTTACGCTGGAGGAACTTGTGTGTGTGTGTCGGAGACCCGAACGAAGTCAGACAAGTGGTTCGAGATCGTCGGAGGGGCGAAATACCACCGATACAGTTTACGCACATATATATATATACATATATATATATATACATATACATATATACATATATACATATATACATATATACATATATCTATATATATGCAATAAACGAAGACTCCCACCACCCACCACACATGCGTGAAAGGACGCGCTCAGGGTCGTCCGAGAGGGCTTCTAGAAACTCAACCAAGGCACCGAAAGAGTCATGTGTGATGATATACCGAAGACATGTGGCGCGCGCGAGGGCGTAGATGTCAGGGAAGTCCACAGGGAGGTGAAAATGCAGTCAACTGCGCGCACAACCCGTACGAAAGCGTTCGCCGAGGGCCCGCCGTGAGATACATAACTGCTTCTCGGTAGGCGCGAGCAAGAATAGACGAGATATGATGTAATTGCATGGTAAAGGAGAGGGCAGACGAGCACATGACTTTAAATGCAACCACCGACTGCGTAAATCCAACGCCCAGCTGCCTCGTAAGGCGAACACGTTGTTGAAACATGGGCAGTACTTCGCTCCACGCAACTGAATGGGCACCACGCCCGATGAAAATCCAGAGATACTTGGCAACCTCTAGAACCTGAATCAACTTGAATTCCCCCTTCAAGACCCGAACCGAGGCCCTGAGCAAGTCGAGATCCAGAGAGCCCACAATGACGATCTGACACTTCCGAAAGTTGAGTCTGAGGCCAGCAACTTTTTCAAGGCGATCCAACAAGGCAACGAGAGGGCCAAGGGAGCGAAGCACTTCAACCAGCCCGAAGCAGAAGTCATCTGCGCACGCAAACTCCCTGTCAATGTGAGACGAGGCCGCCGACGCCATCCAACGCAATATGGGATCGACGGCAAGCACGAAAAGAAGCATGCTGCTCGGGCACCATTGCTTGACCCCCCTCTCCATCATGAACTCTCCGTGACTCCTCCCGCCCAAACACACGACAGCTATGTTCTGCTGGTACAACAGTCGGTTGAACTGGCACACATAACTGCAAACTCCCATCCGCTCGAGCACGTGCAACAGCCACGGGGTGGCAAGCGACGGGAAGGCAGCGCAGAAATCCGTGAGAAAGAGACACGCGTTCCGCCGATCAAGTATGTGTTGTTGAAGCCCCCACCCCTCCGCCTCCACAACATTAGAGAGCATGTCACGGCCAGCAGCGCACTTCTGGACATAGGAGATGGAGGATGCCGAGTTAGAGGTCAGCGCACAACACATTGCGCCCGAAAGAAGTTTGACGTCGGTGCTCGACATGCTGAGAGGACGCGTGCAAGATGGGTGGCGAGTCGCCTGGCCTGCCTGGTCCCAAGACTCCGTCCCCTTAGGCAGGAAAATCATAAGGCTGCGCCTCATCTCAATCGGAAGCTCGGAGATATCGTCTGTGAAGAGGGTGAGGTAGACATCATAAAGAAGTCGCGAAGCATCAGGAATTGTCCAAACTCCGTATGGCAGACCGTCTTCCCCAGGCATACTGTGGACCCTCCCCCGAATATAGTCAAACCATTCCCCATACGACAGTTTCCAATCCCGAGGGAGAGGGCTGGGCAAAACCTGGATGAACTCGTCGATTTCAGGCCAAGCCGAAAGGTCAAGGGTCGGGGAGGCGAACGTGCGGGCCCAGTAGTCTTTGAGAGTGGCGGGTCAGCAACAACATGGCATGGCCTCCCAAGGACGGCGAGGCCTCGCTCAGGTTTGCGCAGTGCCTCACTCCGCTGGACCCTCCAGCAGCCTTCGAAAGTGGCAAGCCCGCCAGCAGCCCTCGTAAGTGGCGACGGTTTCGCAGATCGCAGCCCCCCAAGGACGGGGAGGTCCCGCTCAGGTCCGTGCGGTGCCTCACTCCGCTGGACCCACCAGCAGCTCTCGAAAGTGGCGACAGCTTCGCAGATCGCAGACCCCCAAGGACGGGGAGGTCCGCTCAACTCCGCGCGGTGCCTCACTCCGCTGGACCCGCCGGCAGCCATCGAAAGTGGCGACAGCCTCGCAGATCGCAGGCCCCCAGGGACGGGGAGGCCCCGCTCAGGTCCGCGCGGTGCCTCAATCCGCTGGACCCACCAGCAGACCTCGAAAGTGGCGACGGTTTCGCAGATCGCAGCCCTCCAGGGACGGGGAGGTCCCGCTCAGGTCCGCACGGTGCCTCACTCCGCTGGACCCACCAGCAGCCCTCGTAAGTGGCGACAGCTTCGCAAATCGCAGACCCCCAAGGACGGGGAGGTCCCGCTCAGGTCCGCGCGGTGCCTCACTCCGCTGGACCCACCAGCAGCCCTCGAAAGGGACAACAATCTCGCATATCGCAGCCCCCCAAGGACGGGGAGGTCCCGCTCAGGTCCGCGCGGTGCCTCACTCCGCTGGACCCACCAGCAGCCCTCGAAAATGGCGACAGTTTCGCAGATCGCAGCCCCCCAAGGACGGGGAGGTCCCGCTCAGGTCCGCGCGGTGCCTCACTCCGCTGGACCCACCAGCAGCCCTCGAAGGTGGCGACAGTTTCGCAGATCGCAGCACACCCCGCTGTATTGCAGGCACGATGAACACACATCAGAGATACGCACAAGGCAATAGGAGACAAGAGGAAGGCGTAAGGAGGAGACGCGACCGCAGTGCTCCATTCAAAACGAATACCCAACCACGGAGGGTTGGGAAAAACAATGTCGTAGAGTAGGACGACCGGTCCCTGGAGCGCGCGGGATTAATCGGAATGAGAGTACTAATACGAGAATTAATACTAACAGTAATAATGGCAACAACAACAACAACAACAACAACAACAACAACAACAACAACAAAGCCAGAGACCTTCCCTGGGCCCTTGCGCTCGGGCTCCTCCAGAGCTCTCCTGCAAGGGGGGGCAGGAATCGTCCCTTGGCCCCGGGGTCCCCAACCACCCCCCCCGTCCCCAACAACAACAACAACAACAACAACAACAACAACAACAACAACAACAACAATTACTAGCACGTGGGGACACACCGTTCTCACCAGTGCCAGGGTTTTCATAGGAGGCGGGCAATACCCCCACTTTGTGGGGGGGCCGGTTCAAGCTCTACCAAATTTCCAAACGACTCTTCGCCACCACCCACACCCAGCTTCCCGCCCTATGACGTTCGGACACTTCACTTCGTGGCATGCGGACGACCGTGGCTACTATTCAGGGCCCCGCGGCCGACGACGACGGCGTGCGCGCGCGAAGAAAAAACGAATGTGTCCCGCATGGTATTATTTGACAGGGATGATGGCCCTGGCAGGTGCGCAACCGTTGTTGCAGAAGTTCGAAAAAGTTGCTCGCAAAAGCCCGTTTGACAGAAATGTTTAAAAAGTGTTGGGTTTCCTACGAATCCGCAAGAGCGCGCGGGATGAATTTTGACATTTTTTTGTTGAAAAACCATTGGTTTTTTGATGTTTTTATGTTAAAATCGCTACGAAAACTAAGGTTTTGGAAGGATTTCGTTTTGCGCGCGCGAATGTCCACTTTACCTTATTTTTTGCAAGGGATTCTTGAAGTTTGGTTATGTTAGAACAAGAAATGTCCACTTTAGCTTATTTTTTGCAAGGGAAAGCCGATCGTAACAACACAACCGGATCCGGACCAACCCGTTTTGCCTGAGACTTCCTCACGAAAATGATGAAAATGAGGCTGCGGCCTAGGCGCGGCAGGGGGGTCGTGCACCAGGGGTCCCAACAATAATTAATAATGTTCAACAACAACAACAACAACAACAACAACAACAACAACAACAACAACAACAACAACAACGACGACAACGACAACGACAACGACAACGACAACGACAACGACAACGACGACAGCAACAACAACAACAATACTAATGTTAAGACCGTTCGCCCTTATATGATCGAGTGTCCAATCACCCGTATTTCCCAAACCCTCGATACCCGCCCTCTTCGTCTTCGATCGAACCCTTTTGGGGGGTATACCTTTCTTCCCTGCAGGCCGGGCCCCTGCATTGCGTCGGGGCGGCCGCGGACCGTCGGCCTGGCCAGCGGCAGCGCTGATCGGCGGGGCGGCCGCGGACCGTCGACCCGAACCCAAGAGGGACGGAAAGGGGACCGACCACGACGACGACGACGACGACGACGACGACGACGACGTCGAAGACGACGGCGACGACGACGACGACGGCGACGACGAGCGAAAGCGAGAGCGAGAGAGAACGACAGCAGGGCCACGAAGGGCACGAAGTAGGCCACGAAGGGCGACAGCGGGGACACGAAGGGAATGCGCATTGGGCCACGAAGAGCGCGAACGAGCGGGGGCCACGAAGGGCAGATAATGCGCGGCCACAGAAGGCAACTATGGGGCCACTGAGGGTAGCAACTGGGCCACGTAGGACAGTGAGGGGGACACAAATGGCGACAGCGAGGCCACGAAGGGCATGCACATGGGGCCACAACGGGCGCGACTCCTAGGTGCCTGGGTGTCGGGAGCGCGGCGCTTGGGCAATTGCAGGAAATTCCAACGCAAGGCTATTCTTCAGTAAGTTGCAAGCAAGTCTCCAGCGAGAGCGCGACTCCAGAGCGCCGGGAGAGCGATTCCTGAATAAATTGTAAGGAAGTCCCAAGCGGGAGCGCGATTCCTGAAGAAAATACGAGGAAGTCTCGGGCGGGAGTGGGGGTCCTGGCTAAACTGCATGGAAGTCTCAAGCGGGACCGGTTTTTGTTGTAACCCGGGAGCCGGGGGCCCAGTTTGAGCAACAACACTTTCCCTGTCAAAAAAGAGGGTGCGCGCGTCGAAGGGCACACTTTGATGGAGAAAAAACAGTATGCACTGGTGGGGGATCAACAACAACTATCTTCAGAAATGAGAATTCAACAACAACAACAACAACAACAACAACAACAACAACAACAACAACAACAACAACAACAACAACAATTACCAGCACGTGGGGACACTCCGTTCTCACCAGTGCCAGGGTTTTCATAGGAGGCGGGCAATACCCCCACTTTGTGGGGGGGCCGGTTCAAGCTCTACCAAATTTCCAAACGACTCTTCGCCACCACCCACACCCAGCTTCCCGCCCTATGACGTTCGGACACTTCACTTCGTGGCATGCGGACGACCGTGGCTACTATTCAGGGCCCCGCGGCCGACGACGACGGCGTGCGCGCGCGAAGAAAAAACGAATGTGTCCCGCATGGTATTATTTGACAGGGATGATGGCCCTGGCAGGTGCGCAACCGTTGTTGCAGAAGTTCAAAAAAGTTGCTCGCAAAAGCCCGTTTGACAGAAATGATTAAAAAGTGTTGGGCTTCCTACGAATCCGCAAGAGCGCGCGGGATGAAATTTTGACCATTTTTTTTTAACCATGGGTGTTATGTTAAAATCGCTACGAAAACTAAGGTTTTGGAAGGATTTCGTCTTGCGCGCGCGAATGCCCACTTTACCTTATTTTTTGCAAGGGATTCTTGAAGTTTGGTTATGTTAGAACAAGAAATGTCCACTTTAGCTTATTTTTTTTGCAAGGGAAAGCGGGGGAACAAAACAACCGGATCTGGATCACATCGTTTTGCCTGAGACTTCCTCACGAAAATGATGAAAATGTGGCTGCGGCCTAGGCGCGGCGGGGGGGCCGTGCACCAGGGGCCCCAACAATAATTATTCTTTAGAAGTAATAATGTTCAACAACAACAACAGCAGCAACAGCAACAACAACAACAACGCCGGGAAAGAATGAAAAAACCTGAGGAGTCCATCAGGACTCCGGTGATGCATCGGAGTGGTGACTTACATGTGCGCGCTACAGAAGCGAGGGATCCTATAGAAACCCGAGGGGCATCCTAGAGAAACCCTACAGGGATCCTATAGAGCCCCTACTGACCTCCTATACAAACCCTACATGCATCCTAGAGAAACCCTACATGCATCCTATAGAAACCCTACAGGGATCCAAAAAACACCTGCAAGGCCGAAGCAAACGCTACAGGGATCCTATGAACAAAAAAAAAGGAATCCTACGAAACCCTACAGGAATCCTGCAGAAACGCTATAAAGATCCCGTAGAAGCCGTATTAGGATCCTACACAAACCCTATGAGGATCCTACAAGAACCGTATAAGGATCCTCCTTCTCAATCCTACCAGTTGTCATAGGATCCCTATCTTATGAAGATCCTACCAGCTGCATCAATATCCCTACAGGGATCCCACCAGCTGTCACGGGATCCAAATCGGGATCCTACCAGCTGCGATATGATGCCTACGGGGCTGCTACCAGCTGTGATAGGATTCCTGTAGGGATCCCACCAGCTGTAATAGGACCCCTGAAGAGATCATACCACCTTAATGAAATCCCTACAGGGGTCCTACCAGCTGTCATCGGATCCATACACGGATCCTACCAGCTGTAACGGGATCCCTAAAGGGATCCTACCAGCTGTCATCAGATCCCTATAAGGATCCTACCAAGTGTAATAGGATCGCTATAGGGATCCTACCAGCTGCAATAAGACCCTCATCGGGATCTTACCAGCTGTTATAAGATCGCAATAAGGGTCTTACCAGTTGTAACGCGACCCCTTACAGGGATCCTACCAGCTGTAATAAGATCGTTATATGGGGTCCGACCAGCTGCAATAGGATCATCACAGGGATCATACCAGCTGTAAAAAGTTCCCTACAGGGACCACACCAACTGCTCTAGGATCCCTATAGGGATCCTACCAGCTGTTGACCGTGTCTTGTAGGAAACCTGGGAGGAAACCTAGTAGGAGACCATAATCATCATCACCACCACTACCACCACTTCCACCAACACCACCACCAACACCAGCATCATCATCATCATCATCATCATCATCATCAGCATCATCATCATCATCATCATCATCATCATCATCATCATCATCATCACCATCATCATCATCATCATCATCATCATCATCATCATCATCATCATCATCATCATCATCATCATCCTCATCCTCATCATCATCATCATCATCGTCATCATCATCACCATCATACTCCACATCATCATCACCATCATCACCATCATCATCACCATCATCATCATCATCACTGCCCGCATCATCATCACCATGATCACCAGCATAACCGTCACCAGCATCATCAGCATCATCACCACCACCGCCACCATCATCATCATCACCACCATCATCATCACCATCAGCATCATCATCATCAGCATCAGCAGGGGTGTGGGGGGCGGCGCCGAAGCCCCAGTGAAGGAATCCATCATTCTTCAATGAATTGCGAGGAAGTCTCGAGCGGAAGCCGTCCGCGTTGTTGTTGTTGTCGTTGTTGTTGTTGGTGCTGCTGTTGTTGTTTGTTGTTGTTGTTGTTGATGCTGCTGCTGTTGTTGTTGTTGTTGTTGTTGATGTTGTTGCTGTTGTTGCTGGTGTTGTTGTTGTTGTTGTTATTATTGTTGTTGGTGGTGTTGTTGTTGTTGGGGGGGGCTGGGGCCCGGCGCCCGCTTCTATCCAACAACAATGACGACGACGACGCCGAAGACGACGACGACGACGACGACGACGACAACAAGGACAGGGACCTTGCCTGGACCCCGGCGCTGGGGGTTCCTCGAAAGCTCCAGAGGGGGGGCAGGAGTTGTCCCCGGGCCCCGGGGTCCCCAACACCCCCCCCACAAAAAAAAAACAGCAACAACAACAACGCCGGGAATCAATAACAACAAGAAACAGCCTGAGGGGCCCCTCAAGACTCCGGTGCTGAATCAAAGTGGTGAGTGACGTGTGCGCGTTAGCGAAGCGAGGAATCCCACAAGCCCTTTAGGGCGTAGGTGGTCTAGAGCGGTTCCTCTGCCAACCTCCTTCTTTCCCTTCGGGGAAGGGTTTATCACTGTTCCCTATTCTTAAACACCCCCTCCCCCAGGCGACCGGGGGCCAACCAAGGCCCATGCCGACCCCCCCACACCATCCTTAGTAAAAAACAATACAAAACACACTCTGCCTCCAAATTCGGAACATGCGCAGCCAACCCGATGCGGCCCCCCCCCCAAACATCCTTGTCAAAAAACAATACAGAATACACTTGGCGGCGGCGGCGGCGGCTGCGGCGGCTGCGGCGGCGGTGGCGGCGGCTGCGGCGGCTGCGGCGGCGGCGGCGGCGGGGGGGGGCGGCGGCGCGGCGGCGGTGGCGACGGCGGCGGCGGCGGCGGCGGTGGCGACGGCGCGGCGGCGCGGCGGTGCGGCGCGCAGCGCTGCGGGCGGCTGGCGGCTGCGGAGCGGGGGGGCGGCGGGCGGCGGCGGCGGCGGCGGCGCGGCGGCGGCGGTGGCGGCGGGCGGCGGCGGCGGCGGCGGCGGCGGCGGCGGCGCGGCCGGCGGCTGCGGCGGCGGCGGTAGCGGCAGAGTACACTTGGCGGCGGCGGCGGCTACGGCGGCTGCGGCGGCGCGCGGCGGCGGGCGGCGGCGGCGGCGCGGCGGCGGCGGCGGCGGCTGTGGCGGCGGCGGCGGCGGCGGGCGGCGGTGGCGGCAGCGGCTGCGGCTGCGGCGGCGGTTTGGCAGCGGGGGGCGGCGGCGGCAGCGGCGGCGGCGGGCGGCGCAGGCGAGGCGCGGCGGCGGCGACGACGGCGCGGCGGCGGCGGCGGCGGGCAGCGGCGGCGGCGGCGGCGGCGGCAGAGACGGCGGCGGCGGCGGCGGATTGGCCCCCAGTGGCTGCCCATCCCAAGACGACTGCTGAATATGCTGAGGCTCGGGCCAGACTCGGGTGCTACGTATGTGTTGGGAGGGCGGGTGGGAGTGAACGAGACGGCTTGCGGGCGGGGAGGGGGTAACTTGACCCCTCCCCTTACCCCTCCCCGCCGACCTGGACGAGGGGTTCCGCGGGTCGTTGGGACGTCCAAGATGGCCCAAGACGGCTCCAAGAGCGAAAAAGCGAAAAAGCACAAAACATTGATTTTCCCTGGTTTTGGGAAGGATTTTGGCCTCTTGGGGGCCCAAGAGGCGATTCGATGCACTCTAGAGGGGAAAGGCTAATATACGACCCCCCCTTCTTTGATATATCTCCTCCAAGATGGCCCCTCTTGGAACGCCCCAAGAGGCCCCAAGAGGCCCCCAAGAGGTCTTCAAGAAGCTCCCAAGAGACCCCCAAGAGGCCCCAAGAGGCTCCCAAGATGGCCCAAGACGGCTCCAAGAGCGAAAAAACGAAAAAGCACAAAACATTGATTTTCTACAGGTTTGGATTCGAGGCACTCTAGAAGGGCAGCGCTAATATACGACCCCCCCTTCTTTGATAGATCTCCTCCAAGATGGCCCCAAGAGCGCTCCGAAGGCTCCCAAGAGCGCCCCAAGAGCGCCCCAAGAGGGCCCCATGAGGCCCCAAGAGGCCCCCAAAAGGCCTCCAAGAAGCCCCTAAGAGACCCGGAGAGGCCACAAGAGGCTCCCCGATATACGCGAGAGGCCCCCGGGACCGCCAAGAGGCCCCAAAGACGGCCCAAGAGGCCCCCAAGCTCGCCATTGTCCTCCTCCTCCTCCTCCTCCTCCTCCTCCTCCTCCTCCTCCCTCCTCCTCCTCCTCCTTCCTCCTCCTCCTCCCTCCTCGTTTCTCCTCCCCCTCCTCCCCTCCTCCCCTCCTCCTCCCCTCCTCCTCCTCCTCCTCCTCCTCCTCCTCCTCCTCCTCCTTTTCCTTTTCCTTTTCCTCCTTCTCGTCCTCCTCGTCCTCACAGTCCTCCATTTCCTCCTCATCATATTCCTCCTCCTCCTCCTCCCCCGCCAGCTCCTGCTCCTCCTCCTGCTCCTCCTCTTCCTCCTCCTACTCCGACGACGGTGGCTCCTCCTTCATCCTCCCCCTCTTGGGGCATATGGCGGCTCACCCCGCCCTTCGCTCTTCTGCATGCTCCCTCGCTTCCCTCATAACATCCACTCCCCTGGGACTCACTTCTGGACGGGCGGGTGGGGATATTTTTTTTTACAGCCGCAGGCGGAGGCGCCGACGGCGAGCGGTCACGGTCGGGCTGCGGCCGTGACTAACTAGCGGGCGCGCGCGGAGCCGCGGATCAGGCGGCGAGCGGCGGCAACCCAGGGCGTCTGAGAGGCCAGCGGGCGTGCAATCCCAAGGAGTCTGCAAGGACAGCCCAAGGAAACGTGCAAACGGCAAACCCAGGGAGTCTGAGAGATCAGCCATCCAGGGGAGCCAGCGCAGCCAAAATGGCGCGTGGGCGTTCCCGCCGTGATCGTAACAAGACGACAGTAAGGTGGGGCGGGTGGGGATACGCGAAAAGTCTAGAATTCTATACGCCCTTTACATCTCCTGTAGAAACGCTATAGGGATCCGATAGAAACCCTATAAGGGTCCTCCGGAAATCCTATAAGGATCCTACAGGAACCCTATAGATAATCCACAAAAACCCGATAAGGATCCCACAGAAACCCTACAAGGATGCTACAGAAACCGTATGAAAATCCGACAGAAACCCGATGTCCTACAGCAGCCCGACAAGGATCCTACAGAAACCCTCTGCGGATCCTACGGAAACCCTATAGGGATCCTGAAGAAACTCTATGGGGATCCTACAGGATCCTTGTAGCGATCCTACTCGCCGCAACAGGATCCCTACAGGGACCCGACCAACTGCAATAGGATCCTTACAGGGATCCTACCAGCTGTCACGGGATTATTATAGGGGTCCTACCAGCGGCAATCGAATCCATGCAGGGATCCTACAAGCTGTCAAAGGATTCCTAAAAGGACCCCACCGACTGCACTAGGATCCTTATAGGGATCCTCCCAGCTGCAAGACGATCCCTATAAGGATCCGACTCCCTATCAGGGATGTTAAGGAAAACCCATAAACCCCTAGACAGATCCTACATAATCCCTGTAAGGGTCCTTAAGAATCCTGATGGGGATCCTCCCAGCTGCCATAGGATCCCTACAGGGATCCCACCAGCTGCAACTGGATCCATACAGGGATCCTACCAACTGTCATAGGATCCCTATAGGGATCCTACCAGCTGCAAAATGATCCTTGTAGGGACCCTACAAGCTGTAGTCGGATCCCTACAGGGATCCTACGAGCTGTCATAGGATCCCTACAGGGATCCTACCAGCTGCAATGCGATCCATACAGGGATCCTACCAACTGCAACAGGACCCCTACAGGGATCCTACCAGCTGTCATAGGATCCTTAGAGGGATCCCACCAGCTGCACTAGGATCGGTATAAGGATATCCTACAGTAGCCCTATAGGGATTATACAGGAACCCTGTAAGGGTCCTGAAGGACCCTTATGGGTTTCCTACCAGGTGCAATCGGATCCCTACAAGGATCCTGCCAGCGGCAAAATGATCCCTGCAAGCATCCTACCACCTGGAGTGGGAGTCGGAAGGGATATACGGATGGGGGGATGGAAAGAATAATCAGATGGCAAGAGAGATAGGGGAACGAGATAGATGGGATGGATACGTGGACACAAGGAATGAAAGCGATAAACGGGGCAGTCAGGATAAGAGGGACAGGAGGAAGTTGAAAGAAGGATAGGAGAGAGTCGAGGCACAAAAAAGGAGGAAGGGGAGGATGAGGTGAAGGATGGAGAGGGCGGGGGCGGGAGAGGAGGGAAAGGGAGGGGGAGGAGGAATGAGAGGGAGGAGGAAGGAAGAGGAGGAAGGAGAAGGAGGAGGAAGGAGGGAGGAGGAATGAGGAGGGAGAGGGGGGAGGAGGGAAGGAGGGGAGGAAGGGAGGAGGAGCATCGGCTCCCCAAACAATGATTGCGGGGGCCTCGAAGCGCGTGAGGGGTGCTCTGAAATTGGCCCGAAGCATTCGGTGGAGCCTCCTACGGGGCCACGAAGCGCGTGAGGGGTGCCCTGAAATTGGCCCGAAGCATTCGGTGGAGCCTCCTGCGGGGCCACGAAACGTGTGAGGGGTGCTCCGAAGTTTGCTCGAAGCCTTCGGCGGAGCCTGCTGCGGGGCCACGAAACGTGTGAGAGTTGCTCCGAAATTGGCTCGAAGTCCTCGGCGGAGCCTGCTGCGGGGCCACGAAACGTATGGGGGGTGCTCCGAAATGGGCCCGAAGCCTTAGAGGGAGCCTCATAGGGGGCCACGAAACGTCCAGCTCTGGAACGATCCCTATGAGGATCCTTACAGCTCTGGTACGATCCCTATAAGAAACGATGCAGCTCTGGCACGATGCCTGTAGCGATCCTAACACAGCTGTGGCAGGATCCCCTATGGGGGTCCATGCGGCTGAAGTTGGACCCCTACAGGGCGTTCCTTTGGGTGTCTGGGGGCCCTTTAGGTGTCTGCGGGCGTGGGAGTGCGGGGATGTAGGGTGTGGGGGTGGCGCCGAGGCCCCGGTGTAGGAATCCATGATCCCTCAGCGAATTGCGAGGAAGTCTCGAGCGAGAACCGTCCGCGTTGTTGTTGAATTTTCACTTCTGAAATATAATTATTGTTGATCCCCCCCCACCGGTGCATACTGTTTTTTCTCAATCAAAGTGTGCCCTTCGACGCTCGCACCCTGTTTTTTGACAGGGAAAGTCTTCCTGCTCAAACTGGGCCCCTGGCCCCCGGGTTACAACAACAACGGCTCCCGCCTGAGACTTCCTTACAATTTAGCCAAGACCCCCGCTCCCGCCCGAGACTTCCTCGCATTCTATTCAGGAATCGCGCTCTCGCTTGGGACTTCCTTACAATTTATTAAGGAATCGCTCTCCCCGCGTTCTGGAGTCGCGCTCTCGCTGGAGACTTGCTTGCAACTTACTGAAGAATGGCCTTGCGTTGGGATCTCCTGCAATTTGCCTAAGCGCCGCGATCCCGATAGCCAGGAACCCAGGAGTCGCGCCCGTGGTGCCCCCATGTGCATGCCCTTCGTGGCCCCGCTGTCGCCACTTGTGTCCCCCTCACTGTCCTACGTGGCCCAGTTGCTACCCTCAGTGGCCCCATCATAGTTGAGTTGCCTTCTGTGGCCCCGCATTATCTGCACTTCGTGGCCCCCGCTCGTTCGCGCTCTTCGCGGCCCCATACGCATTCCCTTCGTGTCCCCGCTGTCTCCCTCCGTGGCCTACTTCGTGCCCTTCGTGGCCCTGCTGTCGTTCTCTCTCGCTCTCGCTTTCGCTCGTCGTCGCCGTCGTCGTCGTCGTCGCCGCCGTCTTCGACGTCGTCGTCGTCGTCGTGGTCGGTCCCCTGTCAGTCCCTTTCGGGGTCGGGTCGACGGTCCCCAGCCGCCCCGCCGATCGGCGCTGCCGCTGGCCAGGCCGACGGTCCGCGGCCGCCCCGCCGCTTGCCAGGGCCCGGCCTGCAGGGAAGAAAGGTATACCCCCCACAAGGGGTTCGATCGAAGACGAAGAGGGCATGTATCGAGGGTTTGGGAAATACGCGTCATTGGACACTCGTGCATATAGGGGCGAACAGTCTTAAAAGTATTGTTGTTGTTATTGTTGTTATTGGTGTTGTTGCTGTTATTGCTGTTGTTGTTGGTGTTGCTGTTGAATGTTAATTATTAAACAATTAATACTGTTGTTGGACCCCTTAAAGGCGCCCTGGCGCTCTCGCCGAGGCGCCGGCCACATTTGCTTTGAAAATGAGGCTCACGTTCGAGCGGCTTGGGGGACCGCCAGAACCGGCCCCCAAACAACAACAACAACAACAACAACAACAACAACAACAACAACAACAACAACAACAACAACAACAACGACAACGACAACAATTACAACAACAACAACAACAACAACAACAACAACAACAGCAGCAGCAGCAGCAGCAGCAGCAACAACAACAACAACAACAACAACAACAACAACAACAAAAGGGCATAAACACACACTGGCGCACTGGGAGCCAGTGTGCCAGCTCCCGGTTTCGGCTCCGGTGGCGAAAACCCTCACTGGTGCACTGTTGCCGACCCCCCCCCCAGCAACACGACAAAAGAGCAACACACCCCGACAAACAAAACAAAAAAAAGAGGTTCAACCCTTACGGTCGTCGCAGTGTTCCCAACAGGTACATCCAAAGACGTTCCGTGGAGCCGAGCTTCCGCAGCGATCTTCGATTATACCTGTTCGGAATACTGCGACAACCGTAAGGATGATATTCTCGAAGTAGCAGTCCCCGTAACAGTCCTCCTAGGAGTCCTCATATGAGTCCTACTAGTCCTACTAGGAATCCTCATAGGAATCCTAGTAGTCCTACTAAGAATCCTCGTAGGAGTCCTACTAGTCCTACTAGGAATCCTCGTAGGAGTCCTACTAGTCCTACTAGGAATCCTCATAGCAGTCCTACTAGTCCTACTAGAAATCCTCGTAGGAGTCCTACTCGTCCCACTAGGAATCCTCATGGGAATCATAGTAGTCCTACTAAAAATCCTCGTAGGATTCCTACTAGTCCTACTAAGAATCCTCATAGGAGTCCTAGTAGTCCTACTAAGAATCCTCGTAGAAGTCCTAGTAGTCCTACTAAGAATCCTCGTAGGAGTCCTAGTAGTCCTACTAAGAATCCTCGTAGGAGTCCTAGTAGTCCTACTAGGAATCCTCGTAGGAGTCCTAGTAGTCCTACTAAAAAAAAAATAAAAAAAAAATCCTCGTTGAGTCCTAGTAGTCAACTGTAGACCAAATGTAGACAAGCAAAAATACTCGCTGCCTTGAACTGCCCACTCTCTGCTTACGATGTGCACAAAAAACAAAAAAACTACGTTTAAAACACCCCTCCTTGCGAGTCAAAAAAAAAAAACACTTAACTCCCTCAGAACCCTCGTGTTGTAGAGTCCTACTAGTCCTACTACAGGAATCCCGTATTGATTCGTAGGAGTCCCAGTAGTGCTACTAGGAATCCTCGTAGGAGTCCTAGTAGTCCTACTAGGAATCCTCGTAGGAGTCGTAGGAGTCCTAGTAATCCTACTAGGAATCCTCGTAGGAGTCCTACTAGTCCTACTAGGAATCCTCGTAGGAGTCCTAGTAGTCCCACTAAGAGTCCTCGTAGGAGTCCTAGTAGTCCTACGAAGAATTTTCGTAGGACTCCCAGTAGTCCAACTAGGAATCCTCGTAGGAATATTTGTAGGACTCCTCGTAGGAGTCCTACCAAGAGGCCTCCGGTCCTCGTCATCAATCCTCGCCTCGTCCTCGAGGAGGCCCCAGACCTCCTCAGAGAGGCCCCTAGGCGCTCCAGGTGGCCCAAGACGCGCTCCAGGAGGCCCAAAACGCTCGCCAGGAAGCCCAAGACGCTCTCCAGGAGGCCCCAGAAGCTCCCCAGGAGGCCTCAGAGGCGCTCCAGGAGGCGCCAGAGGCGTTCCAGGAAGCCCAAAACGCTCTCCAGGAGGCCCCAGAGTCGCTCCAGGAGGCCCAAGACGCGCTACAGGAGGCCACAGAGGCGCTCCAGGAGGCCCAAGACGCGCTCAAGGAGGCCCAAGACGCTCTCCATGAAGCCCGAGACACTCGCCAGGAGGTCCCACAGGCTCCCCAGGAGGCCCTAGAGGCGCTCAAGGAGGCGGTAGAGGCCCTCCAGGAAGCCCAAAACGCTCTCGGGTCATTGCAAGGGTCGCAAATTTGCCTGTTCTGGGGGGGAGGTCGGCCGGAGCGGCCAATGAAGTGTTTTTCGTCAACAACAACAACACAACAACCACACAACCACAACACAACAACCACAACAACAACAACAACAACGACCAACAACCACAACAACAACAACCACAACAACAACAACAACACAACAACCACCCAACACCACACCAACACCAACACCAACACCAACACCAACACCAAACCACACAGACAACAACAACAACAACAACGACAACAATTACTAGCACGTGGGGACACTCCGTTCTCACCAGTGCCAGGGTTTTTCATAGGAGGCGGGCAATACCCCCACTTTGTGGGGGGGCCGGTTCAAGCTCTACCAAATTTCCAAACGACTCTTCGCCACCACCCACACCCAGCTTCCCGCCCTATGACGTTCGGACACTTCACTTCGTGCATGCGGACGACCGTGGCTACTATTCAGGGCCCCGCGGCCGACGACGACGGCGTGCGCGCGCGAAGAAAAAACGAATGTGTCCCGCATGGTATTATTTGACAGGGATGATGGCCCTGGCAGGTGCGCACCCGTTGTTGCAGAAGTTCGAAAAAGTTGCTCGCAAAAGCCCGTTTGACAGAAATGTTTAATAAGTGTTGGATGTCCTACGAATCCGCAAGAGCGCGCGGGATGAAATTTTGACATATTTTTTTTTGAAAAACCATTGGTTTTTTTTTTTTTTTATGTTAACTCGCTACGAAAACTAAGGTTTTGGAAGGATTTCGTCTTGCGCGCGCAAAAAACAAAAATAAAAAAAAAAAAAAAAAAAAGAAAAAAAACAAAAAAAAAAGAAAAAAAAGAAAAAAAAAAAAAATTTGAAAAAAAGAAAAAAAAAAAAAAAAAAAAAAAAAAAAAAAAAAAAAAAAAAAGAAAAACAAAAAGAAAAAAAAAATAAAAAAAAAAAAAAAAAACAAAAAAAAAAAAAAAAAAAAAAAAAAAAAAAAACAAGAAAAAAAAAAAACAAAAGGAATGTCCACTTTACCTTATTTTTTGCAAGGGATTCTTGAAGTTTGGTTATGTTAGAACAAGAAATGTCAACTTTAGCTTATTTCTTGCAAGGGAAAACCGATCGTAACAACACAACCGGATCCGGACTCCCCCGTTTTGCCTGAGACTTCCTCACGAAAATGATGAAAATGAGGCTGCGGCCTAGGCGCGGCGGGGGGGTCGTGCACCAGGGGTCCCAACAATAATTATTCTTAAGAAGAAATAATGTTCAACAACAGCAGCAGCAGCAGCAGCAGCAGCAGCAGCAACAACAACAACAACAACAACAACAACACCAACAGCAACAACAACAACAACAACAACAACAACAACAACAACTACAACAACAACAACAACAACAACAACAACAACAACAACAACAACAACAACAACAACAACAGCAGCGCTCCCGTTCAAAACGTCCTCCTTTTTTCCTCAAGGCTGGTGTTCTTGCTCGCCGCCGAAAGCCGCCGTCCAAACAAAACCAGCGTTCCCGCTGGAGACTTCCTCCCGTTTTATCTTGGACTGGCACGCTAATCTTTCTCTCATCGGCGCCGCCCCCACCAAAAACAACGTTCCCGTTCGAGGCTTCCTCCTTCTTTTACCCAAGGCGGTGCTCCTCCTCGCCGCCGAAAGCCGCCGCCCCGACAAAACCAGCGTTCCCGCCCGAGACTTCCTTCCGAATAACGCTTGACTGGCGCCCAGCTCTGTTTTGAATTGGCGCCGTTCCCAACAAGAACAACGCTCCCGCTCGATGTTTCCTCCCATTTTCCTGAAGACGGTGCTGTTCCCCGCCGCCGACAACCCCCGTCCCGACAAAACCACGGTTCCCGCTCGATGTTTCCTCCCTTCTTACTCAAGGCGGTGTTCCTCCTCGCCGCCGAAAACGGCCGACCCGACAAAACCAGCGCTCCCGCCCGAGACTTCCGTTTTACGCTGGACTGGCGCCCTACTCTCTTTTGAATTGGCGCCGCTCCCAGCAAGAACAACGCTCCCGTTCGAGATGTCATTTGTTTTCCTTCGGGACGATGCTGTTCCTCGCCGCCGACAGCCCCCGTCCCGACAAAACCACGGCTCCCGCTCGATGCTGCCCCCTTTCTTACTCAAGGCGGTGTTCCTCCTCGCCGCCGAAAGCCGCCGTCCCAACAAAACCAACATTCCCGCTCGAGACTCCGTTTTGTTTTACGCTGGACTAGCGCCCTACTCTCGTCAGCACTGGCGCCGCTCCTAGCAACAACAGCAGCCCTGCTCGAGACTTCTTCCCTTTCTATTCAGGGCTGGGTCCTTGCCTCATCGCCGACAGCCCCCATCCCCACCAAGGCAATCCTGTCGTTCGATATTTCCTTGTGTTTTACCCTTCGCTGGGGTTCCATTGGCCGCCTCGCATCGGCGCAGCAAGGCGCGGGCATGTGTTTTCGAGGCGAGATATGTTGAATTTCGTCGGAGGTGTTTGCAAGACCTGATTGGGCGGGAGATTCGGGAATGAGAATAACGGACCACGCTATAAAACAAGACTCCCCCATGACATGCATGGTTATCATGATGGTCGCATGCTTCGGGTGGGAGCATCGCGCATGAGGGTCACATGATTGTTGTTGTTATTGAATTCTCACTTCTGAAAAATAATTATTGTTGATCCCCCCCTCACCGGCGCATGCTGATTTCTCACAATCAAAATATGCCCCTTGACGCTCGCAGCCTGTTCTTGGACAGGGAAAGCCATGGTGTTCAAACTGTGCCCCTGGCCCCCATGGACTACAACAACAACGGCTCCCGCCTCAGACTTCCTCCAAATTTACTCAAGAACCCCGCCCCCCTCCCGTCTGAGATTTCCTCCCAAATTACTCAGGAACGGCGCTCCCGCTTGAGACTTCCTCACAATTTAATCTGGGCCAAACTGCGTTGTTGCTCCCGCGGACTGCTCCCGCCTAAGACTTCCTCCAACTTTACTCGGGACCCCCGCTCCCGCCTGAGACTTCCTCCCAATTTACTCAGGATCGGCGCTTCCGCCTGTGACTTCCTCGCAATTTAGACCCCCCCCTCTCGTCTCAGGCTCCCTTTCAATTTACTCGAAAACGGCGCTCCCGCTCAAGACTTCCTCGCGTTGTAGTCTAGACCCCCGCTCCCGCCAGACATCCCCTTTGCAGGAATTGCGTTCTCGCCCATGATTTTTTCGCTGTATATTCAGAAACCGCGCTATCTACACTCAGGCATCACGCTCGCGCCAAGGGCGCCGTCACACTTGACTTAGGAATCGCGCTCTCGCCCTAATCAGACATCCCCCTTGAATGTCCTACCCGCCCGACCCGCCCGTCAGAGGATCGCCCGCCCGTCGTGGGCTGCCGCGCGTGACTTCCTTGAGGAATGGCGCTTTCGCCTAGGATTTCTTCGAACATTCGCACTTTTACCTTCCTGTTCCTCCCTCCTCCCGGGCCGCCTCCCCCCCTCCTTCCGATTCCCTCTCCCTCGCATTTCAGCTGATGTTGAACTTTCATTCCCGAAGAATGAATTTTGTCGGTACCCCCAACTGGTGCTGATTGTTTTTTCTCCGTCAAAATGCGCCCCTCGACGCTCGTACCCTGTTTATTTGCCAGGGAAAACCATCTGGGCCAAACTGTGCCCCTGGGCCCCTGGCTACAACAACAACGGCTCCTATGGCGCGACCCATGGCGAAGCCTTTGTTAACCTGTGTTGGAATGGCTGGCGCAAGCCATGGCGCAAGCTGAATCGCAACTCACGGCACAAATCATCGTCGTCTCTCCCTCTTGCCCCTCTAATCCCTCCCTTCCTCCGATCC
>CAUYUJ010001328.1:101295-102489 GCA_963575745.1 Prorocentrum cordatum
TGGGGGGCAGGGCTCGCAGGTGGCCCCCTGCGAGGGAGCCAACGGGGGGCGGTGGTGGCGCCACGGGGGCGGTGCAGCGCGCACGCGCCGCAGCGCGGGTGGCGGGGGAGGCCGAGCCGGCCTCTGCGGAGCCGCGCGCGCCTCACCGGGCCCCCCGGGCGCGCGCGCGCGGGCGGACGAACGAGAGAGCGGGGCGGTGCGGGCACGAGCGGCGGAGGCTGCGGGGAGAGGGACGTGCTCGCGCAGGTCGAGGCACAAGAACTGCAGCGGAGGCCAGTCCACAAGAAGCCTTCCACAAGAAGCCCAACCCTGAGACACCAGGACGTCCATGGACTTTTGGTGTGGGGACGTCACGCCTTCCACGACAAGAACATGGAAACCCAAGAAAACCAGGGCACCCTGGAGGCAAGCAGGGTGTTTCTTGGCGTGGGTCTCCACTGTACATGGACATAAAGTTTCGGAGGCCCTCGCAAATTTCTCGGATCGGCGCTGGACCACGCTCCTTGGCGTCGCGGAGCGCGCCAGGGGCGGCGCCGGAGGCGCCGCCAGGGGGGGCCAGCGCAGATCCAAGAAATCCGAGCGGGGCTCCGAAGGTTTAGCAGATTGTGCAGATGTGCGTTCCTCGAGCTGTCTCCTAGGACCCCCTGGCTCCGCGCACCGCGCCCCGCGGTGCGCCACGCGCAGCCATCTTCGCGCCCTCGCGATGCCGCCCTGGAAAGAGGATTGAAGAGGGCGCCAAACCAGCCCAAGCCGCGACGCGCGAGGCGCAGTGATCTCCGCGCCCTTTGCAGGTGGCCTGGCTCTCCGACGAGGGGATCGGCGGCGGGGTGGGGGGAAGCGAGAGGAGGCGGGCCTTCGCAGAAGGCTCGGAGGCCCCCCGGCCTGCTGAGAAGCTCTCTAAGCCTCCCCCGAAGACGCAGCAGACTTCTCGGAAGGCGCGGGGGCTTCTGAGAAGCCCAGCCGCCTTCTGAGAGGGCCTCCTGACGTCCTACCAGACCACCCCAACCCAACCCGAAGACCAGGATCTCGTGTTGGGGGGGAGGGGGTACGTGCTTCATATGTGTTTGTTCGATGTTCCCCGAACCCCCCCACACTGGAAAGGGAGTGCAAATCGGGGCCTTCCGGATGGGTTGGGGTGGTCTGGTGGCAAGTGACCTCCTCCTCCTCCTCCTCCTCCTCCTCCTCCTCCTCCTC
>CAUYUJ010001329.1:0-20000 GCA_963575745.1 Prorocentrum cordatum
GATGATGATGATGATGATGATGATGCTGATGATGATGATGATGATGAGGATGATGATGATGAGGATGGGGATGAGGATGAGGATGATGAGGATGATGAGGATGATGAGGATGAGGAGGAAGAAGAGGAGGCGGAGGCGGAGGCGGAAGCGGCGGCGGAGGAGGAGGAGGAGGAAGAGGAGAAGGAGGAGGAGGAGGACGAGGAGGAGGAGGAGGAGGACGAGGAGGAGGAGGAGTGAGGACGAAGGAGGGAGGAAGCAGAAGGAGGAGGCGGAGGAGGAGGAGGAAGAGGAGGAGGAGGAAGAGGCGGAGGAGGAGGAGGAGGAGGAGGAGGAGGAGGAGGAGGAGGAGGCAGAGCAGGAGGGGGAGGAGGAGGAGGAGGAGGAGGAGGAGGAGGAGGAGGAGGAGGAGGAGGAGGAGGTGGAGGAGGAGGAGGAGGAGGAGGAGGAGGATGATGATGATGATGATGATGATGATGAGGATGAGGATGAGGATGAGGATGAGGATGAGGAGGAGGACCAGTGTAAACCCAAGAGTCATCAACGATGTTGGCATTAACCCTTCTTCCAAGCCCTCTTTTCATAGGCCCATACAACGGTTCATTTGCATTGATGGAATTGCCTCGTTCGAAGACAGCCGTTTGAAGATCCTGAAGCATGCCAAAACATTGCTCATGGGATTTCAACGCTACGTGTCAACCTGACTGCTGCGTTTTGGCGATCCGATGTCGTGTCATGACGTCATTTTTTGTATTTCAACACCGCGAACCAACATAATTGTTGCACTCGCATGATCATGGGAACCCGTGGAAATCTTGCAAAGTTTTCAAACGAATGTGCGCGGCGCTAAGGCGAGAGCCACATTTTGAAAAGGATCCGCCCTTAATCCGTGAAGCTCTTGCATTCTTTGCAAAGAATGTGCGCGGCGCCAAGGCGAGAGCCGCATTTTGAAAACGACCCGCCCTCAATCCGTGAAGCTCTTATAATTTTTATTCACGAATGTGCGCGGCGCTAAGGCGAGAGCCACATGTTGAAAAGGAATCGTCCTCGGGGTAGGGTTCGCTTGTGGCCCCCTAACTTCACGGAAATAATCGAAGGGAGTGAATGTAGGAGGATGGGCAGGAGACGGAAGAGTTGCGACAGGCGCAGATCGCACAACGCCCCCTGCTCGGAAAATCTGCTTCGCCCGGGCCCCCATCACTGTCCACCGACCGGGGAACTTTGACGTCGCAGCGCGGCAGAGGCGATCCGCACGCGCGTTCGGGCGAGATCGGGGCACGGTATCGCGAATTACACGCATGCATGAGCCGCAGGAGGGGGGGTCCCGGCGCGGGGGACGTAAACATAAACTTTCGGGGGTCCGCCCAGATTCCTCGGATCTGCGCTGGCGCCCGCTGGCGGCGTCTCCGCTGCCGCCCCTGGCGCGCACCTGCGCGCCAGGGAGGGGAGTCCAAGAAGTCCGCGCAGATTTCCGAATGTTTGTTTTTATGCAATTGTTTGCTCCCCTAAATGATAGTGCCCTTGTCCTGCGCCGTCGCAAGCCCCCATCGAGCAGGCAATCCGCGTTGATATCGCCCGCTAATTTTGGCTATCTGAATTGCTATGTGCGATGGTCACGAGTCTCTTTCCGCATCAGCTGTGCCCAGAGCGAGGGCATCGTCGTGATCATCGTCCTCGTCCTCGCCCCCCTCCTTCTCCTCCTTCCCGTCATCTTCCTGCTCCCCTCATCCTCGTCCTCGTCCTCGTCCTCGCCCCCTCCTCCTCCTCCTCCTCCTCCTCCTCCTCCTGCTCTTCCTCCTCCTCCTCCTCCTCCTCCTCCTTCTCCTCCTCCCCCTCCGTAGCCATTTTGGCTCAAGCCATTTTGGCTCAAGCCATTTTGGCTCAAGGTTGGCTCGGTTTCCTTTCCACGTTCAGTTTGCGAGATCTCAACCCGCCGTCTTCATGTGTGAGCTCCTGCTGGAGCCTGTGGCCGATCACGTCTCGCGCAGAGCCATGGCGGGCAAAGGCGAAGGCGGGAAGGGGCGTGGCGCCCCTTGGGCTCCGTGGCACCGTGCCTGGGCACAGCCGCCTCCTCCTGCTTCTGGAGGAGGGCAGGGCGAAGGCGCGGGCCACCCGCCCAGACGCCAGGACCCCAGGACGTGGCCCCCACTCGCTCCTGGTCCTCAGGGTGCTGGCGCTGCTGTTCGTGGTGCTGGCGTCCCTCCTGACAGCTCGGCCTCGCGCTGGACATGCTGCTGGTGTGGTTACAAGAAAAACGAGGGAGGGGCGCTTGTACTACTGCAAGCATTGCGGCGCCCTCAAGAGTGACGCGGCCTTGCTGCCCTCCGCCTGGTCGTCAGGCAAGGCGCTGGAGCTCCTCGGCTACGGCACGGGCAAGCACGACGGGGTCAAGGGCCACGGTAAGGGCGCATCGGCGGCCTTCGCAGGTGGAGGCGGTGGCAAGGGCCCTCCTGCTGGCTACGCCGTCCCCAAGTCCCCTCCCACGGCAGAGGAGTACTCCCAGATGGCCACCCTCTGCGGGAAGTTGGGGGATGTGCAGGGCGCTCGAGCTCACCGCACCGCCGCGGCGGCGTTGCAGGAGCCCTTGCCCAAGCACGGCCCTCTATAGGTTCAACTCAACCGTGCCCATCAGCAAGCGCGCATGGTCGAGAAGCGCCTGGAGAGTGCGGTCACAAAGTACGAACAGATGGAGCAAGCTCTGGCGGCGCAGAGGTCGTTGGTGCTTCAGCTACGGTCGGATTTGGTCGAGGCAGAGAGTCAGCACAGTGCGCTCGTGCGGCGCCTACATGGTGATCTTCCTGGCCCTCCGTCCGACACCGTCGCAGGTAGCAAGCTCAGCCTGGAGGATCTTCTTGAGGAGCAGCGATTCTCAGCCATGTTCGACCTTGACCTCGGAGACCGCTTCACTGTCTCGGAGGAGGGGGGCTCCCTGTCTGCCGAGGAGAAGGAGCAGCGGGCAACGCGAGTGCCGCAGTTAAAACCAGGCATCTCCGACATGGCTCGTCGCCTTTTTTTTCGGAGGCTAAGAAGAAGGTCGACCAGCTCAAGGCCGAACACCAGTCAATTGCTCAGCGTATGGCGGCCAAGAAGCGGCGCGCTGGCGAGGGGGGCAGGGCGTGGCTGACGGCGGGCCTGCTGCCAAAGCGCCCGCCGCAGCCGCGGCTGGCGGCCCAGATGCTGGGCCCGCTGAGGCGGCTGGTTCAGGCGACTCGGCATCGGCTCCGACTCTGCAGGCTTCCGCGGCGTCTTCCTCGGCATCGTCGACGGCGCCGACCAGCACTCGTTCGCGCGCTGACAGGATCGCTGGCAAACCTTCTGATTCAGCCCCCCCTGGAGGAGCCTTGAGATCTCTGGTGCCCGGGCCGCGGGGCCGTTCCCAGGGAGTTCGGGGCCGTCGATCTGGCCGAGGGCTCTCGCTGGAACAACCTCCAGCGGGCAAGCGCCTTTTTGCTTTAAGGACCCTGCCGCGCCTCGGCACATGTCACTCTTTGGCGCAAGCGAGGGCTGCCTCTGCTCATCGCTTCCTCCTCTGGCAGTCGCGATTACCTGAGGTTGACATGTATTCCGCAGTGCAGGCCTCGGTCTCGTTTGCGCTCTCTACTCACTCGTGTGGATGCGGTGCTAGGCCAATCGTCGCTTCGCATGTGTGGATGGAGCAATCGGCGCCTGTTTTCTTTTTGTTTTGCCAGTCCTGCGGGGGTGTATCCTGTTGTATCGTTAGTGAGGGATGCTCCTTGTCGCACCTCGCTGGCGAGGCTGCCTTTGCCTGCCCCCTCTTCGGCGATGCAGGCCCCCGAAAATTTCATTGGCATGGCGGCGACCTCTGGGGACCTGGGCCATCTGAGGTCCGGGTCCTCGTCGCTGCCCCTTCGCCCCACCTCCTGCCGACCTCGCTCGGTCGATTCGGTCTCAGGACGCGAGGCATGCCCGGCGCGCTCGGTCTCACCCTGCGGAGCTTGGCCTTCCACCTCGTGCCTGCCTGCGCAGGTCGATGCGGTGCCACTCAGGATTCAGGCCATCAGCTGTAATTCCTGGGGCAGGATGCGTAACATGATCGACGGCACTGACGCGCACATCTTGCTCTGCCAGGAGCACATGCTGATTTCCCATGAGGGCGTCGGTCAGGCCGCGCCTGGCGTCTCCCGCCGCGGCTGGAAGAGTGCGTGGTCGCCAGCCGCGGCCGCTGAGGTTGGCGGTTCTTCGGTGTGTGTGTGTGTGTATGTGTGTGTGTGTGTGTGTGTGTGTGTGGTGTGTGTGTGTGGTGTGGTGGTGGTGGGGTGGGTGTGGGTGGTGGTGGTGGGGTGGGTGGGGTGGGTGGGGGGGGTGGGGGGGGGGGGGGGGGGGGGGGGTGGGGTGGGGGGGGGGGGGGGGGGGGGGGGGGGGGGCATTTTCGTGCGCTCTTGGATGGGCTGCTCGGGCGTCGTCGGAGGCCAGATGCGTGCTGGGAGAGCTGTCGTGTGTTCGGTTGAGCTTCCTGGCGCGCCGCCCATGCTCTTTGCCTCGGCCTACCTCTATCACTCGGAGGGGTTGTCCGACAGAAATTTGGAGCTGCTCTCGGATCTTGGGCTGTGCCTTTCCTCGGCTGCGAGACCCTGGATTCTTGGTGCGGGCTTCAACATGGAGCCCTCTGAGTTTTTTTTGGTTGGGGGGGTCGTTTTGTCCAGCAGCTCAGGGGAGCCCTGGTCTCTCCCAAGGTGCCCACTCACTACCCTGCGGGGCCTCCCACCACCTTCGATTACTTTGTCGTCTCGGGCGGCCTCAGTAAGGGCATCGAGAGGATCGATGCGCGCTTGGACACTGAGCTCTCCCCTCGTAGGCCCGTCGGCTTCAAGCTTTTCGGCCAGTTGGCTGCGCTGAAAGCTCTTTCGTTCAGGCGCCCCCCGCCCTTGCCTGCCGAGGCGGTGGTCGGCCCCTCGCCAAGACCTCCTGAGTGGTCAGGGGTCCAGTTTCTGGCCGACTCGGCCCTAGGTTTGCTTGACATAGGTCGCCCCAACGAAGCTGCTTCCCTTCTGGGCTCCCTGTGCCAGAGGTGGGCCGACACTGCCGAAAGGGAACTCATTCCGTTGGTTGGGTCATCGCCTGTCAAGCTCGGCACTTGTGGGTTGGGCCCTCAGTTGGTTTGGCGCTCGGTTCTAGTTAAGGACTCCCAGGTCAGATGTCCGACTCACAGATCCATAGCTTGGTTAGGGCAGCAGCTCAGGGCGTACATCCATGCCTTACGAGCAGGCGCGTCTAGCACTGCCTCCTGTTTGAAGGAACTTCACCACCTTCGAATTCCACCCTATCCCCAAGACCAGAATTCCCACTTCCGAGGGGTCACTTTTACGGGGGCCCATTGGGGACTCTAGAGGCTATAGCATGGGCCGGCATCACTCGCTGTTCAAATGGCCACATTGCCACAGATCTGCGTCACCGATTGATTGCGACACACCATTGCTTGCTTGCTTGCTTGCTTGCTTGCTTGCTTGCCACCAGCGCGGTCTTTCAATGCGCACGTTTGGTATTGTTTAGCCATAGTTACACAATGTTATAATGCATGTTTGTTGTAAACCAATGGGGCAACTGGAAAACGTGTGTCGCCGTTCTTCCGCCAACGCGCAACATAACTCAACAAATTCCCCCTCCGCTTCCCGGCCCCCCCCCCCATCCTCTCGGATAGGCAGACGGACGGATAAACCGCACGCGGCGTAGGATGGAGGCGAGGGAAGAGGTCGGGAAGAGGTAGTTGGGGGGCGGGGATGGGGGGGCTCTTAGCCCTCACCGTGTTGCAGAGGAGTTGCCCCCCACCCGTTCTGTTTCGGAGGACCCACTTGCTCCCAGAACGTCGCCCCCCCGATTCATAGGGCGTGCCTTGCACGCAGAATTTCCAATCCCCTCAGGTCGATTATCCAGGGGGGGCAATGCGCAAGTGAGATCGTTGTCGCATCAGTTTCAACACGCATTACCGTATCCGTCGTCATCACCAACATCATCATCAGTAGCCCATTGTGGCTCACGTGATTTTATAGGCTTCGAGTTTCGAGCACCCTGTACTTTTTTTGTGTTTCGCAGACTGCGATGCCCGTGCCAGGAGACTCGTTTTGGAAGGGTTCTCTATACAAGCCTGGTGCGAAAGGCTCCGTCCTGGTCTTTTTCGCTGAGAGTGTACCGCACGTGCGGGGCGTGAGAAACGACCAGCAGGAGATGAACAGACGAACTCGGTCTCGATTGCGCCTCCAGAAGTGCATCGACCACATGATGAAATTCTCCGACGCGGCGCCCGACGTGTGGAATAGCATGCAAGCGGGCCTCGCAGGTGACAGTGTCGAGCAGTGCATTGAGAAGCAGCAGGCCCAGGAGACATCGCCCACGGACGCGCTCAAGAAGGCTGCGCCCGCGTTCGGCAAGCTCGACAAGTCCGTGCTCGCGTCCATCCTGGGCGCCATGCCACGCGGTCCATCTTCGGCGCTCCTCGACGCCATGGGCGACAAGGATAAGCACGCAGTGGCAGATGTATTTGGCATCGTCTTCCACATCTCTATGAAAGGTAAGGTGCCACGAGAGTGCAGGGCCGATTTGACCATCTTCGGGAACACCATGAAGTTGCGCCTGGCCGAGATTGGTTTCGACATCGCCCATAGGTTCGAGAAGAGCGTCGGCGTCGACGGCGCTGTCGACTGGTCAGCGCCCCCTTTGTACGGCCTGATGTATGACAATGGCCGCTTGGCCAAGATCACGTACGTGAATGGTGACATCGCAGTGGTCCCCGCCCACGTGACCATCTCGTCGAGCATCCCGCTGAGCAGCGCGTCGTCGATCGACGAGGCCCACCTGCTGGTGGACGAGAACTCTTTGAAGGCAGCCTCGTACTTTCCAGCGGGGAGTGGGCCTAACAAGTACCGCCTGGACAAGAAAAGTAATCATCTTCAGAGCTTGTGCCAGGTCGCGGTTGACAACCTGGATGCCGCCAAGAAGAAGTTCAGCGCCATCGCCGACACTCCCGAGCTGGTGACCTTGCAGGCTCGCAGCAAGCGCCAGCGTGACGAGGCGCCGGAGAAAGCACGGGCTGATCGTGCTGCTGCGCCCAAGGTGAGGCGCCAGCTTACGTGTTCAACATGTGTTCTGCATGTAATTAATCATTATCGTAATCTTTGCAATCTAGTTGCCTCGGGATTTGGGGCCCCCGAGGCCGGTGGCGCCAGTGCAGGTGCCCTTGGGGCGCGGACGCTTGCGCGTGCGCACTTCTTCAGGCTTGCGCGCATGAGTTGCCAAGAATATGTCGTCCTCATCTTGCTCACCTCATCCTCGTCCCCTTCCCGTCGCAGGCTTCCCAGGACTTTCGAGAGTGTGCGCCGAATCGAAGGGGTGTTGGCCGCCGTAGTCGGGGGCAGTTGGCAGGGAGGGATAGGGGAAGGGGGGGGGGGGGGATAGGAGGAGACAGGGGGTGACGGGATATAGAGACAGGGGAGCAGGAGCGAGGAGCGAATGATGATCATGACGACGACGAGTTCGTCAGTTGGAGGTTTCGGCGTTTGGCGAGCCCTTGGAGATGCAAGCGAGGGCCCCATTAAGGTCCGATCGACCGATCGCCCGAACCCTCCCCATTCCATCCCCCCCCGTGGTCGGCTGGAACCTCAAGGAGAGGTTGAGGATCAGAAGCAACGGCATCCAGAAGCCCCCCCCGCCCCACCCGCGCGACGCCGCCGCGGCGTTGCTCCCCCCGCCCGCGCGGCGCCAGCGGTCGCGTTCGCTTCGAAGGTCCAGGGCCCCCCGATCTGCGCGCGCGAGGCTCCTCCTCATCCTCCTCCTCGTCGCTAGCACCCCGTCAACGTTGGCACTGTTGAGCGATCCTCAACTTGCTCTTCCGCCTCGTCAGCGTCCCCGTTGCAGATAGCCGTTTTGGCTCAAGCCATCTCGAAGTTTTTTCTGGAGACAGACCAGTGTGAACTACTGGTGCTCCTTCGGCGGCATGGCCGCCGACGCAGTGCCGCCGCCTTTAGTTGGCGAGGCTGGCCAGCTGGTCCTCATCGTCCGCCTGTGCAACACCAAGCCCGCCATGCTGGAGGAACTCAAGCGCCGCATCGCTTCGGGAACACCCTTGGTCGTCAACGGCGCGGTGATTCCACTCGAGGTGATGCGCGCGGCCGTGGGGCAGATCGAAAGCGGCGCGGACATCCCCGCGATGCACTCCACAACGGCAGCAGGTTCAGGGGGCGCCGCGCCCGTTGGCCCACCTGGAGAGGCGGCTGCGTTCATTGCGCTGGAGAGCGTCATCTAACCAGAGCAGATCCACATCCCAGAGGATCCAGCACCGCCACCTCCTTTACCACCTCCTGCGGAGCCCCCCGCTGCGCCCACTGACGGCGGCATGGGTTCCGACGCCTTTCAGTTGCGAAGTTTAGAGGGTAAGCTCCAGGTGCACTTCAACAGCGAGTCCATGATGCACGAACTTGTGCAGCTCGAAACGTTCGACAGGATAGAGCTGCCGCGCACGGAGACGGAGTGGGTGCTGGACGTGGACGGCTGGGGCGCCGAGCTGGTGGAGGCGACCGGTGGCGGAAGGAAGCTCGACGCCGTCGACTTGCTGAACAACGTCGTCTACATCAGGGAGTCCGACGGGGAGACCGTGCTGCAGACTATGACTGGCGACCTCGCCATCGCCCGCTCTCTCGACGAAGCGCTCGCGAGCGCGGCGTCTTTCACGTTGAAGGTGAAGAGCTGGGCTACGACGGCCGCCGACCCGCTGGGCATCTCGATCTACGAGCTCAGGCGGGACGGCAACTTCGTGTTCTTCAGTTTGCCGTCGGTGATGCTTGCCATCGGGGCCCATCGGAAATTGCATGTCAAGGGTTCTGTGGGCCACCAATTCCCAAGATGGAACGCTGCACTTAAGCGCGCGGAACTTGGCCGTCTGTGCAACTCAGTGGCTTACGACCAGACGGAAGTACGTGGGTCCGACACGGTTGACCACAGGGCGTTGAAGGAGAAATCAGCCAGCGTGACGTCGTTGCTCTACCTCCTCGTTCGGTGGTCGTTTGCAAATAAGCAGGGGGGGAAATCAGCCAGCGTGACGTCGTTGCTCTACCTCCTCGTTCGGTGGTCGTTTGCAAATAAGCAGGGGGGGGGGGGGGGGCTTCGCGAATGAGACCGAGAAGGACTCATCAGCAGACATCTTGGGCAGGCTTTTAGTGGAAATGTACGTTGGTGGACGTGTTGCGTTTGGTTTATTTACGTCGTACGTCGATCGGACCAGCAGTGGCTTGATCATTGGATCAGCCAGGAGGCTCATGGTAAATATCAGTACGGACGGGACCGTGACCCTCTTCGTGATCGGCGAGACGAACACTTTGAATCGAGGTGCTAAGGCATTCGTGAATAAATTCAGGGAGAAGTTCCGCACCAAGCCTCCTGGGATCATTTCTTTCTTCAGGTGGATCATGCTGGACGTGCCGCAGTACAGGGTCCGACCGATCTTTTCTCTGCAAGTGTTGTGGCGTTTCGGTGACTTGCTTGACATGCGCATCACTGGCCTCGTGAAGGAGAGCAACGGCACGGGCAGTTGCATGGGGCTTGAGGCGAACGACCACGGCGACTCGAAGGCGATGCAGTGCGCCCTCTACGTCAAGGCCGCGGAGTCCTTGAAGAAGTCGAACTCCATGCAGTTCATCTCCCACGCGCCCGACAAGTCGCGCGTGCACAACTTCGGCATCTTGAACACCTTCTTCGCCATGCCGAACAACGTCGGCTTCTGGGGCATACCTCAGGACTGGGGTCTCGCGCTCACGCCCCCTCTCGAACTTCAGCTGGTGTCCCGTGTGGGATCACACTCGGGATCGCGAATGCGAATCTTAGGGGCATCCCCCCCCCCCCCCCCCCCCCCCCCTAAGATTGACATTGCCAATCTTAGGGGGTGTCCCCGCTCGAGACACTGCCCCATCCCCAAGATTCGCATCCCTAAGGTTAGCATTGAGAATTCCTGGATCTCGCTCTATGGGCGTCGGTGCCACGCCGAGCGCCCGTAGGGAGGGGGAGAGCGGAGGGTGGATCAGCTCAGGAGGAGTAGGAGGGGGGGGGGGGGGAGAGTGAGAGGGGGGGGCAGCCCAGGACCCTGGCGACTTCATGGGGGAGACCTCGATGGCAGAGCTCATCGGCGGCGAGGAGGGCAAGAAGGTTGCGCTGAAAGCGCAGGCTGCGGGGCAAATGGCATGGCTCAAGAGGAAGAGAGAGGGCTCGAACCCAGGTAGTTGGCAACCGCCCAAGCGGTATCGGAAGGCTGGTTACCAATTCACATGTTGCGAGCACAATTCGATGAAACGGTTTCTTGACAAAGGTCTTCTTCACTTTCATGTTCCTGCTGATCCCAAGGATCGAGACAACGTTGCCAAGTGGCCCCGTCTGTCGATCAGCCCTGGCCAGGGCATCGACGGGGTGGCAGCCATCTCCCACTGGCTTCACGTGGGGATCAACGTGGACCCAGCATGGGACTTCAGCCACGGGGTCCACAACGATATTAACGGTGGAATCGAAGCAGCTGGCCTGGGGTGCCATATATCTATGCCTTTGTTGAGGATTAACGTGCCAATATCGCCGTGGGACGAGAACTTACGGTGGGGCCAAGCCACTGGAGCACTGAAGGAAGCCTTCGCTACGACGACAGCCTCGACCAACGTGTTCTTCCAGGGCTTCGTCGACGATGTGTTGGCCGAGCCTGCTGGGCGAGAGTTCGCGGACACCCCTGAACCTGCAGATGCGTTGTGGAACCACCTGAAGGAATCCAACGCGTTCACCGCCAGGGGGGGCAATACGTTGAAGAACCGATTCTTGGCCGTCATCAGGAAAATCAGAGAGGAGTTGAATTGCAGCGCCCAGGGAAAGTTCGGGTACTTGCTGACCTGCGTGGAGATGGACATGGTAGGCAACGCGGAATTCGCCCGCCTTGTGAGGTCGGGCGCCGAACTCGCGCGCACCACCAACAGCCGTGTGGAGACAGAGGAGGAGAATAATTTTCGGAAGGCATGTGCCAACCAGATGGTGGTCGCCCTGATGGACTGGCTGGGGCCCGATACGACGATGCTTGACAAGATCATAGTTGGTGCCTCGGAGTCGTGCGAGCAGTGGTTTGGCATGAGCAACGCTGAGCGTCGCGATACTGGCAAGACAGAGCAATGGCTGAGGAGAGAGATCACTTGCGAATTCATTACACACTTGAAAGATGCGATTTTAGCTATCTCGACTTCGAATTCATTCTCCCCGCTGGTCACAACATCGCAAACTTGCCCCAGGAGAGCCACGAGGCCAGAGAGAATGACATGATGCAGAAGCTCGCCCACGCCTGCGTCGGCATCGTGGGCTGCCGCGTCAAGAGGGCGCTGTGGATGATGAAGGGCTGGAGCTCGCGTTCGTGCTTCTTCACGGACGACGCAGACTTTGCTCGCCGCGAGGTTGCCCGCATGAAGACGGAGTACGAGAAGTACGAGACGATGAAGCGGAGCAACGATGTGGAGGGCGTGCAGTTGTTTGTGGGTCGCAGCCCTTGGGAGTGGAAGTCGCAGCAGCAAGTGTGCGGGGTTTTTGAGATTGACGACTTCATCATCACAGAGCGGGTTCGTTCGTTCTTCCAAGCGTGCAATAGCAGGTGCATCGGCTCGCAGATCGTGGAGGGCGGGTTCAATGACCAGAAGAACAGCGTCCCTCATAAGAACAGGAATGGCACAATCGAGACTGCGTTCCACACGTTGTTCGACAAGAAGGTGGCGTCCAAGAAGCACGGCTACAAGGAGTTGACTTTCCCGATGTTCAATTACCAGCGCGACCTCAAGGTGCCTGCTGATGCTTATCGTCCGTCGTACTTGTCCATGCCGAAGGAGTTCGCCAAGGTCACGTCTGCTAAGCAGGCGACTCAGTGGTACTCGCCGGAGGCGAATGACTGGAGCGCCAGATTCGCCGATGCCGTCATCATCGACCACTGCGTTCGCTTTGGCTGCCTCGACAAGATCCAGCACGCTTGGCACGGCGAGATGTTCATGACGACGTCTAAGTTTGCTGTCAGATGCACGCTGGCAGGCGCCACTACGCCATGGATGTTGCCTCTGACGCACTTCTCCTGCAGCGCTGGGTTGCTTGGCCTCTCAAGGAGCACGCGGTAGTAAATGCAGATGTTGTGTTTATGCAGTTGTCCTTGGATGATGTGAGTATGGGTGAGTTGCTCCACGCTGTTGTTGACCCGAGCAACTGGGAAGCGATCCCTGTCGAATGGTGTTCGGTATTCTCGCAGTGCCTTCTTCTCGGAGATCAGCTGCCCAGGGAGCTGCCAGGTGGGCTCGGCGGCAGGCTCCGAGTGACAGGACGTGCTGCGCCTCTCCTTGTGGTTGCTGCTCGCACGTGTTTCCTCGGCCTGAACAAGACGCAGCTGACCAGACTGATGAAGTACCAAGGGGTCGCGGCCGAGGGGAACAGTTTGTACGAGATCCTGGAGGCGCTCATCAAGTACAACCTCGGCAAGCCAGGCGCGCCCATCAACGAGGAAGAGCTGCTGGAGGTCATGGCCACCAGGATGGTGGAGTCGGTATCGAATCAGAACGCAGCCCTGGAGACGTTCATGCACGTCGAGGGCGCCGACTTGCGTTTCTGCCCAGAGGGCCGCGACAACTGGACGAAGACTGCGGATGCGCACAAAAGGGTCATTGCCGAGCGCGATGACTACACCAAGGATTGGCAGAAGAGGCGGGCTGAGACACGGGCACCGCCTGCGCCAGCCCACAAGGGCAAAGGCAAGGGCAAGGGCAAAGGCAAGGGCAAGCCCGCTGGCGGGGCTGGCCACGGACCCCCGCGTAGGATCCCCGAGGGCGACATCGCCCAGTGCGAAATTCGCCACCTCGTGCCTCCTGGGGCACACGTGTGGCGGTCGAATGTGCAAGGCGCGTGGAACGGCCACCTGAAGCCGTTCAGCAGGTTCGGTGTATCGTGGCAGCTCTACGGCCACCGCGAGAACCTCCTCGTGGTGCTGCGCGACCTGTGGTCAAAATACTTGACTATGCAGGGCACTGGTGTAGACCAGTGCCCGATCGCTGGCTTGTTCGACGATGGACCAGCTGCGATTCCATAAGCAATTTTGTTGAGATCGGAGCTTCGCCAGAATTATGTCGATATGTGTGCGACCAGCGTGGCTTGACATTTACGGTATTTTGCAGTGTTTTCCTATCCTTTTCATTTCTTGTAGATTGTGTTCTATTCCTCCACTCCCTCTCCCCCGCCCCCCGATGAGGAGAGGAATTCGTAAAGGAAGACGGGGAGGATAATAATTGGCATTCGAGGGTAGCGGAGGAGTAGGGAGGAGTAGGAACGGATAGTTGGGGTTGGGAGGGGGAGGGCAGATGGGGGCATGTATAGCAACTCCACCCTTCCAATCCCCCCCCCTTCGCTGCGTGAGGGTTTGCGGCGCCAGGCCGCGCGGTCGCCAGTAGGCTGGCGACGACGACTGCGACAACGACGGCGACGTGACTACGACTCGGGCGACGATGACGCTGACAACGATGGTACCATGACGGCGACGACTGTCGCGATGTCATCGCCTGCAGGTGTCACGGCGGCGACGGGGACGACAACGACGAAGGATGCAATTACGTGGTGCACGTGACGAGGGCGACGAAGACGACGACGTCGTTGACGCCGTCGTCGACGACGCCATCGCCCACGAACATGACGTCGCCGACAGACTTCGACATCGACGACGGCGGCGACGACGAGGAAACTAATAATGAGGGTATGGGGGATGGGATGGATGGGTAGGGGACGGGGGCGAGGGAGGAGGAGAACGACGACGATGACGACACGGGGCGAGGGAGGAGGAGAACGACGACGACGGGGGGGAGGGAGGAGGAGACCGGCGACGACAACCACGACGACGATGACGACGACTACGACGGCGTCGGACGTAGGACGACGACTGCGACGACGAGGACGCGGGCGAGCACGGCGCCGACCAAGACGAAGGCCCCTGCCAAAGTCAGGGCCGCTGCTGGAGAGGAGCAAACAAAAACAAAAAAACACGACCACCGTCATGGACGGCGTCTCCCCCACCTTCCTGCCGCCCCGTCCACCCTTCACTGCCTTCCCCCCCCCTTCTCCCTCCAACCCCTTCCCCCCTTCTCCCCTTTCCTCCCCATCTCCCCTTCTCCCTCTCTCCTGTCCCTATCCTCCTCCCCTCCCTCTCCCTCCCCCCTCCCTTCTCCTCCTCCTCCCTCCCCTATTCCGCTTTTGGTGCGTGGCCCAGGCGACGCTGCTCAGGCAGGACGGGCCCGCCCTGTAGGGCGTGGCCTTCGGTGCGGCGTGCGGGCAGGGACCCGATGATCTTAGGGATAGGGTGTTGTTCGGACCTGGTCAGAACTGTTGCTTCAGCCTCCGCTTGCGATCGCCATCGCCAAGCCTGACTATGCGCCCCTGTTCGAGCTGGTGGCGACGCCGGTCGCGACCTTGGCTGCTCCCGACGCGTTTGCTGAAGTTTACGCTCGGGTGCACGAGGCCGTCAAGGCCGCCGACGGCAAGTTCCTCGCTCAGAGCCGTGCCGACTGGAAGGCATGGCTCAATGTCGGAGTGCAGTCTGGTGCGAAGCGGGTTCACATGTTGCTTCGGGACCCGACCCCTTGGGTGGCCAGCAGCACTCTTTCGGCCGAGGGCAGCGTGGTTTCGGATTCGCTTTCGCTTCTGAAGGCGGAGGGCATGCGTTTCTCGAAGCTTTGGGGTCATGGGTCGGGGGCTCAGTCTCGGTTTGAGCGTCTCGAACCCCTCCCCAGGATTGAAGCTGAAACTATTCGTGCAATTTCTCGGTCTTACAATAGTGCGTCGGCCGTTTCCGTAGACGGATTTCACTGCGGACGCTTCTCGTTGCTGTCCGACGCGGGCCTCACTTGTCTTATTAGCATCCTTTGTCAGATCGAGTCTCTTGGCATTCTCCCCCCTCAGATTTCGGTTGTGCTGCTTGCGCTGCTGCCGAAGCCGACTGGCGGCTACAGACCCATCGGGGTATTTTGTTCTTGGTTCAGGGTCTGGGGGCGCTGCATGCGCCCCCTCGCCCTGGACTGGGAGCTCACTCATCCCCGTGGGTACTGGGCTGCTGGCCAGCATCGGGGAACGGCCGACGTCGTTCGGATACAAGCGGTGGCTGCCGAAAGCGGAGTCGCCAGGGGTCAGGCCAGCTGCAGCATATGTCTCGATCTTTCTAAGTTCTATGAGAACATCAATCTGGACAAGTTAGAGGATCGCTGCAGGAGGCACGGGTTTCCGATGATTATTGCCAGGTTGTGCTTGTATGCGTACAGAGTCGGTCGTTTCCTCAGTCTCGGCGGTTGGATCGAGGGCCCTTGCTTCTGCGCGAACGGGGTCATCGCGGGTTGTTCGATGGCCACCGCTCTTATCCGCGTCTACTGTCTTGACGGTTACGACAGCATCCCTCTTGCTTCCTCCACCTCCCCGGGCGTCTACATTGACGACCAGGGCTTGTCCTCCACGGGTCGCCCTGGGGCTGTCGTGGAAGCTGCGGTGGCTGGCGCCGTTGCGTTGGATGGTGTCGTGAGGGGTGTGTTCAACTGTTCGTTTGCCCGGGCGAAAACGGCGATTGTTGCTAGCTCTGAGTTCGTCGGCGCCCAGGTCCTCGAACGGCTCCGCCACCTCTGCCGCCGCGCTGGTTCCGCGGTCAACCTGGGCGTTGACTGCGCGGCTGGTCGAGCCATCAGGGCCGGCGGCAAGGCGGCCAAGATGAAGGGTAGGATCGCCGGGTCAGCTCGGGCAGCACGGCGCTTAGCGCGGCAGGGTCAGGCGCTTAGTCGGGCTTCCTCCCTCAAGGTCTTCTCGGCGGGGCCATTAGTGGGGGCCTCCTATGGGTCCGAAGCCACGGGCGCTAGCGATCACGACCTTAGCCTGTTGCGCCGCCGTTTTTTTTTTCTGTCGTTCGCCCTCGCAGCCAGCTGAGATCTCTCACAGTCAGCGCCATGCTGGACTACGATCCGACGTGGCGAGCGGCCGCGGCCCCGATTCTCAGGTGGAGCAAGGAGGTGTGGCTTTGTCAGACCTCAGCCTTCAGCTGGTCTCTCTCTCTTTGCCTGTGCTCAGGCGTGCGTGGCATGCAATTTTTCTTGTGCGTCTTGCAGCTGGAGGCGAGTTGCGGGCCCCATCTCTGCCGTGCGGATGTCTCTGGTGCGCCTCGGGTGGCGCATGGGTAACTTCATGACCCTGGTGGGCGATTTCGGGAGATCCATTCCCTCGGGGATCTTCTCGCCCTCGCTTGTCGGGTCCCTGGTCCGAGAAGGGTATTTCCGCATGTTGGAGAGAGACGCGGCGACTGCTCGTGGCATCCAGCCACGTCTCTGCTACGACGTGGTGCGGGAATGTCTGTCTCTTCGCAGCAAGAAATTCACGCCCCTCCAAAAGGCCAGGATTCGGGTCTTCTCCACGGAAGCTTTCCTCACGGCTGCCAGGGCCGAGTCTCTTGTTTATCGCATCGAGCCTGTTTGTATCCACTGCGGAGCCCGCGACACCATCTTCCACTGTTCGTGGGTTTGTCCCTTCCCCCACGCGGCTGAGGGTAGGAGCAGGCTGGTTGAGCCCGATATTATCGAAGCTGCGCGTGCAGCTAAGGCCTCTGGCGAGCCAGAGGACAGCTTTGTTTTCATCTCTGGCGCCTTTCGGCACCCCGCCAGCCTCCACCCTCGGACGTTGACTGAGCGGGATGATGGTCCGATGTTGACGTGGCAGAAGTGCCCCAAGGAAGGCCCTGATGCGGCCCCTGTTGACAAGCGTGTCTGGGGTGACCTCTTCGTCGATGGCTCATGTTTTCGCCGCGCAGTGCGCGAACTTTCTCGAGCGGCCAGCGCTGTTTGCATGGTGGGCGATGCTGGTGACTTAGTTGCCGAGCTTCGCGCGCCAGTCTGGGGCCCATACCCACAGACGGCCCAGAGTGCCGAATTCAGCGCCTTTACTTGGGCCAATGTGATGGCCACGCGTCCCGCAGATTGCCGCGTTTTTTGGACTGTAGCAACGTTGTACAGTCGGCGGCCAGAGGCAAGTCGGTTCTGTTGTCTCCCCAGAGGATGTACTCTGGAGCCTTTCTCCAGTGTTGCGGTCAGGTCGGTGGGGTCGGTCCAAGCTCGAAGGTGTCCGCCCATCTTGACATCGACGCTCCTGGCATCACACCCCGAGAGCGCTGGTGCAGGCCCGGCAATCACCATGCAGATGTAGCAGCCAAGCACGCAGTTTCGTTGCACCCGCGTGACGGAGGCCTTCTTCAGGACGCTGACAGGATGGTGTCATACGCTAGGGCTACTGAAGCTGGCTGCTCACGTTCTAGTCCACTGGCCCCCTTTGGACCTGTCTGGGGTCGGCAGGAACCCTGATTCCCCGTCCCAAAGGAAGCCCATCTGGACACGTTTGGGAATCGTGGAGCGGAATCTGGAGGTGCGCTCACTGTTTGCGTGGTTGCAGGTCGTTCTCGAAGCCACCCTCAGGGTCCTGCTCCAGGAAAGCTTTGGTCCACGCGGACCATCAAGATGTCCTCGGGCACCGTGCTGTCGCCGTTCCGTGCACTGGCCACTCAGTGCTCTTTATATGTCTCAGGTGCAAATGCCACGCCAGTGGGGGTCAAATCCGTGGCCTGGCCCAGGAGTGTGTTGCCCCTACCCGTGCTGGCAAGTATGGCTGGGGCTACGTGTGTAAAGGACTGCACCACCAGCAGAAACAGAGGAAAGCCGGTGTCAGAGTTGACACAGAAGGGCTGGTCCAATGTTTCATTTCGGCGTATGGGAGCGCCTTGCTGATCGCTGGCCCAGTCGAGGCTGCAGTCACCTCCGACCCAGCCACTGCCGCCTCGCTCCCTGGTCCATCCGCTGCAGCGGCGGGACCTGGCGGCTCTGTGCCTAAACTCGCTCCGCAGCCCCGTGCCCTCGCCTCTGGTCCATCACCCGACGTTGGTGACGGATTTGTGGGTGACGCTTCGGGCTGCGGCCTCTACGACGATTTTGCAGCAGAAGAGGAAGCCGCCCAGTTCCTCGCTGCTGGCCCGTCTTCCGCCGACCCGTTTGTCGGCGTGGATGCGAATGCAGTTGGCTCGTGCGACGCAGCGCAGCTCGCTGTATCAGCTACTTGTGTTGCCCCCCCGCAGCCTGCCGTCTGCCATTTCGGCCAAGCTGCGGGCGCAGCTTGCCCCGCCGGCGCCGTGCCGACTCAATCTGCAGGCTTTGAGGACGCGGAGCCTGCTCGGCGTCCTGTCCTCCGTGCCGCTGTGGCGCCGCACCGTCCGTCCAGCGCCTCTCCGAGAGAAGCGCTGCGATCGGTGCGTGCCGCTCTAGCGGCCTAGGATGACGAGGCTCCCCTGCGGCCAAGGCCCCGTCCTGTGCCCGAGCCTAGCGCTTCCTCCGACGAGGCTCGGCTTCAACTCGCCAGCTCCTCCCTCCGTAGCTGGCGATGTCCTCGGGCGTGGCCCGATGAGGAGGCGAGAGCGTGGAGCTCAAAACACATCCTCCTCCCCTCGTCCTCGTCCTTGTTTTCGTTCTTCCCGTCCTCCTCCTCCGCCTTCTCCTTCTCCTCCTCCTCCTCATCATCATCCTCCTCCTCTATTCGCCTCCAAGTTCCAATCTGTTTCTCATCGAAAACGTTCTGGCACGGCTAAATAATAGCTTGTCTCTACTCGTCGACGGTGTTTCAGAACGTGTGTTCTCTTATATCGGTGGCGGACACCAGGGAGAAGTCAGCATGGGCGGGCTTCCTCATAAGGTTCGGAAAGCCTCAGGCCTTCCGATGAATTCTTCATAAGCGTGCCCCAGAGGCACTCCGTAGCCATTCTTTCTCAAGTCGCCCCTGCCCTGAGGCGGAAAGCCGTCACCGCCGACAGTGAATGGCCCCCTTTTCCTCCTCCTCCTCCTCCTCCTCCTCCTCCTCTTCTTCGTATTCATATTATTGTAGTGGCCTTCGGCCAGTGCCGCCGATCCGAGGCGCTCCGACTGATGTGATCCTTCTTCGCCCTCGTCCCTCCTCTCTTTTTCCCTCCCCTCCTCTCACTCAGCATTTATCCAGTGGCCGTCGGCCTATCCCGCCACCGTGCGTGGGTGGTGGGTCAGAGGCCTCATGGATGCTGGTTGGGATCTCGTGGTTGGCTGGGACTTCTGGGGGCCTCTTGGGCGCCTCTTGGGGCTTCTTGGGGGCCTCTTGGGCCTCTTGGGGCCACTAGAGGGCCTCTTGGGGGTCTCTTGGGAGCCTCTTGGGGCTTCTTGGGGGCCTCTTCTGCGCCCCTTGGGGCCTCTTGGAGGCCTCCTCGGAGCCTCTTGGTGCGGGAGGGGTGGTACTCGAGTTCGGAACCCCCTCGGAGGCCACGATCCTTGTGAGGGGTGTCAAAAAACGCATCCGCCGGAAACTCGCCCCCCCCCCCCACCCCACCCCCCTTCCCCGGCAGAGCCACCCCGGCAACCCCCCCAGAGGCTGAGGCTCAGCCTCGAGGCTGTAGCTGAGACTCCTTGAAACTCACACGCCGGATCGGCGGATTTCTCGTCTCTTCTTCTTCCTCCTCCTCCTCCTCCTGCACCTGCACCTCCCCCTCCCCCTCCCCCTCCTCCTCCTCCTCCTCCTCTCCTGCTCCTCCTCCTCCTCCTCCTCCTCCTCCTCCTCCTCCTCCTCCTCCTCCTCCTCCTCTCCGGAGCCCAACCGGCCCCTCCTCCGCGGGCCGTGGCGCATCCCCCTCCCCGCCCCCCCTGCGCCGGCATGGCCGCCCAGCCGCGCCTGGCCGTCGCCGCCGCGGCCGCTTTCGCGTGCGTCGGCGCCGCGCCAGACCCGTCGGTGCACTTGGACGGCCCCTGGCGCATGACCGCCGTGACGCACCGCCTGGTCCGCATCGAGTACGACGTGGGGCGCGTCTTCGTCGACGACCCCACCGACGCCTTCGTGAGGGGCCCGAGCCTTGGCGCCTGGAGGGGCAGCCAGGCCGCCCTGCCCGGGGGCTGGGCCTCTGTGCAGACGGACAGCGTCACCGTCTCGTACCTGCG
>CAUYUJ010001329.1:32500-102481 GCA_963575745.1 Prorocentrum cordatum
TTATTCGTCTTATTGCTAGTAGTAGTAGTAGTAGTAGTAGTAGTAGTAGTACTACTACTACTACTACTTTTTCTACTACGACTACTACTACTACTACTACTACTACTACTACTACTACTACTACTACTACTACTACAACTACTACTACTACTACTACTACTACTACTACCATCCTTATTATTACTACTACTGCTATCATTATTATTACTACTACAACCACGACTACGACTACTACTACTACTACTACTACTCCTACTACGACTACTACTACTTCTACGACTACTACTACTACTACTACAACTACTATTACTACGAAGTCGACGACCAGTACTACTACTACCACTACTACGACGACTACTACTACTACTACTACTACTACTATCACTACTACTACTACTACTACTACTACTACTACTACTACTACTACTATCACTACTACTACTACTGCTACTACTACTACTACTACTACTACTACTACTTACTACTACGACCTACGACCTACGACCTACGACCTACGACCTACGACGACTACTACTACTGCTACTACTGCTACTGCTACTACTACTACTACTTACTACTACTACTACTACTACTACTACTACTACTACTACTACTACTACCTACTACTACTACTACTACTACCTACTACTACTACTACTACTTACTACTACTACTACTACTACTACTACTACTACTACTACTACTACTACTACTACTACTACTACTACTACTACTACTACTACTACTACTACTACTACTACTACTACTACTACTACTACTACTACTACTACTACTACTACTACTACTACTACTACTACTACTACTACTACTACTACTACTACTACTACTACTACTACTACTACTACTACTACTACTACTACTACTACTACTACTACTACTACTACTACTACTACTTGTTCTTGTTAACTGTTAATATCATTTGTATATTTATCATCAATATTCTGATCCTTGCTATTTATTGTTCTTGCTATTTAGCGTCGTAGTACTAATAGCACTGAGTCGAACAATGTTAATACTACGAACGATCACGATACTAAGAAGCATGCTGATAATTCGACGAACAATAGCAACAAGAAGAAACGGCGAGCCGAGGGCGAGCAGGCAGTAAACGGCGGCCAGGGTCAGGAATCACGTCAGGCGGAGATCCTGGAGGCCGGCGGCGTTCCTGCTGGTGAGAAAAAGGCGAGGCGGCGGCTGAAGTCCAGGAACCAGAGGCAGCTCGGAAGGCAGCGGTGCAGGCCGAGGCGGACACGCTATCCCAGGCCAGGCTCGTCGCAGCCGCAGCGGTGCGCATGCAGAACGGCAGGCGTTCGTTGACTGATTCAGCCAAGGCTAGTGGCAAGGGATCTGCACATAGGTGGGCCAGAGCGCCGAGTCTTCCGACCTTGCACGGGCTGTGGGGAGGAGCTGCGGCGCCAATTTCTTGTCCGTCTCCTTCTACGTCTTCGGCGGCAGCTTGTAGTTTGACGTATGGACCATCACTAGTTGATATCAATATGGATTCGCAGATTGGCAGGTCAGCACCGTTGTGCTCTTTTATTTCGTCGTCAGTGGGTGAGTCATCAATGAGCCAGGGCAGTACTACTGTCGCGGACGGCCAGAAACACCTCACATCTTTGTTGTTTTGCAATTTCACGCGCGTGCGTGAACGAATTCGGAAGTGTCTGATCAGTCAGAGATCCGATCACTCTCTCTTCGTGGTCGCCGAAGCTCATGTTTCTAGAAAGGATCTTCGTACACGGGACAGGATGGCACGAGGTGCAGGACTTCGTCTCCATGCCAACCCAGCTCTTGAAGACATGCAATCACGAGTCGTTGCTGCTGGTCAGGAGGCTCGGTCTAATGAAGTGGCGAGTGGGTCTTGAGCCAACGTCGCCTCCAAGTTCGCAGTTTCGAGACGTGGTGCTGCGCGCAGCTGATTAGGGCAGGTGACGGTAGTGCGCTCGACGGGGTAATGCCTGTCGTTGTCCACATGTCGGGCTACGCGGTGGTCGTCATTTGATTCTATGACGTCGATCCAGCGGGCCTCGCTGGGTCGAATCTTATCAGCCATCAGCGCCTAGGTGTTTTTTTTGCATGCAGCTCCACTTCCGTGGACATTTTTCAACATCCCAGCCGCAGCTCTCACCGCGCCATCCTTTGCAGTGCGCATGGGAGGACACGTGTTGGCGCCGGCAGTGCAGTGCAGTTTCGATGCTGGAGCTTCCAGCAGCATGATTGGCTACGCTCTCTGCAGTAAGGCGGCCTTCGCACGTGTTGAGCCAGTTGTGCCAGTTTTCTAGGTTCCTTGGGGCTCTTTATCGTCGTGGGGCTCAGATTGAGACAGAGTAGAGCGCAGCTGCTGGCCAGGTCATTGTCCATGGCGGCTAAGCTCCCGCGGATGGCTCTGCCTGGGGCGGAGCCGACAGAGGGCTCGAAGTCCAGTTTGGTTCGAGCGCAGCGCGACATCGACCGCCAGGAGGAGGCGGCGGAACGTGATTCGGGGATCTACTGACCTGGGGCAATTCAGACCTGGATCAGTCAGGCTGTGCAGGATCCTGCAAGATCCTGCAAGGTCTTGCAGGATCTTGCGCCCAAGCCTGGGTCGGTGCGACCCTGGCCCTGCAGGATCCTGTAAGATCCTGCGCTCTGGCTGACCCCCGTTTGTATTGACCCCCGTCTCAAGGCTCCCGAGTGAGGAAAATATGGTCAGCTCTTTGGGGGATGTCTATCCGCCCTCAATCCTTCGCCCAGGTCTTCCCCCAGTGGCGACGCCGCCGACGTCGGGGAAGGGATCGGGGCGGTTCATTCTGTTCTGAGGAGGATCCCTGGGTCGATGAGTTCAATTTACCGAGGGAGACGGTGCCTCTTGTCTCGCAGGGTCGAGCTCGAGTAATGCTGTCAGGACGGGCGTGTGCGGCCCCGACGACTCCTTCGAATCGGTCGGGGTTGGGTCGTCTGGGGGTTCGGGGTCTCCCTGTGGTGGTCCCGGGCTCTCGGGGGCCCTGGCTGTCTCGCCCTGCCCCGGCACTTGTCATGTGATCTTGTTTGAGTCGCCCCAGTCGCCCAGCAATGCGACCGAGCCAGCTGAGGGGATTCTATTTCTGCATCGCAGCGGAGGGCTCAGCAGGCATCTGTCAGTGTCCAGAGGTCCCCCTCCTCTTCCCTCCTTCCGAACATCGAGCAGTCGGCTGCGAGCCAGGTCGACCCCGAGGGTTGCCAGATTATCTGTGGGATGTATGAGTTTGGGTGAGGCCTCTCGAGGCCATCATACTAGCGCATCACCATGAGGAGCGACCCACGGGGTTTCTCGTGAAGAGGTGCCCCTGTTGTGGTTCGTGAAGTACAGGTTCATCATGAATATAGGACTGCCCCTCTGCGTGATTCCGTATCCAACTGGTGGGCTCGGCCTCGTGCTGTACTCGTTGGGCTTCATGGGCATCGCAGTTGCAGGGGCGGTCGTCCTCAGCAGCAGCGGCAGCAGCTTGAAAGGGCACGCGTAGGCTTATTTGAGGATCGTCCTGGGCAGGTCTATTTATTGATCCGCGAAGGGCTTGGGCCAGGGTGGTCGGGGTGGCTGCGTGTGCCTAGTGCTGTTTCAGACGCATCCCTCGACGCGTTGTTGCGGTTCTCGACGTGTGCTGATGCGATTGCCGAGCGCAGTCAGGGAAGGGCGACGGTAGCATCGCTCCGGGAGCTCAGGGGGTGGGCCCTACCCTTCGAGGTGCCGGGCGCGTTGCCTCGCTCGACCCGGCAAGGAGCTCGCCCCCTCCGGAGCTCCGCGATGAAAGGGTGATGCTCTACCGCCGCAAAGACACCGCAGATTTCATGCCTGGGCGGTGGCTGGAAGTCTGGGCTCCTGAGATGACGGATCCAGAAGCAGCTCTCTCCTCGGTGTTGGGCGTCGTTCGAGCCGCCGTCGGCGGTCATTCGGGTTCTCTTCCTCCTCTGAGTGCGCGGGGCCTCTTCCGTGCTGCTCTACGGGGAATGAAACGTGCAATTGGTCTCGGGGTTGATAGGGTGCCCCCTGGGGTTCCAGGGCGCCTTCCTAACGTTGGGCTAAGTGCCCTGGCGGACCTCCTTATTTGCGTTGAGGCTCTTCTGGCGCGGCCCGCTTTTACCTTCGTGGTAGTCCGTGGTAATCGGGCTCATGTCTATGTTTGAGCGAGTCGGGGGCAATGCGCGGGAATCCTGGATCCGGCGTTGGAGCGCCGAGACATAGCCGCGATGGGACGCTGCAGTCAGGGGGAACGTCTTTGCAGGAGGCTTCTCAAGCAGAAAAGCGTCTCGTTGACCGCGGCTCGTAGTTGCGTTGGCCTTGGGGCGCGCCTAGGCGGTGGACGTGTTCGGGGGCGTCGAGGTGAAGCGAGTCATCGAGCGCGTTGGCTGGCGCAAGACAGGACAGGCAGTCGGTAGCAACGGTTATCAGCTACACGGTGCTGTCGGGCAGTATCTCCTACGGTATGGGCGCAAATTTGGAGCCGCATGTCGAGTGCGCACTACGGGAAGATCCGTCACGCCCGTTCTGGCCATTCAGGCACCTGCGCAAGATCCAGATCAGAAGTTTGCTCGAGGGGCGGTCGTGTCGCGGTTGCAGCAGTGGCGGGGTCATCTTGAGATCGGATCGGCTGTGCGGAGAGCACGAGGCGAGGTGCTGGCCGCGCTTCGACCTCTCGGCGAAGCGCGAAGTCACCGGCGCACACGAGGCCCGCATTCGGCGGTGCTTATATCTGCGTTATCCTTTGGATGGGTCCTTCGAGGGCCCGCCGAATGGGAACTTCCGGCTGCTGATCATGGTTGTGGGTTTCCCGTTGATGGCTTCGCTGGCATCGAGGGGAAAATCTGGCCGAGTTTCTCAAATGCGCGCGTTGTCGGAATGCCGTCGAGACGTCGCATCGTCGGTCGTAGACATGTCGGGGCAACGGTGATTCCCCAGTATACGAAGCCATTGGCGCCTTGTTGCCAGCAGCAGGGGCGCATCGTGACGTGAGACTTCTCAATGTTTCAGGTTACGAGGGCTTATACCCTCATCTTGGGTACGGGCGCCTGACCCTCAGTGCCAGGACGAGTGGTTAAGGCCAGGAGTGCAACTGGTCGAGTCTGGGTGCCTACCCCGAGGCACCTGGGCCTCACCCGCCATTCTTAGCGGGGATGTGAGCGGAGGTGCTGGACCTGCCGATCCACGCATGACACTGGTGGCTTTCGGTGTGGTGGTTTTGACATTCGACCCGCCCATCGTGAACGCTCGCGTCACGGGAGGTTTTGCAGGCAGGAATCAATCAGTACCGAGAGGAGAGTTGAAGGCGTCGTGGCTAGCTATATGGGCCAGTGTGTTGGTTCAATACATTAAACCACGGATTGTGAGAATGTGTGCGAGGCATGGATCAAACAAAGGTTTCGTGAACCACGTGGAGAGGATGCCGATGTATGGGCTTAGATTCAGCAGCCGATGTCGTGGAGTGAGATCAACGACATCGAGGTCGAGCTTGTGCGTTCTCTTTTGGCAGGGAGTGACATGTTGGCAGGACGTGCTGACGGCTTGAATGTTGTGGGCAACGCCACATCCGACGAGATACTAGGCATGATGGCGAACGTGGTGCGGCTTGCCCCGTATGTTCGCCATCGTACCATGAACATAGAGCGCCGGGCCTACTTGGTGAGGCACAGGCTCGTTTGCGCGGCTGTGGGCTCCATGATCATCGGCTTCCAGAGGGCAAAGGAATGCGGCCATTCCCCTCCTCTTCCTCCTCCTCCTACTCCTCCCCCTCCACCTCCTGTAGCTCCGCCTGCTAAGAGTACAACTTCCTTTTTCACGACCAGCCACCAGTTGGGCGACAGTGGACGGAAGTGCAAGCGTTGTTTGGATTCGGCCTCGTAGGAGCGCTGTTCGGTCTGGAGAAACGCACCTTGTTTGATGCCCCTGAATGCAGACGGGGACTTCTATTAGGTCCCAGTCGGGCTCCGTCTGCACGTGTCTGGGGACTGGTTGCACGAGTCTTACGCTGTTGGGTTGAACGCGAAGTTGGGTCTTTGATTTTGTCGGAGGTGTAGGTGTTTCGACAGTCAGCAGGACCGTAACCTCCGCAAGCCGTGTGAAAGAACCACGCTGACAAGAGAGGTTAATTTAGAGTTGTGCCGCCAAGGCTTGTGGCCAAACACCCTAAGCAGGGCTGAGAAGGCGCATCAGTCTGGCACCCGACCCGGTCTCCCCTTCTGGGTCTAGGCTCCATTATCTTCAGTTTGTGAACAGATATTCTAATTCTCATTCTCCCCTCTTGCGGGTCATCGGACATGACCCCAATTCGGCCACGTGTGCGATACCAGTGCGGCTGCCGCGACACTGTGGGCGCCAGCGCCTTGCTGCTGTGCGGCACGGCGTCATGCACGAGGTCAGGTGAAGAAGTGCTGGCCCCGCGCTCGAGAAAGAGCGTGCTCTGCCGCTGCCGGCGGAAAACCGGGGGGGGGGGTCACTGAGGGTTCCCGGCCCTTCCCCCCTGCCCTTTCGAAAGCCCAGGGGGGGGGTCACTACCGGTTCGAACCCCTTCACCCCCCCCCAGTCCATAGTGAAAAGGGGGGGGGGTCACTACCGGTTCGAACCCAAGCCCCCCTCGAAAACCGGGGGGGGGGGTCAGTACCGGTTCGACCCCCCCCCCCTTCGCCGCCGGCAAACGATTCCCGCTCCTCGGGGACAGTTGGACAATGGTGGGGATATTGGGACAGTGGTGGGAACGATGGTGGTGGGGACAGTGGTGCGGGGACAGTGGGACAGTGGTGCGGAAAGTGGTGGGGACGGTGGTGGTGGGAACAGTGGTGAGGGGACAGCGGGACAGTGGTGGGGACAGTGGGACAGTGGTGGGGACGGTAGTGGTGGGGACAGTGGTGAAGGCGGTGGTGAGGACAGTGGGGGGACAGTAGTACAGTGGGGAGAGTGGTGGGGACAGTGGGGACAGTGGGACAGTGGTGGGGACAGTGTGGACGGTGGGACAGCACAGTGGGACAGCGGCGGGGACAGTGGGACAGTGGTGGGTACAGTGGGACAGTGGTGGGGACCGTGGGGAAAGTGGGGAGAGTGGGACCGTGGTGGGAAAATGGTGGGGGGAGTGGGGACAGCGGGGACAGTGGTGACAGTGGGGACAATGGTGGGAAAATGGTGGGGGGAAAATGGTGGTGGGAAAATGGTGGGGGCACTGGTGGGGACAGCGGGGACAATGGTGGGTACAGTGGGGACAGTGGGACAGTGGCGGGGACAGTGGTGTGGGGACAGTGGGACTGTGGTGGGGACAGTGGGACAGTGGTGGGGACAGTGGTGGTGGGGACAGTGGTGAGTGTGGTGGTGAGGACGGCGGTGGGACAGTGGGACATGTGTACAGTGGGGACAGTGGTGGGGACAGTGGTGGGAACAGTGGGACAGCTTAGTGGGACAGCGGCGGGGACAGTGGGACAGTGGGACAGTGGGACAGTGTTTGGGGCCGTGGGGAAAGTGGGGTGAGTGGGACCGTGGTGGGAACAGTGGTGGGGACAGTGGGGACGTGCGACAGTGGTGGGGGCACTGGTGGGGAGTGGGGACGGTGGTGGAACAGTGGGGACCGTGGTGGTGAGGAAAGTGGTGCTGGGGACAGCAGTGGGGGATGTGATGCGGACGGTGGTAGGGACCCGGGAGTCGTTTGCTGGCGGTGAGCGTGGGGGGGGGAGGGGTTCGAACCGGTAGTGAACCCCCGGTTTTCTGGAGGGGGGAGGGGGGTTTGGAACTGGTAGTGACCCCGCTCCGGTTTTTTGGGGGGCGGGGGGGTTCGAACCGGTAATGCCACCCCCTCGTTTTCAGGAGAGGGGGGGGAGTGATTCGAACCGGTAGTGACCCCCCCGGTTGTCCGGAGGAGGGGGGAGGGTTCGAACCAGTAGTGACCCCCCCTGGTTTTCTGGAGCGGGGCCCGGGGGGGGTTCGAACCAGTAGTGACCCCCCCCCCGGTTTTCCGGAGGGCGGGGGGGGGGTTGGGGAGGGGGGGGTTTGCTGGAGGGAAGGGGGGGGGAAGGGGTTCCAGCAGGCGGGGGGGGATTTTCGGAGGGAGGGGGGACCCCCGGGTTACGGAGGAAGGGGGGGGGGAATTTTCCACAGTAAAGCGGCGGTGGATCACGCTCTCTCGCGCTTTTGAAGTACATGATCGTTTTAGAGGCGGTGTGTCAGGTGCGCTGGAGTCTCTTGGGCGGACTTGTGAAAAGCATGTGCATCGTGCGTGAACCTCCCCTCCGAGGCGTTGAGGACGGGCCATCGCCGCGGGACTCAAGCGAGGCCCTTTGGACATCGTCTGCGAAGCGATGTACACGCCGTCGCAGCTTAGGAGACATCAGCAGGCCCCACTGCGCCACACGACGCCAAAACATTTGGTGCTCTCGTGGCGGGAAATGTAGCACTCCTGGCCCGAGAGTTGCACGTGCGTGTTTCACTCTGACGCCAATGGCGGCGCAGGCTTGGCTCGAGAACATCAGCACAGGCAGCGGGTCAATTTTGACGGTCTGGGCCCCATGTTGCTTTGATAACGCGCACGGCAGGGAGGGGGTGACCCCGTTCGCAAGACCTTGGCTGCACAGCATATGGCTTGCCCTCGGCGTGGGTTCCGGGCGTCGCTACCTGCTATGGCAACGATGGCGCTGGTTCGGTCTTCGACTATATGTTCATCCTCGAAGGAGCGCTGGATTAGGGTGGTTAAGTGCCGCTCTGTGGACGGCACCGCATTCCGCAGCTTCTGGAGCTCTGGAATTACACGGATGGTTTCGATCAGGCGAGAATGTGCAGGTGCTCTTTGGGAAGTCCGATGCGCCACCTAGACGTCGCCGAACACTTGTGGCGCTCCCTTTGGGGTCCCAGGCGCTCCCAGGACACTCCGTGGGATCTTGCTCCCAGACGGCCCCAGGCATCTTTGAGCACGTCCAAACGCTCCCCGGCTTTGTGCCGCAAGCCCTCAGGCAGTTCCCGAGCGGCTTTCCCAGGCATTTCCAGGAGAGGCCCTGCCTGCGCAAGGGAGCGCTGCTCCCGTCCTGTACATCGCCGGGCCCCTCCCATCGAGCTCTCCCTTCTGCCAGCGTGGACGTCGCGCATCGAGTCACCGTGAATCGCGGAGTGAGGTCCCCGCCGATGCAACGCAACTCGTTCCCCCCTCCCCATTCTTGCTTCTTCTTCTCTTTCTTCTTCCACAAGCCCCTCCTCCTCCTCCTCCTCCTCCTCCTCCTCCTCCACCTCTTCCTGTTTGCCCTTCGACGCGTACTTGCTTCCTTTCTCGACCTGTATTCGCTAATCGTCGTGCTCCTGTTCCCGCCCATCGGAGCAAGGACTGGGCGATCGAGCGGGCCTCCGAAAACGACAGGGCGCTGGCGCAGTTCGGCCAGAGGGGGGAGTAGCAGAACGGAAAACGGATGATGATGACGATGATGATGATCAAGATGATGGCGATGATGATTATGATGATGGTTGTGGTGGTGGTGATGATGATGGTGATGCTGCTGCTGATGATGATGACGACGATGCTGCTGATGATGATGATGATGATGATGAAGATGCTAATTATTATCCGTAAGGGCTTCGCCCCCTGCCGCCGGCCCCCTCTCTCGGAGAATGGGCCATGGAAGAGCTAAGTCATGAGGCTTTGGCGCTGTCGTGCAGCAGTATCGGAACTTCATGCGAGGCCGATTCGCAATCGGCAAAACCAACTGATCACAAGAGGGGTTACCACACAGGGCGATTGGTAAGACGTGTATGGTTTACGAGCTTGGTTACCACACCTTGGGATTAAAGGGCCGAGGGAGTACTCGCAGTTTGGGTTACCACGCCTTGCGATGGATGTGCGTGAGGGGTGGCACCGAATTTCAGAAATGTGGCAAATCCCCTGTGTTTTTGGACCCTGACCCCGCGGATCTGCGTGAGGGGTGGCACCGAATTTCAGAAATGTGGCAAATCCCCTGTGTTTTTGGACCCTGACCCCGCGGATCTGCGTGAGGGGTGGCACCGAATTTCAGAAATGTGGCAAATCCCCTGTGTTTTTGGACCCTGACCCCGCGGATCTGCGTGAGGGGTGGCACCGAATTTCAGAAATGTGGCAAATCCCATGTGTTTTTGGACCCTGACCCCGCGGATCTGCGTGAGGGGTGGCACCGAATTTCAGAAATGTGGCAAATCCCATGTGTTTTTGGACCCTGACCCCGCGGATCTGCGTGAGGGGTGGCACCGAATTTCAGAAATGTGGCAAATCCCTGTGTTTTTGGACCCTGACCCCGCGGATCTGCGTGAGGGGTGGCACCGAATTTCAGAAATGTGGCAAATCCCATGTGTTTTTGGACCCTGACCCCGCGGATCTGCGTGAGGGGTGGCACCGAATTTCAGAAATGTGGCAAATCCCCTGTGTTTTTGGACCCTGACCCCGCGGATCTGCGTGAGGGGTGGCACCGAATTTCAGAAATGTGGCAAATCCCCTGTGTTTTTGGACCCTGACCCCGCGGATCTGCGTGAGGGTTGTTGATTTCGAGCCCCCCCAGCAATTCAGACAACGCGCCCAGGGGGTGCTAAAAATTCCGTTTGGGCCTCCCCCCCCCTCGCGCGGTCAATCAACTAGTTACAGTAACCAGCAAGAAGCAGAATTGTAACACTGGAAACTACAAGCTACAACTGGTACTGGAAACTGCGAACCCGTGCCTCGCAGCCTGGTGGCCCCACAAGGGGGCCGGCGGATTTCTAGTATCAGTATTAGTATTATTGTTCTTGTGATGTTTACTATTCTTATGCTTGTATTGACTCTTGTTGTTTTCTGATGATGTTGATTATTATTTGTGCTCTTTGTTTTCTCATCTGTATTATTAGTAGGGTGCTATTGCTTCAGATTGCTATTACTTGTACTCTTATTGTGGTTGGAATTCTGGTATCTCTATTCGTATCATTATTTTCCTTCATATTATTACCAATATAATTCATTCATATTATCGATCTTGATGTTATTTGTCTGATTCTTCATTTGTTGTTATCATCATTATGATGCTGCTGCTGATGATGCTGATGCTGCTACTGATGATGATGATGATGATGATGATCACGACGATTGTTGTGTGACGATGACGCTGATGCTGATGACGATGACGACGACGATGATGATGATGCTGTTGATGATGATGCCGATGCTGATTATGATGATGCTGATAATGGTGATGCTGATGGTGACGGTGATGACTATGATGATGAGGATGATGATGATGATGCTACTGACGATATGATGCTGATCATGATGATGATTCTGGGGATGATGATTCTGCTGCTGCTGCTGCTGCTGATGATGATGATGATGATGATGCCGATGGTGATGCTGCTGCTGATGCTGATGATAATGATTAGGATGACGATGATGCTGATGCTGCTGATGATGATGCTGATGACGATGGTGATGTTGCTGCTGCTGACGATGATACTGATGATGCTGATGATGGCAATGATTATGATGAGGCTGTGATGATGATGATGATGGTGGTGGTGGTGATGATGATGCTGCTGCTGCTGATGATGACGGTGATGATGATGGTGATGATGCTGCTGCTGCTGCTGATGATGATGATGGTGGTGGTGGTGGTGGTGCTGCTGCTGCTGCTGATGATGATGATGATAATGATGATGATGATGGTGTTTGTGGTGGTGGTGGTGGTGATGATGATTATGACGATTCGGAGGAGGAGGAAGAGGAGGAGGAGGAGCAGGAGCAGGAAGAGGAGGAGGAGGACGGGAGCGGGAGCAGGAGGTAGAGGAGGAGGAGGAGGAGGAGGAGGAGGATGATGAAGAGGAGGAGGAGGAGGAGCAGGACTGGAGGAGGATGAGGATGAGGATGAGGGAGGAGGAGGAGAAGGAGATGGAGGAGGAAGAGGAAGAGGACCATAGTAAGCTGAAGATGCATCGATCGATGTTGCAATACATCCTCACGCCCCAGGCCCCCTCCTCATAAGTTCGTACATGTCTTCCTTTCCACTCTGGGCGCTCCTTCTTGAATGACGAGCGGCTGGTCGGTCTGCCAGCGGAACGAGGGCGCCAGTTGTAAGGGATCCTTCGTCCACTTGACGGACGCCCAGGGTAGGCCCATTTTGAGAACCACATGCTCTTCACCCGTCACAGCGTTGCAAGATGTCAAAGTCGTGGACGTATGCTCTGCGGATGTCCTACGCGAGAGCCCGTCAAGGAGGCCCAGGGATAGCCTCATTTTGAGAAGAACATGCCTTCCATCCGTCTAAGCGTTGAAGGATGTCAAGGTCGTGGACATGTGCTTCGCGAAAGTCTCACGCGAGAGCCCCGTTTCGAAGCAGGAGCCGCCCTCAAGTCGTGTTGGCTGTTGCATAGTATGGAACGCCGGCCGGGTCGTACAGGTCTAGGAAGGGTCACGTGAGCGTAGAGGGTGAGTTTTGTATTCGAATGTGCGCGAGGCCAAGAAGAAGGAATGGAGGAGGAGGAGGAGGAGGAGGAGGGACCCCAAAACGGTGGGTGCGTTCTTTAAGGGATGTGCCCAGGAGGCTTCAGACCCTGGAGGATTCCTTATCGGGTGAGGGTGGCGGTGGTATCCATGGCCGATCCACGATTTGCAGTTCCACAGGTTTCCAGACCCAGGATTCCTCATCCAAGGGTTCCTTATCTAAGGGTTCGTCATCGAGGCGGTGGTACGGGTCAAGCGGTGGCGTCGCGGCGTAGGCTCGCGGTGCTACGCCGCCGCTTCCGCTGGGAGGCGGAGGGATGCGGGCCTGCGCCGTTGGCATCCGCTGCCTCTGAAGCGGAGGCGCCGCTGGACGCAGAGCTCGTCGCGGCGTTCGCAGCGACGGACACGAAGGCAGTACGCCCCTGCGGGCACAGGCTGCAGGTGGCCTCGTGCCGTCGAGCGCAGCGCTGCCCCGGATGCGGCTCCAGAGTCATCGGGGCACGCGTGTCGTGCGGAGGAAGCGACTTCGTAGCATGCCGTGCGTGCGCGCTTGCGGCCGCCGCTCGCGACCCGCACGCTGCGCGCTGACCTTTTCGGCTCCGAGCGGGGGCTCGGGGTCCCTTCCGAGAGGATGGCGAAGAGGAGGAGGAGGAGGAGGAGGAGGAGGAGGAGGAGGAGGAGGAGGAGGAGGAGGAGGAGGAGGAGGAGGAGGAGGAGGAGGAGGAGGAGGAGGAGGAGGGACCCCTCGCCCTCCGGGCTGCGCGGGGCGTGTCGACAGTCGCGCTTCGCCGCGGGGCCCTCCGTCTGGCCCGTGCTGGTGCAGGCGCTGCTGCGGGCGGTGTCTGGCGCGCGCCGGGGGGGGGTCGGTGGAGACTTCCGCGCTGTTGTTCGGAGTTCGGTGCCAGCAGGTGCTCTGGTACGCGAGTTGAGAGACAATGCCCCCCACCTTTCCGTATCCATGTTGGCCCAATGCCATGGGGCACCCGGCGACCGCGAATAAGAGCCAGAGGATTGTGCTGTTTTGCTTGTGGGGGTTCTGCGGTCGGCGGGCGCGCGGCACATGGCGCCCGTCCGCGCAGGACACGGCGGTGGCGGCCGTGGTAGCGGGGGCCCGCTAGGGCGATGGGGCAAGTGCTGGTTATGTTCGGCACGTCGCGAGTGGAGCTGGTGCATCCGCTCGGCTTGCTGGGCCCGCGGCCAGATCGCCCCGCCTTGGGTCGGAGCGGCCGAGCCGAAGTCCTCGGCTGGAGCGGCCGCGCAGCCCGACGTCGTCGCCGGCGCGGGCGGCTGGGTGCTGCAGGGGCGCGGGCGCGCGGCGGCTCGCAAGGCCCGCGCAGCGGCGCGGCAGGCTGCCCGAGGTGGCCGGCGGGACGGCGGCGCAGTGAGCATGGCTGGAGCCGGCGAGGTGGCTCAAGCTGCTCTGGCTCAAGCCGTGTACAGCCTCTTCAGCCTGCGCAGGCACAGCTACCCGATCCCATCGATTCTGGCCCGCCCGGGCTGTCGGTGGCTTTTTCGGTTGCTCTCCCCTCTGCGCGGTGCGCTCCATGGACTGGGGAGGCATGGGCGGCGCTCGCGCGCTGCAGGCAATGGTCGAGGCGTCCGTCTCGGCGGCGGTGACGGCACGCTCAGAGCGATGCAGCCAGCTCAAGCAGTCCAGTTGGAGCCACCGCCGCCGCCGTCCACCGCCCCGAGGATGAAGCTGGTACCGAAGCTGCAGCTGATGCCTCCGACCCACAGGCAGATGCAGCCGGCGCCGAAGCCCAGCTGCTCTCCTCGGCCGCCTCCGCTGGCCCTCGAGGCGGAGCCGAGGGCGTGGGCGGAACCCGACCTGCTGGGGGCCGAGCCGGGGCTCCTGAGCTCAGCCCAGGCCATGCCGCAGCCCACTAGGGCCGAGCGCCCGCCTGGGCGTTGGACGCCGCCGAGGGACCAGGCGCCGATCTCGCCTACCTTTCAGGGTGGGGTGGGCGCGCGGGTGCGCGAGGAGCAGCTAGTGCCACGACTTCGCCGGTGGCATCGGCGCGAGCCTTTGCCAGAGCCTCTGGGCCGCATTTGCTCGGGGGATGCTCCGTAGCCGAGGGCCCCTGCGGATGCCTCTCGGCCGATGGCCCCGGATGCCCCGCCGCCGGACACTGCGCAGGCGCGCATCTGCCGCATTCCTTCGCGCAGACTTCGGCGTGGCCAGACGAGCGCTTCGAGCGCCCCGTTCCGGAGTCGCTTCCCACCGTCACCGAGTCCTCTGCGAGAGGTGCCGCGACGGCGGGCACCTCGGGAGTGCCGCAGCGAAGTGATCTCCGTCACCTTGCTGGAGGACGTGTGCGCGCGACTGGGCGGTATTCCTGGGCCGCGGTTTGGCGCCGGTTCGGGGGCCGTGGACTGGGGGAAGGGGGGTGAGCTCGGCAGTCTTGGTTCAGGGCGGCATCCTTTGGGTGTCCGCCATGTTGGGCGCCCTCTGTCCGCCCCCTCCCCGAGCCAGATGGGGTTGCTGCTGGCGCTGGCGCCGAGTTCGTCAGCCTCGACGCTCGCGACGTCGCCGCGGATGACGACAGCGACGAGCTGAGGAGGAATAGCATGCGTTACCTAACGTCCGCAATGAGGATTGGGATGCTCTGAGGGCTTGGTGGAAGGGTTTGCTCGAGCCGCTGGGGGTGGTCATTGCCTTGTCCCCTATACTTCCTCTTCCTGAGCACTCAGGAGGGCGAGCCCGAGGTCGAGCCGGTCCTCGAGCCAGTGCTGTCGTCCGACACAGAACCGCCATTCGTGTCCGGCATCGAGCCCACCGTCATCGAGCCAGCGCACGCGTCGATCATCGAGCGCTGTGACGCCGGGAGGCCCCGTGACGCCGTGGCGCCCCGTGGCGCCGTGGCGCCCCGTGACGGCGCGACGCCCCGTTACGACGCGGCGCCCCGTGCCGCCGGGGCGCCCCGTGGCGCCGTGGCGAACCGTGGCGGCGCGACGCCCCGTGACGGCGCGGCGTGCAGATTGCGACGCGACGCGCCGTGACGCCGTGGCGCCCTGCGACGCCGCGGCGCCCCGTGACGACTCGACGCCCGCGCCCGAGCCTGCCGAGCCAGGCTCCTGAAGGCTCCAGTGGGCAAGCGACAAGTGGGACGAGGGCGACGACGAAGTCTGGGCTGCCATCGCGCCGACGCGCCGAGCGGCGCCGTGGCGCCGACCGCCATCCAGGAGCCTGCGGTGGAGAGATCCATCGAGCCGACGGTGTAGGAAGACGGCGGGACGTAGGGCAAGGAGGCTGTCGGCAGAGGGGTGCCCAGTGAAAGCGAGGTGAAGTTCAGTTCCGAGTGCGCGCATGTTCTCGCCCAGATTCGCGGCTGGGACTCGGAGGGCGTCGCGCGCGAGCTCATCGCAGAGCGGTGGGAGGCCGCGGCGTCTCGCTTCCGGCAGCGGGGCGCGGCCGGGCGAGGCCGCCTGCTTGCGGGGCGTGGGGCGGCGTCCGCTGCAGCTCCGGCGTCGCTGCGCTCCTCGTTCCCTGCTGCGTGCCCGCCGGCGGGCGAGTCCGAGCGGCCAGAGGGGCGGGCCAGCCGCCCTGTGAGCACCGATGGCTGATTCTGCGCCGCTGAGGGGGCGTCGGCTCGTCTGTCAGAGGCCAGCAACATATGTACACGTACGCGGTTAGCTTCCCCTGGAGGGCATTTGAACGAGGACGTTCGTGCACTCAAGATCGCGGAGGGCGTACATGTACATATGTCGTTGCTCGCTCATTCTGTCCTGCTCGGGGGAACTGCTTCAGCCGTCTCTTGATTCGTGTAGTGCTGCCCTGCAGGCGCCGCCGGGGGTCCTGCCGCACATCCTCTGGCGCGGGGGGCCGGTGGGGGCCCTCTCGCAGCAGGCGGCGGCCATCTGTGAGCGAGGGCCGTTCCGTCCGCCAGCCCGTGCGGCGTGGGCCGACAGTTGCCCTGCAGAGGGTGGCGACCCCGACGACGACGACGACGACGACGACGACGACGACGACGACGACGACGACGACGACGACGACGACGACGACGACGACGACGACGACGACGGCGACGACGACGACGACGACGACGACGACGACGACGACGACGACGGCGACGTGGGGCTCCTGCCGCCCGCAGAGGGCTGCGTCCGCGCAGGCCCGTTTGATCGGGGTCCTGTCAGCGTCGTCTCGCCCTGCCCCTCTCTGGCGGCCCGCCGCCGACCGCGGCCAGGGGGTGGCCCTCGAGGGATGCAGCGGGCCCTTGGTCCAGGCCAGGCCCCGAGCTCTCGCGCGGGTTGGTCGATGCGGGCGCGGCCGTCGCCGAGAATTCGCCCGTGGTCGAATGTGCTGATGCCGTGGCGCCTGCTGACGGGCCAGCGCGGGGGTCACCATGCAGTCAGGTGTGGCTATCTGGAGGCGGCTCGAGGCCCTGGACCGACCCCTTACCCGACGCGGTCGACGTCGCTGATGGGAGGCCCCCCACTGGTGGTTGACGCAAACGCTGCGGCAACGCAGGGGGGGGCCCCTGGTTGCGGCGGAAGTGACAGCGGCGCCGCAGGGGGGGCGGCCGCGGGCGAGGTCTCGGTCAGGGAGGGTCTCGTCACCAGGAGCTGGAACCCCTGACCACTATGTCGCGAGGTGGTCAGGGGCGAAGGTGGGACCTGGCCAAAGCCTCGCGGTGGGAGCGGGGTAGGCTGTCGCAGTGAGCCCCGTGGCCATTCTGTGGGAGGGCGTCGCGGTCTCGGGCGAGGACCGGTCGGGCGAGAAGCAGGTGCTCGCGCTTGCAGAGCGCCCCCCGCCCCCGACGTCGGGGGCGCGGCCCTCGTCGGCCAGCGTCGCGACGCTGAGCGGCTCCACTTGGGCCAAGGAGCAGACCGCCATCGAGGGCCTGCTTGGCGCAGGGGCCACGGGCGACGTCTTCCTGCTGCGGGAGACCCGCTTCGCATCTCAGCAGGCTGAGGACTCGGCGAGGGGTTGGGGGGCCCGCGGCGGGCTGCGCGCGGCCGTCAGCCCCAGCCGCAGGACAGGCTCGGCAGCCCAGGCAGTGTCATCTGGCGTGGCCATCCTCGCGGCGAAGCACCGAGGCGTCAACGTGGTGGACCTGGAGTGGGCGCGCCATTGCGCGAGGCTCGTCGCGAGGAGAGTGGCCTTCGGCGACCTGGTCGTCGTCGTGGTCAGTGACTGCCTGGAGCACTCTTCAAGGCTGCAAGGGTACAACGTCGACCTGCTGGGGGAACTTGCAGCTGTTCCTCGGTGAGCTCTCGGAGCCCTCCGTCGTCGGCGCTGACTGGGGCTCGGAGCCCCGCCTCCTCGAGAGTTCCGGGTGGCCCAAAGCTGTCGGAGGCGTGATGGTCGCCCCCGCGCTCCCCGCATGCGGCGAGCACACGTTTGACTACTTTGTGATATCGGCGTCGCTGGCTGCCCTGAGTCCCCATGTGTAGCCGCGCCCCGCGACGACCCGCCCGCGCGCGCTGGTTCGCCTGGAATTCTGCCAGCTCGGTTCCCAGGCGGGGTGTGATGTCGGCGTCGCTGGCGGCCCTGCGCCCTCAGGTGGAGGTGCCGCGCCCCGCGACGACCCGCCCGCGCTCGCTGGTGCGCCTCAAGTTCCTTGGCATCGCTCGGGCGTGTGCAGTTTTCCTTCGGCGAGGACCATCGAGGAGCATCCTTGATCATTTGGCGAAAAAACCACGCACGAAACCGGAAAAAACACAGGCAATGGACGTCCGAGCGATAGCCAGGTTCAGCTAGCTCGGTTCCCAGGCGAAGGTCTGGGTCTTGCAGTCACCAAGAAGTTTCGACGTCACCGCGAAGGTTGACGAGAAGAGCAAGCGGGCAGCAGGCGATGCGGCCAAAGGGGTGCAGTGGCAGGCTCCGCTGCTAGACGCTGCGGGCCTTCCCGACGATGCGGTGCGTGAGTTATACGTGGTTGCTGAGCTGCACCTGGCCGAGGTGTTCGGCATCGGGAAGCAGGGTGCCGAACAGTGCGTCGGGCGAGCAAAGGGGGGTCAGGCGGGTCTGCAAGCGCCTGATCGACCTGGAGAGAGCCGAAACCACGAGGAGGGTCAGCCCATTCACCCGCTTGTGGAAAAAAAGAGAGAGAGAGAGAGAGAGAGAGAGAGAGAGAGAGAGAGAAAAAAAGAGGGAGAGAGAGAGAGAACGAGAGTGAGAGTTCGCGCTCCGCTCGCCCACGGCCAGAGGTCATGCCGCCTGACCCCTTGAGACTACAGAGTGCTGTCGTGTCCCGCGGGGCCCGTCACGGTCTAGACCATGGGGTTGGGGTCTTTGTTCAAATCACGGGCCGGAGCCATTTTTCTCGCGCCGCCATTATCCTCCCTTCCTCCTTCTCCTCCTTCACTTCCTCCTCCTCCTCCACCTCCTCCTCCTCCACCTCGTACTCCTCGTACTCCTCCTCTTCGCTCATTCCCGGCAGGAAGCAAAGTCAGGGAGAGTGGAGACAGAAAGCATGCATTGCGTGTATTACAGTCAAGCCGATGGAACAAGGAACGCTCTGAGATCGGAAGGGGCTCGAGGTTCCTCAGGTCCTCCCATGGCTTTTCCTCTAGCCCTCCTCGTGCACGGAGGCAATGCTGGTGCCAAACAGGGGCCTCGCTCCTGACTCAGCATTCCTAAGCTCAGCGGCCCGACGATGTCTTCGGAGTCGGCTCCGCGGGCGACCTGATGTGGCAGTAGCCCGCCGCCCTGCCCCACGCAGCCCTGCCCGGCTGGGACGTCGCCGGTCTGGGCGGGCGCCGGCGACACACCTTAACACCGATCCTGGCCAGGCTCGTCCTGCGCCTGGTCGGGTTCGGTGTGCACGCCGCCGTGCCCCGGCCAGGAGGGCGCGCACGCCGATCCCGGGCCCAGGGTCTGCCTCCGGTCGGGAGCGGCCCGGTCGGGAGCGGTGCGCGTGTGCGGTCGGCGTCCTCTCGTGCGCTCGCCGTCCTCCTCTCCCGCTCGTCCCGCTCGTCCGCCCGCCGCACGCCGCCACGGCCCTCCGGGCCGGCGGGCCTCTGCGCCCGGGGAGAGCCGGGGGAGGCTGGGCCGGCGGCAGCCAGCTCTGCCTGTCCAACGCCTTCCGCCAGGATCGGGGGGAGCGCCTTCTCGCCTCTCGCCCCCCCCCCCCCCCTCTCTCGGCGTCCTCTGCCTGCCTCGGTGCTTTCTGCTGCGTCCCCCTCTCGGTCCCCTCCTCCCCTTTCCTCGGCCCCCGCCCCTGCCCTCCTCATCCCTCCCCCGTCCGCATCCCCCTTCCTGCTTGTGCCTTCTCTCTCTCTCTCTCTTCCCCCCCTCCTTCCCCTTCCCTCCCTCTCCACCCCTCTTCCTCCGTCCTCTCTTCCTCAGTCCCTCCCTCGTTTCGTCCCTCCTCTCTCCTCCGATCTCCTCCTCTTTTCCCTTACACTGGTCCTCTTCCTCCTCCACCTCCTCCTCCTCCTCCACGTCGTCTTCTTCTTCTTCTTCTGCTTCTTCTGCCTCTTCTGCTTCTTCTTCTTATTCTTCTTCTTTTTCTTCTTGAACGCCCGCGCGAGCCCGAGCTGGAGCGGCTCTGCCGCCGGCCTGCGCGCGGCTCGCGCTGCCGCCACCCTCACGCTGCAGCACCGCGGGCCCCTCGACCTGCTCGCGGGCACGGCGCCCGTCGGCCACTGCCTCCCCTTGGCAAGGGGCACAGGACGTGCCGGCAGTTCCTCCTCCTCCTCCTCCTCCTCCTCCTCCTCCTCCCTCTCCTCCTCCTCCTCCTCCTCCTCCTCCGCCTCCTCCTCCTCCCTCCTCCTCCTCCTCCTCTCCTCCTCCTCCTCCTCCTCCTCCTCCTCCTCCTCCTCCTCCCCTGGCCGCATCAGACAGGTCGCAGGGGCCGCAGATCGATCTGGGCGGCAGGGCGTCGCCGCCGCCCTCGCGTGGCGTGTGCGGGCTCTGCTCTGCTCGCCGTGCCGTGTGTCACTTCGACCGGCGCCCGCGCGGACGCTTCCGGGCGCATGCCGTCTCGTCTGCGTTCGCCGTGCAGGGGTAGTTTACGTTGCATCTTCGGGGGACCTCGCCCGTCCCCAAAATTGGTGTCTTTTCTTGTGCCCGACGCGGGCTCGATGCGGATTTGGCGCGGACTCGACGCGGATTCGGCGCGGATTCGACACGGATGCGACACGGATCCGACGAGCAGAACATGGGTTCGACACGGATTCGACGCGGATAAGGTCGGAACGAGACAGACAAGGCCCCCCGAGGATGCAACACAAGGGTAACGTATAGCAATGCTTGTTCGATTCAAGCGCTGGCCAGGTTACTACATAAGAACGGCGCGTGTGTGTTGTGTGTTTGTGTGTGTGTGTGTTTGCGTGTGTGTGTGGGATTCCAGTCTCAGTGCCAGCTTGTGTGCCTCAGTGGTCCACGCTGGCGCGCTCGCGTGAGGTCGATTTGGTCTGCAGCCACCCGTCGCCGTGCCTCGTCAATCTCCATGGTGTTGGCTAGAGTGAGAGTCACCCTTTTCCTCGTCCTCCTCCTCCTCTCCTCCCTCCCTCCCTCCCTCCCTCCCTGCCTCCCTCCCTGCCCCCATTCCTTCCTCGTCTTTGTCTCCGTCCTCGTCGTCCTTCTCCCCGCTCCCTCCCTCCCTCCCTCCTTCCCTCCCCCCCTGCCTCCTCGTCGTCGTCGTCGTCGTCGTCGTCGTCGTCGTCGCCGTCGTCGCCGGCGTCGTCGGCGTCGTCGTCGTCGTCGTCGATGTCGGCGTCGTCGTCGTCGTCGTCGTCGTCGTCGTCGTCGTCGATGTCGTCGTCGTCGTCGTCGTCGTCGTCGTCGTCGTCGTCGTCGTCGTCGTCGTCGTCGTTCCTCCTTTGACGCATCCTGAGGCGCTCGGCTGTGATGTTTCGGGGAAGGCACGTTGATCTCTCTTGCCTGGGGTCGCTTTCGCGTGCAGCCTGATCGAGGGCCCAGCATCGATCGCGCCACCGCCGACCCCCGTCGCGCGCGCTCCTCTGAGCTTCTCTTCGGGCCTGCCCTGGCTCCGTTGCGCAAGGAGGTATCCAGCTCCTCCTCCTCCTCCTCCTCCTCCTCCTCTTCCTCCTCCCTCTTCCTCTCCTCCTCCTCCATTTCTCCTCCTCCTCTTCGTCGTCATCATCCTCATCACCATCCTCCTCCTCCTCCTCCTCCTCCTCCTCCTCCTCCTCCTCATCATCACCATCACCACCATCATCATCATCATCATCATCATCATCATCATCATCATCATCATCATCATCATCATCATCATCATCATCATCATCATCCTCATCCTCATCCTCATCCTCATCCTCATCCTCATCCTCATCCTCATCCTCATCCTCATCCTCATCCTCATCCTCATCCTCATCCTCATCCTCATCCTCATCCTCATCCTCAACTTCCTCCTCCTCCTCCTCCTCCTCCTCCTCCTCCGCCGAGAGGGGGAATGGAGTGGATTGGACAGACCAGGGCTGCCACTTCCGTAGCCGGACGTCTCGCGGCCACGACTGGCCCGGCCTCGAAGGAGGTAAGCTCGGAGTCACGACCGTACAAGGGCCACCAGGGGGGCGAGGAGGAGGAGGAGGACGACGACGAGGAGGGGCGGGCAACGCCAGCCAGCACAACCTGCAGCTGGCGCTGGCAGCTGACGACGAGACGCTCCGCTACGACACCGCGCTCCGCGCTTGCTGGGAGGACCTGGCGGAGCGGCCGCTCGGGCCCGAGGCTCGCGACGTGCTAGGCTTGCCGGCGAAGCTGGGTGGCGCGGGGGTTCAGTGGGCGGCCACGCGCAGGGCGGCCGCGTACTGGGCGGCCTGGACGCAGGCGGCAGGCGAGGTGCAGCGCGGCCTCGGCGCCGCCTCGCTTGCAGACGCCCTGGAGACGCTCCCGCAGACGCGCGCGAAGCTCGAAGAGGCGCGCGCAGAGCTGGGGCGCCAGGGCGCCGAGCCCTCCCCGGGGGCCCCGCTAGCTGCTGCACTGCGGGAGGAGACGCGACAGAAGACGGTCGTTGCGATTATCCACAAGACAACTCACGCTGCCATCAAGCAGCGAGTGGATCTTCGCAGCAAGGCCACCTTGCTGTCTGCGGGCGGCCCTGGGGCAGGCGGCTTTTTGCAGTACCCGGCGGAGCCCCTCTGCGCCCTGGAGGACGCTGACTGGAGCACCTCTCTGCGCCGCCGCCTGCAGCTGCCGCGGCCGGAGTGCTCGCTCGCGGAGCTGGCCCGGGCCTCTGCTACCTGCTGCAACCAGACGGCGAGCGGCGCCACCTGCGCGGCCCCGCTGGACGAAGACGGCTACCACGCCTGCACTTGCCAGTCTGGCGGGGGCGTCGTGAGGCGCCATGGCGACTTGGAGAAGACGCTGGGGAGCTTGGCCGGGAGGTGGCGCCACTGCGTGCCCCTCTACGAACAGCGAGTCCCTGCTTGGGATAGGCACCGCGCGCGGCGGCCAGCAGAAGGGCCCGGCCCGCCGGTCCTGGAACGCGCCGTGTTGGACCTCCAGTACGCGGAGGTGGACGGCTCCTGGTGGGTGGACGTGACGGTCCGCCACCCGGCGGCAGGCGACGAGACGGCGCTCCGGGCTGCGGCGCGACGGCCGGGAGAGGCTACGCGCAGGGCCGAGCGCGAGAAACACGAGAGGTACCCGGGCGAGCGGCTCACGGCTTTCGCCCTGGAGACCTCCGGCCGCTTGGGCGCTGAGGCGCGACAGTGGCTGCTGGCGCAGGTGCGCGAGCTCCCCGAGGACACGCAGCCTGGCGAGCTGGCGCGCGCCTACAAGGCGCTCAGCTGCGCGCTGCAGCGCCAGGTGGCGCGCCAGCTTCGGCGCGCCGCCGGGCTGCGCTGAGGACTGCTGGGCCCGGGCAGGGGGCGGCGCCGGCGCTGGGCGTCGGCGCGGGGCTGCGGGGCGGGCAGCTGCTGACGCTGGACTGACGGCGGCTGCTACTGCTGCCGCTGCTGCGCGCGGACTGCTGCGCGCAGGGGCCGAAGGCCGGGGACGCGCGCTCGCCGGACAGGGCGGCGCGCGGCGCGGGGTGGAGGCCGGAGCGGGCGGCTGACGGCGCTGCTGCCGGGCACTGCTGCGCTGCGGGCGGCGCCGGACGCGGGCGACCTGCGCTCGACGCCGGCTACATCTTGCTCTGGCTGCGCGTCCTGGTCCCGGGTATGCCAAGGTTATAGGCCCCGGCTGGCGCAACCCCTCCCCGCCAGGGGCGGCCGCTGTTTGGACGCTGGGTCCTCGTGCTGGGCGTGAGGCGGCGGCTGCTCCTGGGGGGCCGGTGCGAAGCACTGGGGGGTTGCGCCGGCACCAATTCAAAGTGCGCTGGGACCGCGCGCCGCCGGGAGGAGGAGGAGGAGGAGGAGGAGGAGGAGGAGGAGGAGGAGGAGGAGGAGGGGGAGGAGGAGGAGGAGGAGGAGGAGGAGGAGGAGGAGGAGGAGGAGGAGGAGGAGGAGGAGGAGGAGGAGGAGGAGAGGATGGGAGGAGTCGGAAGGGGGGGGAGGAGGAGGAGGAGGCGGAGAGGAGGAGGAGGAGGAGGAGGGAGGAGGAGGAGGAGGAGGAGGAGGAGGAGGAGGAGGAGAGGAGAGGAGGGCGGGGAGGAGAGAACGGGGGGGGGAGGAGGAGGAGGAGGAGGAGAGGAGGAGGAGGAGGAGGAGGAGGAGGAGGAGAAGAGGAGGAGGAAGAGAGGAGGAGGAGAATAACAATTAATCATACTACTACTACTCAACTTACTAAACTACTACTACTACTACTACCACTACTACTACTACTACTACTACTACTACTACTACTACTACTACTACTACTACTACTACTACTACTGCCACTACTACTACTACCACCACCACTACTACTACTACTACTACTACTACTACTACTACTACTAGTAGTAGTAGTAATAATAATAATACTAGTAATACTACTGATAATAATATTAATAATACTAATGATAGTAGTAGTAGCAGTAATAATAATACTAATACTAATAATAATACCAATACTAAGAATTAGAATAGTACTACTAATAATGCTAATTATGCTAATATTACTAATCATAGTAGGCATAATACTTATTGAATCGCTTCGCTCATTCCGCCGGCCCATACGGTCTCATGTCTGCCGTTTGCCCGAGGGCCTGGTGTCAATGCGGCGGTTTGGGGGTTCCTGGGGCCGCTTGGGGGACTCCTGGGGCGCTCGGGGGGGCATTTGGGGGGCCTCCTGGGGCCGCTTGGGGGACTCTTGGGGGCCTCCTGAGGGCCTCGTGGGGGCCTCTTGGGGCCTCTTAGGGGCCTCTTGGGGCCTCGTAGGGGCTTCTTAGGGCCGAGGGCGCGAAATTTTGTTTCGTGTTCCCTCTCTGGGGCCCCTTTGGGGGTGTTCTTGGGGCCCTCTTGGACCGTCTTGGAGGCTTCTTGGGCCGTCTTCGAGCCCTCTTGGGCCATCTTGGGGCCCTCTTGGGGGCCTCTTGGGCCCTCTTGGGGCGATCTTGGGGGCCTCTGGGGCCGTCTTGGGGCGTCGGGAACCGAAAAGGTGGAAGCTCCAAAATCTCTCAAAAACTAACGGAAAAACAATGAATTTTGCCTCCGGGGGCCCTCTTGGGAGTGCTCTGGGAGGCCTCTTGGGGCGTCTGGGGGCTATCTTGGGCGTCTTGGAGCGATCTTGTGGCATGTCGGACCCCTCGTGTACCATCTTGGGGGCCTCTTGGGGGCCTCTTGGCCTTTCTTGGGGCTCTCGGGGACGTCTCGGAGCCCTGCTGGTGCGCTCATGGAGCGCTCCTGGAGCGCTCTGGGGGACTCCTCCCGGGACTCTCTCAGGACCTTGCCGGGGTACTTTTCGTCTGGGGACCCCCAGGGGCCGCCCCGCGCGCGCGAACTAGAGAATTCTTAACCAGTTACCGGAGATCTTAGCACGCCTCTGGCCCGTTGGGCCGGCGAATAATAATACTAATAATACGGATGGTAATAAGGTTACGAGTGAAGATCATACTAACAAGAATAATAATAATAAGTAAAAGAAAAAGTAGTAATAGGAGGAGGAGGAGGAAGACGAGGAGGAGGAGGAGGAGGAGGAGGAAGGAGGAGGAAGGAGGAGGAAGGAGGAGGAAGGGGGAGGAGGAGGAGGAGGAGGAGGGGAGGAGGAGAGGAGGAGGAGGGAGGAGGAGGAGGAGGAGGAGGAGGAGGAGGAGGTCTTCTCAGATGGCTCGGAACGGAGGGCAAAATATCCACCCCCATAATAACCACCCCGACGCGAATCCGTTGACTAACCGTCCCCACTGGAGGAATCGAACAGGGCAGGGCTGTTTCGTAGACGCCCGAGGCCGTTTAGTAAACGCCAATGGTCCGGTCCGGTTTGTTTTTCCTCCCTCAACGGAAGTCCCACGGCCTTCTGAGAAGTTTTCGAAGCCTTCCCCGGAGACAATGGGCACTTCTCAGAAGGCCGGGCGGCTCCTGAGGAGTCCCGCCGCCTTCTGAGTCCCGTCGTCGTCGTCGTCGTCGTCGTCGTCGTCGTCGTCGTCGTCGTCGCCGTCTTCGTCGGCGTCGGCGTCGTCGTCGGCGTTGTCGCCGTCGTCGTCGTCCGTCGCCGCCGCCGTCGTTGTCGTTGCCGCCTTCTCATTTCCCCCCTCGCTTGCCGCCGACCCTCTCCTCACGCGGTCCCCGCTCAAGGACCGACCTTGTTGGCTCGCCATTGCGTTCGCAGCCGCCCCTGGGATCGGCATCCCTGGGCCTACGGCAACGTGGCAGGGCGCCACCCGCCGCGGGCCAGGGTCTCGCCGCCCGAGAGACTCACAGCCGCATGGCTGCTCTTGCAATGCCCAGCCGCCTCGGGACCTCAACACTGGAAGGAAGCGTAGGGTCTGTCAGTCCTCCTTACGCATTCGCCGTCGTCGTGGCCGCCGCCGCCGCCGCAGCCGTCGCCGCCGTCGTCGCTGCCGGTCGCCGACGTCGCCGTCGTCGCTGCCGCCGTCGCTGCCGTCGCCGCCGCCGTCTTTTTCGGTGCCGCCGCCGCCGCCGCCGCCGCCGCCGCCGCCGTCGTCGTCGTCGTCGTCGTCGTCGTCGTCGTCGTCGTCGTCGTCGTCGTCGTCGTCGTCGTCGTCGTCGTCGTCGTCGTCGTCGTAGTCGTCGTCGTCGCCGTCGGCGTCGTCGTCGTCGGCGTCGTCGTCGTCGTTGCCGCCTCCGTCGTCGTCGCCGTCGGCGTTGTCGCCGTCGTCGGCGCCGTCGGCGTCGCCGTCGACGTCGTCGTCGTGGTCGGCCGTCGCCGCCGCCGTCGCCGTCGCGGTTGCCGTCGCCGTCGCCGTCGCCGTCGTCGTCGCCGTCGCCGCCGCCGTCGGCGCCGCCGCCGCCGCCGTCGTCGTCGTCGTTGTCGTCGTCATCGTCGTTGTTGTCGTCGCCGCTGGCGCGGCCGGGGCGAGGCCGACGAGATGGAGGCGAAGGCGCAGGACCCTGGGCCCAAAGATATATCCACCACTGGTGCCTTCTTTCTCCCCCTCAACCAGCTGTGAGCACTGGGCCGCTGGGAGCAATGAGCGGTGGTCATCACCTGAGCCCGCGTACGTTTCACACAACTGACTTCTTGGTCTTCCTTGTCAAGGCGATGGCTTCCACACCATGCCCAAACGGGCGCGGGAGCGCGCATGTCTCTGGCGTGCGTTTGTTCGTCGTCACTCAGCGGCCATGGGGCCAGCTGGCCAGAACGGGCTGCCCAGGTCCAACGAGACCCCCGAAGTCCCCCGAGGTCCTCCAAGGTTCCCCCGAGGTTGCTCGACGTGACCCGAAGGCTGCCAGAGCTCTCCGAGCTCCCCCAGAGAGGACCGAAACTGGAGAAACTGGCGGCCCCGTGACCTTTGCCCCCTGCCCCCCCCCCCCCCCGTCCCTCCCTCGGGTGTGGGAACATGTTTTTGGTCGCGGCACGGCAGAAGCAATCCGCACGGGCGCTCGGTGTGTCGGGGGCGCTCGGCAAACTAAGTGCCCGGCAGCAAGTGTGGGGCGTGCGCGGAGGAGAAGCGGCCGCGGAGAACAGGAGGGAGGGCTATGGCGCCCACGGCTGAAAGCATGTCAGGATGAGAGTGCCAGGGCGGCCAGCCAGGGCTGAAGTGACGTGGCAATGGATGCGGAACGGCGTCACGGCCACACCCAGGGACCGAAACCAAGGCTGCAGGCGGTGGAAGCGTGAAAAAGTGAACCAGTACATCAGGAAGAGAGCCCACTGGGGATGCGAGAGCGGGAGCATCTGGTTGTCCGTCACGTTGCCAGGAAAGTCACGCTTCGTTCCAGAGGGCCGGCGCCAGCTGGATGTGGGACCACGGTCGGGGTGACAACCCGAATAGCCCGCATGGGGCTGCGCCACGGCGCGTGGGCTGCAGCAAAATACTGCCACAAGGGGCCACCAGGGTGCCGACAATTGCCGAGGCGGTGCAGCAGGGTCAGGGGACGCTGGCTGCGAGCACGCCGCGACTGCGGCCTAGGCGGCGCTGTTCCGGCGCCAGGGGGCGGCGCAAGGCGGTGCACGCATCACAGCCGGGCTGAGTGGGCAGCAGCCCAGCCACAGAGTCGGCCTGGCAGAGTCGGAGGCAAAGCCGAAGGAGCAGGAGGACGGTGGCTGCCCAGGAGGGGCCCGGTGGGGGGCCACCCAGAGCGCAGCCCTCGGGGGGGCGGGGCCGCGCGGAGGGCAGGGCCGCCAGGGGGGGGGGAGGGCGCTGGCGCGGAGAGCGCGAGCGCGAGGGAGGGAGGGAATGGGGAGCCAGGGGGCTTCCCGTTGCAAAGGGCACCTGGTTGGCGCAAACGCATTGGAGCAGGGGGGCGTCCACCTTGGAGGGCAGACGCCCTTGCCACGGCCCAGGAAGGACCAAACATACGGGACAGCAGTGAGCGTGCCGCCGTGGAGGACAGCCGCATGCCGGTGCACCAGATCGGTGCAAGAGAATGTACAATGGGAAAAGGGACCGTCCACCTTGGAGGGCTGACGTCCTGTTCGGGGCCCTGGAGGTGCAAACACATGCGAAGTAAGAGGGCGCCCACCGTGGAGGGCCGGCGCCCCAGGATGGAAACGGAAAACACGAGGGGGGCCGGTTCCGCAGAGGGCCCCCGTACACCGCCGTGCCAGCACCCAGCCAGGCGCGGTGGTGGAGCCCGCGTGGCCCCTGCGTGCTCGAGGAGGGTGGCCTCAGGGGCGACGGGGCGGCACCGGCGGTGTGCACGTCCGGGCCTTCCCGTGCAGGACCTGATCGACTCTGGCAAGTGCACCGAGGACGACCCCGCCGTCCAGGTCATCCGCACGATCGCGAAGGACATCTGGGGGGGCCATCGGCGTCACCCCAACATACTACTACCATGTGTGCGTCGCCCCCCCCTTTTGGCGACGCGCGCACCGAAAAATCCTGAGGTATCTGCGTCGTGGCGGGCGCTTACTGGCCACACCGCTCGGGAAAAGATATACAGTCGGGGCCCTGAAGAAGAAACCCTTTTCGTTGGGGAGGGGCTCCATGTTCCTTGATTGCTTCACACTTTGCCTCAGGTTTTCCTTAGGGTTTCGATGGGAACTTGTGGACAGAAGGGGCCTCGTTCCTTATTTTGGGTTCCTTAGGTCAACGCCCCGACTGTGGTACAATATGGGTCTACTATATGTTCGGGGCGGACGCGCGCCTCCAAGGAGGAGGTAAAGCTCCCAGGCCAGCTCTGGCACGCAGAGGGTGGTGCGCACCGTGTGGGACTTGCCAGCCACCCGCCTCGCCGATCCTCCACGCCAGCCGCGGGGGCGCGCGGGTGGTCGCGCCTCGCGCGTCGCGTGCGGGGCCGTGGCAGCTGCCCTTCTCCGAGGGGGGCGGCGCGAGGGTGGGGGGGGCGCGAAGAACATCGAGCTATCGCGCATCGCGGGGCGCGATGCGCGAAACTGGTGGCCTGCAGTGGAGGCCCATGCCTAGAGACACCCCGCTTGCCTCCAGGGGGCCCATGGGTTTCTTGGGTGCCGATGGTTTTGCTACGGAGAGCGTGACGTGCCCACGCCACAGATCCATGGACGTCCTGGGGTCTCAGGGTTGGGTTTCTCGTGGAAGGTGTTTCCTGTGGTCGAGCCCCTCCTGTAGGATATGCTGGGCCCTGGATTGGCCCGGGCAGGATCGGTGAGGTGGCCAGCTGACGTCCTCCGACTCCGTCCCCCGGGCCGGAGGGGGGAGCGCGAGGACGGGAAGATCAGGAGGCTTCGCGGTGCGCGCTCGTGGGCAGGGCCAGCCGCCATCTCGCCCGCCTCTTCGTCTGCAGCCTCCCCCCCTGTGAGCACGCAGGCACAGGTCGGGCATGTCACTCTACAGGAGGAATGTTCAAAAATGTCTAAGGGGATGATCTTTCGACTATTTTTGAAGATTGTTCGATCATGTTAAGTCTTTTTCGCCCCAAATCCGGCTGTAGGCGGACATGCCCGACCTAAACGTTGGCGTGTTTTTCTCCTCGCTGTTTTGGATCTGAGATTGTGGGTGAGTGGGGGGTGGACAGAACCCCCACCCTGACACGTCGATGAGTGCATTGTCCGTTTTCAGTTCTCGAGAGGGCGCCGCGGCCGTCCTTTTCCAGGCTTGCGCCCGCCAGAGTTGGGCCCGAGGTCGTTTTCTCTAATCCGCGTTTTACTAAAGGGGTTCTGTCCAGCCCCGAGTGAGAGCTGGCCGCAACCGAGAAGTCGGTTTCGGTGCGTGTCGTGCGTCCAGGCGAGGCGCGAAGCTGCGCGAGGGCGCCGCAGTGCCGGGGTAGCTCATAGGGCCACGTCGCGCAGAGCGGGGTTTTCACCTCCGGGTTGCGAGGCGCTTCGACGGGGTTTGTCCCACGGTTGTCCCGTGGTCCCGTGGTTGTCTCGTGCAGGGGGCCACGTGCGAACCCTCCCCCTACCTCCCCCTCAGAAATCGTGGGGTGTTAGGGGTCGGGTTCGCATGTGGCCCCCTATCGCGGGTGTTGTCCAGCGGTTGTTCTGTGGGTTGTCTTGTGGTTGTCGCGTCGATTGTCCCGCGGGCTGTCGCGTGGGTTGACCCGCGAACTGTCCCGTGGTTGTCGCGTCAGATGTCCTGTGGGACATGCACATAGAAAGTCAAATCCAATGGCAATCGGAATGCACATCGGTATGCAAATCGAAATGCAAATCCAGTTGCAATCAAAGTGCACATCGAAATGCACATTGAAATGCACATCGAACACCCATCACACCTAACATCGAATTGCAGTCACACAGCGATTGGGGATGACCATCGGAATGCAATCCAATCTGCAATTCGAAGTGAATACGCACATGCGAATAACCGCATGCCGATGATAATAAAGGGACCCCCCCCCCTTCAGTGTTTAGAGTTGATTATCGTCGCCCTATACAAAATTCAAATTGGGCGGCGAGCGCTGAGGCCGAACTTCATTATCACCTCGAAACGCTATGTTGAGATAGCAACATCAAGCGATGTTGATATAGCAACATCAAGCGAAGCGATCACACTTTTTCAGGATGTGTCAAGCGAAACCAATAATTTGTAAATTAAAAGTGGTAGATTTGGAACTTTCCATTTTTCCGGTCTTCTTCTCTTCTTCTTCTTATCTTCTTCTTCTCTTCTTATTATTCTTCTACTTGCCTCTTCTTCTTTTATATTTCTATCTGTCCTCACGCTCGCCTGAACTTTTTTATCCCTGGGGTTGATTATCCATGGAAAATGAAGCACATGAGCTACCTACACGAGCACTTAAAAAATCAATTTTCATAAAGCGTTTGTAAATTAAAATTGATAGATTTGGAACTTTGGATTTTTCCTTTCTTCGTCCTCTTCTTATTCTCCTCTTCTTCTTCTTCTTCTTATTATTCTTCTACTGTAATCTTCTTCTTTTATATTTCTCTCTGTCCCCACGCTCGCCTGAACTTTTTTATCTCTGGGGTTGATTATCCATGGAAATTGAGGCACATGAGCTACCCTACACGAGCACTTACAAAAAACAATTTTCATAAAGCGCTTGTAAATAAAATCTAATAGATTTGAAACTCGATATTTTTTCTTCTCTTCGTCCTTCTCCTCCTCCTATCATTTCTTTTATTTTATTCTTTATTTTTTTTCTTTCATTTTCATCGTCTCAAAACGTGCTCGGCTTGGTCTCCTCTTGATCATCTCTTACTTCGAGATTATGCTGAGGTCTGCTGGGCTACTTTTATTATCTCTCCCTGAACCCCGAACTTTATTATCCCCTAGTGTTTATTCTCACGGGCATGAGGTTAAACTTACAATCGAGATGTACAGCGAGCTGTACATCGAACTGTGAATCAAATCGCACTGGCGATGCACATCGAAATGAACACCGGTAGGCACATCGTAATTCACATCAACATGAAATCAACATGCACATCGACTTGCCCATCGGTCTGCGCATCGAGATGCGCATCATGAAATGCACATCGAGATGACTCTCGACATGACACTTGACATGTATACCGACATGCCCATCGACCTGCAAGCCGATGCGCAAATCGACATTGACATTCAGTTAGGCATAGGAATGCACTTCGAAAGGCAAGTCCACTGGCAGCACATGGCAATCACTATGAACATCGACTTAGTTATTGGAATACAGACCGAACTGAACATCGAAATGTTAATCGTGTGACTGCCGTGGGGAGAGGCCAGGAATCGTAACTTTGCATCTCCATCGTGGAATTCCTGCTAGATCTGCGATCTGTATTATATATGTATGCATGTATGATATATGTAGGCATGCCTATATATGTGCACATTTGATTGTATATGTACATGTTTATGTAACTGTCCATATAATTGATGTAAGTGTATGTGTATATGCATTTGCTTGCTTATCCACATGCATATGTTTATGTATACACGTGTACATGCTTATGTATTTGTATACACGCATGTGTTGAAAGGGACAGTGCGCCAGTGGATCTCCCTGAATACTAAAGGGGGGGGGGGTCCAGAACCCCCCCCCCCCCCTCCCCCCCTCCAAGGGGGGGGGGTGGTCCGGACCCCCCCCCCCCCTCCCTCCCTTAAGGGGGTTCCCGAACCCACCCCCCCTCCCTGGACCCGAAATGGAACGGATTACATCCGACTTGTCCCAATTCCAACCGTTCGGAGCGAATTGCAACCAGAAATGAGACCAATTCCAACCAGAAGTGAGACCAATTACAACCATGGGTGGGATCGTCGGAATTCCTCGGGATTCCTTCGGATTCTTCGGAATCCCTCCGGAATCCTTCGGATTCTTCGGAATTCCTTCGGATTCTACAGAATTCCTCGGGATTCCTGTGGATTCTTCGGAATTCCTCAGGATTCTTTCGGATTCTTCGGACTTCCTCAGGATTCCTTCGGATTCTTCGGGGTTCCTCAGGATTCCTTCGGATTCTTAAGAATTCCTCCGGATTCCTTCGGATTCTTCGGAATTCCTCAGGATTCCTTCGGATTCTTCGGAATTCCTTAGGATTCCTTTGGATTCTTCGGAAGTCCTCAGGATTCCTTCGGATTCTACAGAATTCCTTTGGATTCCTTCGGATTCTTCGGAATTCCTTAGGATTCCTTCGGATTCTTCGGAATTCCTCAGGATTCCCTCGGATTCTTCGGGGTTCCTCAGGATTCCTTCGGATTCTACAGAATTCCTCCGGATTCCTTCGGATTCTTTGGAATTCCTCCGGATTCCTTCGGATTCTTTGGAATTCCTCCGGATTCCTTTGGATTCTTCGGGGTTCCTTCGGGGATCCTTAGAAATCTTTGCGAATCCATAGGAATCCTGAGAAATCCTTCCGGATTCCTTCAGGACTCCTGAGGAATCTTTACGAATCCATAGGGATCCTGAGAAATCCGTCGGAATTCCTTAGCGAATATCTAGGGAATCCTAGTATTAGTACTAGTACTAGTATTAGTACTAGTACTAGTACTAGTACTAGTACTAGTACTAGTACTACTACTACTACTACTACTACTAGTACTACTACTACTACTACTATTCCTACTACTACTACTACTACTACTACTAATGCTACTACTACTACTACTACTACTAATTACTACTACTCTTACCACTTCTACTACTACTTCTACTTCTTCTTCTACTACTACTACTACTACTTCTACTACTTGTACTACTACGACTACGACTACGGCTACGACTCCGACAACGACTACTAGTACGCCTACTACTACTACTACTACTACTGCCATTATTACGACTACGACTACTACAACTACTACTGCTACTACTACTATTACTACTACTACTTCTACTACGACTACTACTACTACTACTACCACCACTGCTACTATTACTACTGCTACTACTACTACTTCTACTACTACTACTACTGCTACTACTACTACTACAACTACTACTACTGCTTCTATTAGTGCTACTACTGCCAAAACTACTATGACGACTACTACTACTACTACTCCTACTACGACTACGACTACTACTACTACTACTACTACTACTACTACTACTACTACTACTACTACTTCTATTACTACTACTACTACTACTACGACTACCACTACGACGACTACTACTACTACTACTACTACGACTACGACTACGACTACTACGATTACGACTACTACTACTACTTCTATTACTATTAATACTACGACTACGACTACGACTACGACTACGACTACGACTACGACTACGACTACTATTGCTACCCATAGGAGGATTTATTTTGCATTTTCTAGAATCGATGCAAGTCGGTGCGGTTTTGCCTGCGCTTCGGTGCCCTCTTGCTCATCTTAACATAGTGCTCGTGCGCAGACCAAAGCTGAGACCAATTCCAACTCTGGCACGTATGTTGGCTTCCAGAACCTCTGCGTTGACATAAGAGGTGTCACTTGGTCTTCACGGTCGTCTTGGGCTTCTCTACACTTAAAGTCGGATTGTGAGGCAACCCCAAACAGGTTGGGATTGGGCCCAGTTTGCTTTTCGCACTGGTTGGGATTGGTCCCAGTTGGTTGGGATTGGGCCCAGTTGGTTGGGATTCGGCCCACATGCGGTCCGACCCCCCCCCCCTCCCCTCCCCCCCTTGGCGTTGGAAAGGGGGGGGGGGGGGGGTTCGGACCCCCCCCCCCGTGTAGGGAGTACGGAGTTGGGAGTAGGGAGTGGTGAGTCTTGAGTAGTGAGTTAGTGCGTAGTGAGTACTGAGCGAGTAGGGAGTAGGGAGTACGGAGTAGCGAGTAGTGAGTACTGAATAGTGAGTGGTGTGTAATGATAAGTGAGTAGTGAGTGTCGAGCAGTGAGTAGTGAGTACTGAGTAGCGAGTAGCGAGTAGTGAGTACTGAGTAGGGAGTAGGGAGTAATGAATACTGGGTAGTGAAATAGTGCGTAGTGAGTTGTGGGTGGCGAGTAGTGAGTAGTGAGTAGTGGGTAGTGCGTAGTGCGTAGTGAGTAGTGAGTAGTGAGCAGTGAGTAGTGAGTAGTGAGTAGTGAGTCGTGAGTAGTGAGTAGCGAGTAGTGAGTAGTGAGTAGTGAGTAGTGCGTAGTGAGCAGTGAGGTGTACGTAGTGCGTAGTGAGTAGTGAGCAGTGATGAATAGAGAGCAGTGGGTAGTGGCAGTGGGTAGTGAGTAGTGAGTAGCGAGGAGCGAGAAGGGCGTAGTGAGTAGTGAGTAGTGAGTAGAGAGTAGTCAGTAGTGACTAGTGGGTAGTGAATAGTGAGTAACGAGTTGGGTGTAGTGAGTACTGAGTAGTGAGTAGGGAGTAGGGAGTAGGGAGCAGGGAGTAGTGAGCCGTGAGTAGTAAGAAGTGGGTAGCGGATAGTGGGTAGTGAGTAGCGATTGGTGAGTCGTGGGTAGTGGGTAGTGAGTAGTGACTAGTGACTAGTGACTAGTGAGTTGTGACTAGTGACTAGAGTCTATGTAGTGACTAGTGCGTAGGGAGTAGTAAGTAGTGAGTAGTGAGAAGTGAGTAGCGGGGAGTGAGTAGTGAGTACTGAGTAGCGAGTATGGGAGTAGCGAGTAGTGAGTACTGAGTATTGTGTAGTTAGTATTGTGTATGGAGTAGTGAGTAGCGAGTAGCGAGTAGTGGGTAGTGAGTGATGATTTGTGGGCAATGAGCAGTTAGTAGTGAGGAATGAGCAGTGGATAGTGGGTAGTGGGTAGTGAGTAGTGATTAGTGAGTAGCGAGTAGGGAGTAGTGCATAGTGCTTTGTGAGTAGTGAGTATTGAGTAGTGGGTAGTGATGAGTGAGTAGTGAGTAGGGAGGAAGGGGTAGCGAGTAGGGAGTAGTGAGTAGCGAGTAGTGGGTGGTGGGTAGTGGGTAGTGGATAGTGAGTAGTGAGTCGTGAGTACTGAATAGGGGGCAGTGAGAAGTGAATAGCGAATATCGAATAGTCAGTAGTGGGTACCGAGTAATGAGTAGTGAGGACTCTTTGGGGCTGTGGATAGTGGTTGAGGTTAGGATCAGGGGTTTGGGGTAGGGTGAGGATTAGGGGTAGTGGTGGCGGGGGTCGGGTTCTGGAGCCAGAGTGCGGCGTGGCGAAAAGGGGGGGAAAGGGGGGGGGGGGGGGGGTCGGGCCCCCCCCTCCCCTTTTGAAAGGGGGGGAGGGGAGGGGGGGGTTCCCCGACGACGGGTCGGGGAAAGGGGGGGGAGGGGGGGAGGGGTCCCCGACGACGGATCGGGGAAAGGGGGGGAGGGGGGGGGTCCCCGACGACGGATCGGGGAAGGGGGGGGGAGGTGGTCCTAACCCCCCCTTTTGGGGAGATCCAGCGGCGCACCCTCGTTGAAAGGCACATGTGCATTTATGTATACGTATAGTTATTTGTATATGTATATGTATATGTATATGTATATGTATATGTATATGTATATGTATATGTATATATATGTATCTATATCGATATATACGTTTGCGTATATGTATTTGTCCATGTGTATGGACATGTTTGTGTTCATGGTTATGTGTGTTTCTGGTGTATGTGCATGTTCATTCACATGTGCATGCCCTTATTATACATATATATATATATAGGTACACATTCGTGTATATGGATACATAGAATCGTATGTGTTTGTAATTGTAGATGTAGCAGTGTATGCCCATGTATATGTAGTGTGGCACACTCACATGTATATGTAGCTGTATATGTGTATGCATACGTCTATATTTACACACGCATATATATACATATACATATATGTATATATATATATATCTGTTTGTACATGTATACATAGTTGTATGTGTGCATGAACCTGCCTGTTTAGGTATACGTATATGTATGTGTATATGTATAGGTTCATACATTTGTACAAGCATGCATGTATATGTGTGTGTAGAGGTCATGTACATGTGTATGTATCAGTATGTATACATGCCTGTGTATATGTATGTGTTCATGCATATGTATATATATATGTATATAATTCCATGCATTTAGATACAACTAGTAAACATCAGGTAAATATGTATATGTATGTGTATATGTGTTTGTATATGTATATGTACATCCATTTGCATCTACACATGTATGTGTAAACCAGGAGCAGTCGCATCCATTTTTAATAATCATTATATATAGCATTATGTCTCCAATGTTAATTGAATTTGTACGCGATTTAAATCATCTTTCGATTTTGCCCATCTTCTGAGTCGAATTGAACTCTTACCGTTCGGCGCATCGCATTGCATTTTGGGCCGGACCGTATTTCGACTTGCAAACCACATATTTTTGAAGTCGGAACTTTATTGTCTTCCGTATTTCGTTTGGGTGTTCCGTGTTAGAATAACTTGCGTAAGCGGTCCGTATTCGGAAATTACCGGTACGGGCGTGTATACTTTTCTCACTTTTGCCTCAACCTCACTTTCTTCTTGGCTTGCGTAGACCTCCATAGCGTCCAGTTTTACAAGTAAGACAAGTAGGATCGTCTTCGTACCTCGAGGATTCGGTTTCCAGCGTCCAGGATTCTTTTTGAGAGCGTCGAATTGCCAAGACAGATTATTCGAGTTTCATGTCGCCGCCAGTCGCCTGGAGGGTCCCGGAATCGATCGGCATCCCAGAGATTTTTCGCCCTTGCCCCAGAACGGATTCGCTGCGGTTGTGGAGCGTAGATGCGGCAGCATAGGGTCAAAGGTTGCTGAGCTTGGCGAATTCGTTCCTTCTAAATCGGTAGACCTCTGCATGGGCTCTGGAATCTAAGTTACGACTTCTACGATAGTTATCGGCGGGGCACGGGTAAAACACACATGCATATAAGCAATCATAATTCGTTTTTTTTTCATTGTGTCGTTATTTTTTTGGGCAGTTCGATGTAGAATGAGTCGGTCTAGGCATACAAGAAGAAGATACATATACCGTTGTGAGCAGCCTCCGTCTCATATACATTTATAAGACGTAGTTGCAGATTTGAGACGGTTCGAAATTTGACAATCATTTTTTGTTTTTTTTTTCCGTCGCGATTATAGTTCAGAGAGTGTTCAATCACAACAAATTTATTCACGTTGTACCTTCTGTTCGTTCCGAGGATGAATTTCTTGTAGTCGTGTACATCATGGCGTGTCTTTCGGTCTTGCGCGACTTGATCTTCTGGCTCCGCCTTCCAGTCGACGGTGCACACGTTCAGTGGCAGCCAGACGAGAGTTTCAATGACGCGCACCTCGAAGGCGGTTGGTTTCCAGTTGAAGAGATACCGTACCAGTTTCAGCGCGTTGTCCATACAGGACATGGAACGTGGAGAAACCTTTCCAAACGAACCACATGATTTTCATGTCCACAAGCAGTCGCAAAAAGGATTACGGAACACATTTCAGCATACACCGGAAGGTCATACGACGATACGTTGGAACGCCGTCAGAAATATAGTTTCGCAGATTTTCAAAGATTTGCCACGGGAGGCCGAACACAACAAACTAATCGATCTGTTGTAAAACAAAAACAGGATGGATATCGTAATCCTGCCGTCGCTGATAGTTTTTTGCCGTGATTGCGAGCGATAGTATTCAACTATCGCCGTTATTTTAAGGCAAGTGGCTATTTCAGTCAGATTATGGAGTATTTCGCGAGCTTCGCCGATGGATTTGACAGTTTTGAAGCTCATTGGAATCTCATGACGAGCGATGCGAGATGGGGTGGTGAATTGATTATGGTTGCAAGTTGTCACTTACTTGCAGCCGATTCGTGTGTTGACGGGCAACCAATCATTGTCGAGCCACATGCGCATATTGCGAAGGAAATCTGTGGAATTTCAATTGCTATCACACATCAAGGAGAAATCCACTATGGGGCCACGGCGGTTGTAGATGCCATGCAATTTGGTGCAGGTGCAGACCCCATCGGGCAATTTGAGTCAGGATGTCGATGTTGTTTCAAATATTTCTTCTCCGCGGAAGCCTCATGTGCACCATTCGCGTTTGCCTCAGCTAAATCGCAGTTGCCAGTGTTTTTTTCTGTAGAATCTCGTAGTTGTAATCTATTATAGCATCGGGATGTTCGGCGTTACTTGTCGTTTTTTTGGGGGTGTGTGCCAGTGTTTCGCGGCCGGAGCGTCGGAGTGCAGCACTTCGGGTCATGAATGTTTTCGGAGAGTATTTCTTGTCACGCATGTCGCGACAATGTCTAGCTGTTTTGGCGAGTGCAGCTATTCGTCGAGAAGCCGCGCGCACTGAGCCACTCCATTGCGTAGTACATTCACTGTTGTGGTTGCTTGGCTCATTGTCTTATTCGATGATTATTAATTTGATTGCTTGTGATGATGGCCTTATTATGCGATGGTTTCGTTCGCAGTTACATTTGTCAACTGTCACACGTTGCCGACGTCCCAATGGTTAATTTACTATGATATAATTCCGACATCATTATTTTGAAGAGTGCTCCAGGGCATTCTGCGCCAATCCTTATAACAGTTTGCAGAAATAAATGAAGAAAACTGGTCGGAATCAGTTTCGTTTTCGCATTCGGTAAACTGAATATGTGAACTGAGTACGTTATGCGATTCAAGTCTGGGGCAAGACAAATCCCGTCAACTTGAGCACGCTTGCGTTGCATTGAATTGTGTTAGGCAAGTACGTACGTAGAGACAGTGTGAAAGAAGCTGTTTCGTTGGTCTCAAATGATGTATGTTCCAGGGTAAAACTAGCAAACGTATCATGCTAATTCTCTTTCTCTCTCTATATATATATATATATATGTATATGTATGTATATATACGTGTATGTTAGTTGTACCAATGTTCACGAATCAGTGCCTGAAGTATACATCAGGGGATTAAGCACGGAGCTGTGTCATTGCATGCGCCAGATTTTGAAACAAGTAAATGGGATTGCTTAAATTTGTATCGGGGTATATGACAACTCCGGAACCGATTGAACAACACATGTATACATTCACATGTATGTTTGCGATGTGTTTCTGTACATTTGCAAATTTATATGCGTATGGGTATATGTAAATGTACATGTCGATGTCTATGTGTATGTAGGTAGCAGCGGCGCGCCCGCACGGAACTCAACACTAAAGGGGGGGACGCAGCTTCAAGCTACCCCCCTTCCTTCGAAAAGGGGGGGGGGCTTCCGAAGCTACCCCCCCTCCCTTCTGTAAGGGTTTCTCAGCTAGGGGGGCCCTGGCTAAGAGGGGGGGGGCTTCGAAACTCCCCCCCTTCCCTCCCTTCTCTGGAGCAGAAGGTGAGCCCGGGCTTCCCTTTCAAAGGAGGGGGGGGGGCTTCGGAAGCTACCCCCCCTCTCCTTCCTTTTTTGGTCTGGCCACAGGGGGGGGGCGGCTTCAAGCTGCCCCCCCCTCCTGAGCAAATGGGGGAGGGGGTCCGAAGCTACCTCCCCCCCCTCCCTTCTGGGGCTCTGGCAACATGGCGGGATCCCTGACGACAGGTGCGCACCGCAGCGCGAGAGAACGAATTGGAGAATAACGTCGACCCCTGGTTCGTTTTCTTGTTTCTTGTTTTCCCGGCCCCTGGTTCGTAGTCTCGTTTTCTCGGGCCCTGATTCTTTTTTATCGTCTTTCATTTTCTCAGCCACTGGTTCCTTTTTTTGTTTTCCCGTGATTTCGGCTCCTGGGTCGCGGTCTCGTTTTCCCTGACCCTGGTTCGCGTTCTCGTTTTCTCGTTTTCTCGGCGCCTGGGTCGTGGTCCAGTTTTCTCGGACCCTGCTTCCTTTTCTCGTTCTCTCTGCCCCTGGGTCGTGGTTTTGTTTTCTCGGCCCCTGGGTCGTGGTCTCGTTTTCGCGGACGCTGGTTTGTTTTCTCGTTGCCTCGTTTTCTCGGCCCCTGGTTCGTAGTCTCGTTTTCTCGGGCCCTGATTCCTTTTATCGTTTTCTCGTTTTCTCGGCCCCTGGGTCGTGGTCTCGTTTTCTAGGACCAATATTCGCGTTCTCGTTGCCTCGTTTTCTCGGCGCCTGGGTCGTGGTCCAGTTTTCTCGGACCCTGCTTCGTTTTCTCGTTTTCATTGCCCCTGGGTCGTAGTCTCGTTTTCTCGGGCCCTGATTCCTTTTATCGTTTTCTCGTTTTTTCGGCCCCTGGGTCGTGGTCTCGTTTTCTCGGACGCTGGTTTGTTTTCTCGTTGCTTCGTTTTCTCGGCCCCTGGTTCGTAGTCTCGTTTTCTCGGGCCCTGATTCCTTTTATCGTTTTCTCGTTTTCTCGGCCCCTGGGTCGTGGTCTCGTTTTCTAGGACCGATATTCGCGTTCTCGTTGCCTCGTTTTCTCGGCGCCTGTGTCGTGGTCCAGTTTTCTCGGACCCTGCTTCGTTTTCTCGTTTTCATTGCCCCTGGGTCGTAGTCTCGTTTTCTCGGGCCCTGATTCCTTTTATCGTTTTCTCGTTTTCTCGGCCCCTGGGTCGTGGTCTCGTTTTCTAGGACCGATATTCGCGTTCTCGTTGCCTCGTTTTCTCGGCGCCTGGGTCGTGGTCCAGTTTTCTCGGACCCTGCTTCGTTTTCTCGTTTTCATTACCCCTGGGTCGTAGTCTCGTTTTCTCGGGCCCTGATTCCTTTTATCGTTTTCTCGTTTTTCCGGCCCCTGGGTCGTGGTCTCGTTTTCTCGGACGCTGGTTTGTTTTCTCGTTGCTTCGTTTTCTCGGCCCCTGGTTCGTAGTCTCGTTTTCTCGGGCCCTGATTCTTTTTATCGTCGTTCTCTCGTTTTCTCTGCTTCTGGGTCGTGGTCTCGTTTTCTCTGGCCCTGGTTCGTGTTCTCGTTTCTTGTTTTTTCGGTGCCTGGGTCGTGGTCCAGTTTTCTCGGACCCTGGTTAGTTTTTCGTTTTCTTGTTTTCTCGGCCCCTGGGTCGTGGTCTCGTTTTCGCGGACGCTGGTTTGTTTTCTCGTTGCCTCGTTTTCTCGGCCCCTGGTTCGTAGTCTCGTTTTCTCGGGCCCTGATTCCTTTTATCGTTTTCTCGTTTTCTCGGCCCCTGGGTCGTGGTCTCGTTTTCTAGGACCGATATTCGCGTTTTCTTCGGCCTGGGTCGTGGTTTCGTTTGCTCGGACCTTGGCTTGTTTTATCGTTTTCTCGTGTTCTCCGCCCCTGGGTCGTTATCGTGTTTTCCCGGACCCTGGTTCATTGTCTCGTTTTCTCGTTTTCTTGGCTTCATGGTTGTTGTTTCGTTTGCTCGGGCCCTGGTTCGTTTTCTCGTTTTTCTGTTTTCTCGGCCCTTGGGTTGTGTTCTCGCTTTCTGGGGCTCTGGTCCGTTTTCTCGTTGTCTCGTTTTCTCGGCCCCTGGGTCGTGGTCTCGTTTGATCGGACCCTGGTTCGTTTTCGCGTTTTCTCGGCCCCTGGGTCGTGGTCTCGTTTTCTCGGACTCTGGTTGGTTTTTTTGGACCCTGGTTCGTTTTCTCGTTTTATCGGCCCCTGGGCCGTGGTCTCGTTTTCACGGACCCTGGTTCGTTTCCTCGTTTTCTCAGCCCCTGGGTCGTGGTCTTGTTTTCTATGACCCTGGGTCGTCGTCGTCGTCGGTCGTCGATCGCGCGTCGTCGTCCGTCGTCCGTCGTCCGTCGCCGTCTTCGCATGACCTCGTCCTCGTCGTGACGACCACGACGAGGTCATGCAAAGACGGCGACATTGACGGCGACGGCGGTGACAACGACGACGAGGACGACGACGGCGTCGTACGAAGACGTCGAGCGACGGCGACGGCAACGACGACGGCGACGGGGGAGGATCGTCCAGCAGGGGGAGTTCAAGGGAGGAGGGTGGTAGCTTCCAGCAGGGGGGGCTCAAAGGGGGGGGAGTTAGCTAAGCCCCCCCCTTCTTTGGAAAGGGGAGGCCGGGGGGGTAGCTTCTGGAGCGGCAGAAGGGGGGGAGGGGGGGGTAGCTTTCGGGGGGGGGTAGATGGCCAGGTCAATATATATATATATATATATATACAAGACTGCATTGGCGCTTCGCGCCATGCACCTTGGTCCTTCAACCCTTGCGCGCGTTGGCGTCTAGCGCGGCCCTCCACGGTCTTTGAACCGCGGTTGGTTCGCGCCCAGTTCCCGGACCTGCACCTTACTTGCTCGCGCCCTCGTTCTGCTGGTCCGCGCGCCACTGGGACTCCATGAGAATGTCCCAGCGGACCGATCAGCGGCGATGAGAGCGGCCGTGGAGGCTCCGGAAATACAAAACGTCGGACAGAAGGGGCGGGAAAGAAGTGGAGGACGATTTGGGGAGGCGCGGCGAAGGGAGGAATATCATGAGGTAAGGTAAGGTAAGGCACGCATTGGGGCGGCGTGCTGTCTCGACTTGCGCATGGGGGTGAGACAAACGGAGATGCCTTGCGATCACATATGGAAACAGACCAGGGGGCTGCGGCTCCAAGGACTGCTGCGGCTCCAAGGACTGCCACGATTGCGTGCTTTCCGAACTGACAGCAGAAACCCGCGTACTCCGAAGAGAACCGGGCGACACCGCAGTGGCTACAAATGCAGTCTCGGAGCCCCAGCGATAGGGGCTTGCAGTCTGTGAGCGTGGAAGTACTACCAGTGGGCGAGGCGCAGGAATTGCAAACCCGCGTAGTGCTGCGTGCTTTGAGGTGCCTCGCGTCGAAGTGGGTCCTGTCCCAGAGCTCTCCGCAGCGCGTGCAGGAGAAGAGGTCTTGCTTCGGACGGCCGTCAGTGGCGCACGCCTTGCACGTCCGAGTGGATCGGTGCAGCTGGCAAGGGCTGAAGTGAGTTCGATCGTGCATGTCCCCGCAACGAGTGCATTGATAGTCTTTGTGTTGGGGGGCTGACCGTGACTTTGTTTCCCGTCGACTGGCACACGACTTGCAAGCCCGATTGGACTGCTGAAGTTGTGTTGTGGAGAATGATTCTGCAGGCAGGGTCTCGCCACAATCGAAGCAAGCGAATACAGACATCGAGGATGTGCCGTATGCGACAGCTTAAAAATGTAAGCCAACAGCTACGGATGCATGTGTGCGAACACGTGTGGAAAACAATGTTTCCTTAATGACTTGGAAGGGCCCTCGTGAAACCTCCATGGAACGATTATTCTGGGATGCGATAGGGCATAGGGCAGCAAGCATGCAGGCAACGTACCGGATCCTGGAAATGCTAAGGACATCTACCGAATTCCGGGGAAATGTGCCGAATCCCGGGTTCGCAGCCGATTTCCCGGGAATTTGGTTGCGAACCCGGGATTTCAAGCATTTTGGTGTTTTGCGTGGGATGCCACTGTCTGGCAAACAACGGAGCAGCGCAGCGAAGCCGTTCCGGAGGTGGCGGTCAAGTGGGGCGATTCAGCAGTTTTGAAGCCTCTTGGGGGGCCGTTTTGGCTGCCTTTTGGAGAGCCATTTTGGGGCCTCGTGGGTTCTTTTTGGGAGTCCTCGGGGCCTTTGGAAGCCTCTTGGGGCCTCTTGGGGCCCTCCTGGGGCCTCCTGGGGCCCACTTGGGGCGGAAAGTTAGATGTTTGAACTTTTGATCGCCCTGTGGGGGCTCGTTTGAAGCTTTCTCGGGGCCCTCTTGGGCCTTCTTGGGCGCCTCTTGGGCTGTTTCGGGGCGCTCCAGAGCCGTCTTGGGGCCGTGTTGGGGCCGTTTTGGGGCCCCCCCGGGCCATCTTGGGGCGCTCTTGAGGGCCTCTAGTTCTGTCTTGGAGCGTCGGAAAGCTAAAATGGCGAGAAAGCAGAAAACATCGAAAAACACATTGGAAAATTGACCATTTCGGCCTCCCGGGGCCGTCTTGGGGGGCTTCTTTGGGGCCGCTTGGGGCGTCTTGGGGGCTCCTGAGGCTGTCTTGGGGCTATCTTTGGCGTCTTGGAGCGCTTTGTGCCTGTCTTGGAGCGCTCTTGAGGCACTCGGGACCGCTTCAATGGGCGTCCGGAGGGTCCCAAAGTCCCAGGATCCCAGGAGTCCGGTTTGGGGGGGGGGGGGGTGCGGGGTTTTGCGGCCGCCCGGGCTTGTAAAAATATAGGAAGAGGAATATATATATATATATATATATATATATATATATATATATATATATATATATATATACTACAAGACTGCAATGGCGCTTCGCGCCATGCACCTTGGTCCTTGAAGTTTGGTATGCAGGAGGAATAGCAGGAAGATCAAACCGACAATTTAGAGAACTCTTTGTTGCCTGTTCCGGCATCGCCGCTATAATAATGTTATTCGTTATCTTTCCTCCATGCTTCTTTTTCCTTATTTTCGCCGTACCCGGCGCATTCTCCCCATCCTCCTCAGCTCTTTTTTGCGGAGGTTCCTCCTTGGAGAGCCTCTGGGGGCCTCACAAAAGTTGTTTCAGGCTTTCTTAAGGCCTTCTGGAGGCCTCCTGGGCGTATTCTGGGGGCCTCTGGGGACTTCCTCGGGCCACCATGCCTCCAACCGCGGTCTCCCTGAACGACCGGGTCACGATTTGGAATGCTTCGGAGGGTGTCTTGGGGCCATTTTGGGCCGCCATGGGGCTCTCTGAGGGCCATCTTGGACCCGTGTGGTGCCGTTTTGGGGTTCTCTTGGACTGCCTGGAAGCCCTTTCGGATGGTTGTGGGGCGATGTTGGAGCCTCCCAGGCGGCTTCGGACGCCCAGAAAACCGCCGTCTTGGAGCGTCGGGAAGCCGAAAAGAAAAGAGGAGAACCCTCAAATTCAGCAACAACCAACAGAAAATCAAAGATTTGTGCCTCTCGGGGCCTTCTTGGGAGTGCTCTTGGAGGCCTCTTTGGGGCCGTCCTGGAGGCCTTCTGGGCCATCTTGAGGTCACGTCGGTCACTCTTGGAGCGCTCTTGTGCTGTCTTCGGGGTCTCTGGGACGTCTCCGACGACCCCCCTGATCGCCCTAGGTGTGCTGGGAAGGCTTGGCAAAACGCCCTGCGAGGCTCGGGGGGCCGCTTCGACGCTTGTCCGGAAGGTCCCAAAGCCCCAGATCCCGGGAGTCCGTTTTTCCCTACCTAGGCTCAGCCTAGAAGGATTCTTACTCTCTTAGCTTAAAGGGGCCGGGCAGTGCTAAGCGCCCCGGGCGGTTCCCCCAGTCCCCTGGGAGCGGTTCCCCCCAGTCCCCTGGGAGCTTTAGCTTTAGCTTTAGCTTTAGCTTTAGCTTTAGCTTAGCTTTAGCTTAGCTTTAGCTTAGCTTAGCTAGCTTAGCTTTAGCTTAGCTTTAGCTTAGCTTTAGCTTAGCTTTAGCTTAGCTTTAGCTTAGCTTAGCTTAGCTTTAGCTTAGCTTTAGCTTAGCTTAGCTTTAGCTTAGCTTAGCTTAGCTTTAGCTTAGCTGTTGCTCAGCTTTAGCTTAGCTTTAGCTTAGCTTTAGCTTAGCTTTAGCTTAGCTTTAGCTTAGCTTTAGCTTAGCTTTAGCTTAGCTTTAGCTTAGCTTTAGCTTAGCTTTAGCTTAGCTTTAGCTTAGCTGTGGCTTTGCTGTGGCTTAGCTTTAGCTTAGCTTTAGCTTAGCTTTAGCTTAGCGTTACTGTTACTACTGATGCTGCTTTCCTAGGGGTTCCAACTCCTAGGTAGGGTCGCACTGGGATAATTTTTGGGAAGGGGTGACGGGTTTTTCCCCGCCCGGGCTTGTAAACATATAGGAAGAGGAATACATGTATGTTTGTATATATATATATATATATATATTGCGAATCAGATCGGGCGTCAAATGGCCAACTGACAGATGCGCCCATCCCCCGCTCCAACTTCTTTTTCGTCCGAGAGGAAGTTGATGAAGCATCTTCAGTACCACTTTTTGGAGCGCCTCGCCCAACGATGGAGACCTTTCCTCGCAGTGTCTTTGTTGCAACTTCGGCTCGGGCAGCTGATGCGCGAATGGGGCAGGGTCAGGGGTGTGTGGTGTGTGTGTGTGGGTGGGATCCATCCGTGAGGAAGTATCAGGCGATGCCCCCATTCTGAAAACGATTCGCCCTCAATCCGTAGAGCTGTTGGTTGGGACTTAACACGAGTGTGCGCGGCGCCAAGGCGAGAACCTAATTTTGAAAACGGCCCACCCCGCATCCATGTAACAGCTGAGTATCGCAAGCATCAATATCGTAAAACGTGAGGAAGTCTCAGGCGAAATGCCTGGCCCACCCTAGCGACACGTCTGGTGGTGAGATAGGAAGGACTTGTTTGTCAGTCAGGGGGATGGATCTCGAAGGCGGGAGGAGGATGAGCTCCTCGAAGGGTTCGAGGAGGAGCTTGTGGAGGAGCTCGAGGAGTCGCGAGCCCATAGAACGACACGCGGAGGAGGTCGAGGAGGAAAAGTAGGAGGCACAGGAGGAAGAGGAGGAGGAGGAGGAGAAGTAGGAGCATGCCTCCTTCCCCAGACGCCGCCCAGCCTTGTGTATCGTCCCAGCATGTCCCCAGAGTATCGTAGCCCACAACGACCTCGCAGCACAGGGTCCGCTTGGATCCCATCGATCTGATTCGATATCGTTGTGGTTCATCCTGGCGCAGCCGATCCGATTTGATTTGGACTCCGCCCCGATGCAGCCGGATCCGGCGCACATTCCGATTCGACCCGATGTCCCGATTCGGCGCTGTCTTATCCTTCAACCGCCTTCCTGATGCAGCACATGACGGCCATCTGGGACGATCTAGGGGAACCTTGTGGAGATGTTGGGGCCATCTTCGGGTATTTATGACCATCCTGACAGCGATTCTCGGTGCCACGCTCTCCCGACGGTCGCATGACGACCCCACTGCTACTTTTCCCGCTCGGCTCCGCAGGGGGAGGCAACCCTGCGATCGAGAACAAGTCATCAAGAAGACGTACCAATATCTGATATCGGAGTGTCCAAGGCGCCTTTGGCCCGTTGGACTGGTGAGTTTGAGGTTAGTTGTTGTTTGTTGGTTGTTTAGTTTCCCCCTCGTTTTGTTGTACACCTCTTTTAATGTTGCGTTGTTCGTTTTTTATACGTAAGTGTACGTGTATATGTGTACATGTGTATTATATATATATATATATATATTATATATATATATATATTATATATATATATATATATATGTATATGTACAGGCCAGCAGCCCCCAAACATGTGCCCCCATTGGGGTACGGGGTTCCGGCAGTTCTGCTGGGGCGCCGGGGGCGCCCTAAGATCGCCCGGAGACGGCCCCCGGATCGCCAAACATGGCGCTTCCAGACCACACGAACGACCAATGGCGGCCAAGACGGCCAAGGCGGCCAGAATTAGCCCCTGACTATCAAAGAGGCCTCCAAGACGCCCCCAGAAACCTCCAAGATGCCACAACTTATTGCTTATCCAAAAGTTTTTGAAGGATTTCCAGGTTCTCGCCTTTTCAGTTTTCCGACGCTCCGCAACGGCCCAAGAGGTCATATTGTCCGCTCCAAGACAGCCCGAGAGGCCTCGAAGACGGCCCAAAAACGGCCCAAGAGGGCCCCAAGACGGCGCCATAGGCGCACAGGACGGCCCGAGAGGGTCCTATGGAGCTCCACCGAAGGCCCCGGTGGGGGTGCCCGCATGCGTCCGCCACACCCAGTACAACGTTTCGTGGCCCCATAGGGAACTCCACCGACGGTCTCAACTGCGCAGCCCGCATGCGTCTCACCCACCGAGCACAGCGCTTCGTGGCCCCATCGGGAGCTCCGACGAAGGTCCCAGTGGCGCAGTCCGCATGCGTCTCCCCCACCCGGAACAGCGTTTCGTGGCCCCATCGGGAGCTCCGACGAAGGTCTCAATTGTGCAGCCCGCATGCGTCTCCCCCACACAGTACAGCGTTTCGTGGCCCTACAAGGGGGCTCCACCGAAGGCTCCAGCGGCGTAGTCCGCATGCGTCTCCCCCACCCAGTACAGCGTTTCGTGGCCCTACAAGGGGGCTCCACCGAAGACGATGCCTTCAACTGCGATGTTCACAACTGCATATGATTGGGTCCTTCGCCAGGCCAATTCAAATTTGCCCCCGGTTTATTTTTGCACATCAGACCATCAGTAAAGCCCCCGTCACCATCGAAGAAAGATCCCAGGAAGCCTTCGAGGGCCCCAAATCATCGAGCACCTAAATGAAGTGGATGATTTTGTGGTTTCCTCATTTCCCCTTCTATACGCTTCCGAGGCTTGCGCAGGGACTCCAAGAAGGTCGTTAGATGCACAAGGCGCTTCAACAATTGAGATTCCATGCGTTAGTCTGTCGGTAGCTAGAACTGGAGCGCGCGCGAAGCGCGCGCGATGGTTCTAGTATAGATATATATATATATAGATACATATATAGATATACAGATCGATAGATAGATAGATAGATAGATAGATAGAGATATATATATATATATATATAGATATATATAGATAGATAGATATATAGATATATATATATATATATACATATATATATATATGATAGATGGGTGTTTTTTTGTAGCTTCTGCTGTCTTTGATTGGTTGTGTGTGTGTGTGCTCTTTTTCTTATCCAGAGACAGCATACGTAGATAATACGTCTACGTGCAATCTTCAATATCACACTCCTGATTTTTCTGCGTGTATGTTGTTCGTCCGCGGCCCCTCCGTGGGCCCTGGAAACTGCAGGGCAGTTTTTCTTACCGTTTTCAGAAGACGGGTCCTAGATAATGAAAACGGCAACAACGGTTCACCGAAATTGTAAAACATGGTTGATGTGAATGGCTAGGGCAGTCTGGGGATTCGTAGGATTTTCGGAACCGGGTCGAACATGTTTAGTAGCATCTGGTAAAAACGAGCCCTCTACCAGGGAAACGACAGCGGTAAGACATCGGCGCTGGAAGCGTCAAACAAATTGCGCCAGAAGCGGTGAAAACATAGAAAGCCAACACGTTAGCAAAAACGGCCCTGTCGTTTCCAGGGCCCACGAGTGTCGACCCCGTTACGAATTCCTGTTGCGTCCCCTCTGGGAGGCTACCGAGGAGCGGGAGGCCGTGATGCGCAGGCAGTGGTGTGACATCGAGTTCATGGAGGGCGAGCAGGCCAACAAGGACGCCGCGCGCTCACGATGCCAGTCGGTCTCCTGCTGCGCCCAGCAGCCGTAAATATGCATTCTCAGAGCATGCTCGCCGATTTCGCAGGGAGCCTCCATCGTTCTTGCCCTTCCTATTGCGTCTTTCAGCAGCGCTCCACTGCACGAGTCGAGCATCCGGGCTGGCACAGTTTGTCAGTCCTACTGTTTTTGTCCTTGATTCGACTGCAGCTGGCTGCAGCTGGCAGAGCCAATGCTCAAGCCAGGACGCTATCACTTCCGCACGGCGATCTGGCAGGACTGTAGTTGCTGTCCAGCCATGCCTAATTTTTCGTGGTGCACGTTCCTTTCGCAGAGATCTAGCATCCTCGCCGGGTATCGTCGTAAGAGTGAGCCCCAACGAGCCATCGGCCATCAGCGAGGACTCCAGGACATCGCTTGTTTTGATATCGCCGATCTACCTTTGGGAGCCCCGAAGTGGAGGCTCCGCCGGCTTCGGGACGATGTGTCTCGTTCCAGTGGTTCTTGATTCAGCGAGTTGCGACCGTCTGCAAGAGCGAGAGGAGCGGAGAACGATGGGGAATGGGAGATGGATCCGCCACATGCGCTGGTCGGAATGGATCTGGAACGGTGGGGACGGAGTCAGAGCGGCGCTGTGGACACCACAGTCCAGCGCCCCCGCCGCTTCCGGTTCAGGAGTTGCTCAGGCACCTCGAGCGCGATTTTGCGACGCAGCTGTGCAGCGTCGCCTCGAAGGAGTTGAAGGACCCCAGACCTGTCTCGACGTGTGTATGCTGGCATCTCTCGTGTCGATTTGCTGGTCAACTGCACATACAATGTTGGTCTATAGAGGTGTGGGGGCCTACTTGCATACACGCGACGCAAGTTCGAACGTCGATGCATGTGCACACCAGATCCGCTCAATTTGGAACGCATGTGCATTGTTTACATATGTGGTCGTCCATTCAGTTGCGAACGTCTTCATGGTCAATGTCGCCCATTTCCGCCTACGCGGTGCAGGTATGCAACATTTAGCTGCATACGCAGGTACAACGTCTGCGCAGAGATAGCTAGGGGCTCTCGTCGAGGCTGTCCTGCGGCCGCTTGGTAGAGTGCCTGGCTCAGCGCTCGAGCATACTGCGTAGTCACAACGCCGGAAGTGCACGCTCGTAACATGTTGGTTTCCCGGAGCGGCCCTGGCGAGAATGAGAAGAGGGCGAAGGCGGGGGAAACAGGACCGACTGACTGCCACCTGGAGTGCCGAAACGGCCTGGGCCGTCGGGAGTACTGCCGAAAGACTCTCCACATAGGCAGGTCGAGGCCTCGAGAGCAGCTGCCCCCCCGACGTCGAGCGCTCCACGGCAGGGCGAGCCCACGGCAGGAGCGAGCCTCGGGGGCGAGCCGCCGGTGACAGGTTGGCACCCGCGGAGCCGTCGCGGCTCCAGGCTCAGCCACGCGGGCGCAGACGGACGAGATGGTCCACGGTCGGGAGCGGCCAACAGGGGGGTGAAGACTAGGGGGGGGGGGTTGGATATCGTGGCGTGGGCCACGATATTTCCCCAGCTCTCATGGCGCCTCTGCTTATTTCGTGACGTCCCCGGCCCCCCGCCCCCCCTTGGGCCGCGCACATGCCGCCTGCCATGACTTGCGCCCCCCCCCCTCTTGGACGCGCCCCTTTTGGCCGCCCCCGACCACGGGAGGGACTGGCGGATCGAACTGCCTGCCTGCCTCGCGAAACGCTGAAGGCAGCCCACGTCTGTGCGGCACCCTGCGCACACCCTGCAGCACCAGCGGCGTCGGGATCCGAGGAGCCAGAACGGCCAGCCAGTCGGGCGGGGCGCGGGCGTCCTGCAGCTGGCCCTGCTTGTGGAATGCGCGCGCGCGCCGCACCTCCCCGCGTCCCTCAGCATCGTCCAATTAGCCGCCCCCCAATCCCATTCCCATCCCCATCCCCATCGCCTCCCGGGACGGGGTGGGCCTGGGTTGGCATCACAAGCCGGCCCACTACCAAAAGGAAGCATCACAGCTTCCACGTCAGGGCACTAGACTGATCCACTGACGGATCCAACTCATCTTCCGTTCAGCGGCATCAAGCTCATGCGAAGGAGCATGGTTCTCCCCACCACCTGAGCACGCCGGTTGGGAAGATATGCCCCTCGAGACCCGAAGAAGCGGTCCTATCTATATCCCCATCCGTGGGGGCAGCTCGGCCAGTGGGGCCCAGGCCATGCCCACGGGGATGGGGGTCGGTAAAACGATGGTCCCTGCGGTAGAGGGAAATAATTACTGCACACTGCCCCATCCCCCCAAGCTCAATGTTGGCACGCGCGGGGGAGACTGCCGTCGAGGTGCAGCTCATCAGACCCACCGAGAACTTTGAATATTGGGAGGAGGGGGAGGCGTTGACAGATGAATGTGGCATGAGTGTTCCGTTTTTTTTTAGGCCTGTACCACTATACCCAAATTATCAGGAGGGGGTGAGGAGGGGAAGGCAGGGCTTGCTTCGATTCCTCCGACTCGATTCGATTCGAGTTGGATGGATTCCGATTCCGATCCGATTTGGCTTCGGACTCTGATCTGGATTCCGATATCTCCATGGGGCCTTACTGGTCTGCCGATTTCAGCCAGTTCGACTCCTCCCGACCTGGCTGCCGATTTCCGCCGATTCGATCCACTTCGATTGCCGATTCGACTTATCGATTCGATTCTGGGCTCTCCTGGGGGGAGGGAGGAGGGCAAGCGGGGCAGGAGCAGGAGGGAGGGGGGCAGCTACACCGTGCAGTGGGTGGCCGTGGCCTCGCGTGCTCCCAAGTGCACGGGATCCATCATGCGTCGACCGGCACCGTCTCTCTCTCTCTTGGCCTCTGTCAAAGCTGTCGGGCAGTACGTTTCGAGAGGATAAGCGCATGTCTTCGATGCGCTCGTCGCTGATTGTTCGTGCTCGTCCAGCAGCCCCTCCACCAATGCCTGCAAGTCTCTTTCCATGGAGGTGGGCGGAGCTTTCCCCAGCTTGCGGTGGACATCTGGGATACGTAGCACCCCGCAGTCGCGTATAAGAGTGAGGGGGCGGCGGGGACGTCGGCAGCCTGCGAGGCTCTGGAGAAGCCCGCCGCAGGCGCTTATTTCTTACAGTTATACAACGAGCTCGCCGCAGGCGCCGATTTTTCTTTAAAGCAATGTGGGTGGGTCGCGGGTTGGGTCGTGGTTTGGTCGCGGGTGGGGTCGCGGGGCGAGTCGCGGGTGGGTCGTGGGTGGGTCACGGGTGGGTCGCGGGTGGGTCGCGGGTGGGTCGCGGGCGGTTCGCGGGGTGGGTCGCGGGTGGGTCGCGGGTGGGTCGCGGGGTGGGTCGCGGGTGGGTCGTGGGTGGGTCGCGGGTGGGTCGCCACTGCGTCGCTGGTGGGTCGCGGGCTGGGTCGCGGGGTGGTCGCGAGGTGGGTCGCGGATGTTCGCTGGTGGGTCGCGGGTGGCTCGTGGGTGGGTCGCGGGTGGGTCGCGGGCCGGGTCGCGGGAGGGACGACGATAACACCAACAAGAATAACACCACCAACAACAATAACAGCAGCAACAACAACACCAACAACACCAACAATAACACCACCACCAACAAACATTTCATCACATTCAACAACAGCACCAACAACAACATCATCAACAACAAGACTATCAATCCGCACCGCATAACCTCACTTCAGCCACGCGCCCAGGGACAGTGAATGACCGTTCGGCCCCCACACTCTTATGACTCAGAGCCTCCACGATGATGAGAGCAACGTGAGGGTACCGAAACGCAAGGTTCAGCGTCATGTTCTCCCTCCATTATCAGGCCTCGCCAATACTGCAAAGCAGGACCAGTTCGCATGCATTTCTGTTATAGAGTGTAAGGCTATTTCCGCAAGCGAGATCGCTGTCTCTTGTGCCGTCCTGGCCCCGATGCTCTCTCCTTTCTCCTGCGACGCCCCCTTCTTTCTCGCCCTCCTCCCTCGTCCTCCGTCCTCCTGACTTCTCCCCCCTCCTCTGTCCTCGATCTCCTTCCCTTGCTCTTCCTCTTCCGCCCTCCCTCCTCCCTTCCCCCCTCTTCCCTCTCACCCTCCCCCCTCCCCTCCACCATCCTCCTTTCCCCTTCCTGGCTTGCATCTCAGGGCGCGGGGGCGGATGCCGCCGGCGGTGCCGACGGAAGCTGGCGCCACATCAAGGTCGCGGGCGGCACGCGGCCAGGCAGGACTCGCGGAGGGGCATTGGGCATTGGCATTAGGATACACACGCATACATACATACAAACATACATACATATTTGAGCAGGCCGAAAGATTTTCTGACAAATGCGAATTGACGTTGGTTTTAGCGGATGCGGACGCAACGATCATATCGCTCTCACGTCAAGGTGGGGTGCGGCATATGTTATGGGTGGCTGCGGGAGTTGGCCAGGCCCGCTGTGGCGCTCGAGCACCCACATGTTATGGAGGCGGCGGGAGTTGGCCGGGGCAGCTGTGGCGCTCGAGCAACGACATGTTATGGGAGGGGTTCGGAGAGGTGGCCAGGCCCGCTGTGGCGCTCGAGCTCCCGACTTGGGCACCGCGGTCGTTTTCCCTCCTCTTCCCTCCTCCCTCATCCCGCCTCTTCCGTCCTCCCTCCTCGTCCGCCCCCCTCCTCGGTAGGGAACCCCCTCCCCCGTAGAATCATAGCTTGGGCTGCAGGTCCAAGGCTCCATGGATCCATTTCCCCTTGGGTCCCTTGTATTCATTATTATTTTAAATTTATTCCAGCAAAAGAATTTGATCCACCAAGCTTCCACGCCAAACAATTGGATCCAGATCCACGTGACTCTCGCACACACGTAATTGGATCCGAATGGATCCATGCGTTCCCATGCAACAGGAACAACTTTCGGCCTGGGGATGTATTTACATACATGCACCCACACATACATCTATGTACACATATACATGCACACAAACATACACAGGTTCATATACACACATTAATGCATACACATGCATGCATACATACATACATGTACACTTACATGAGCACGCCCACACGTCCATCCATACATCCATACAACCATACATACCTACACACACGTCCCACACGTACACATACTCACACACATACACATATACACATGCACACATGATTGCACACACATGCATGCATGCACGTATGCATACATGCATACACGTATACACATACATACCTGTATGCATGCATGCATGCGTGCATGCACGGACACATACATACATACATACATACATACATACATACATACATACATACATACATCCATACACACAGGCATGCATGCATACAACCACACCTACATGCATATTTCTGTACATGCATACACACATTCACATATACGGGCGCACGTATATGCGCACGGACATGCACACACGCACGCACACATGCATACGTACATACACACATGTACGCACATACACATACATACATATATACATACATAACATACAAACACATGCGCCCATACATCTATACATACACACATACATGCACACATACACCTACACATACATGCATACATACATACGTACGTACGTACGTACGTACATACATACCTACCCACATACACACATACCTACATATACATCAGCTCGTCCGCCCATACATACACACAACTAGTTAGTCACACACATACACGCATAGCTACATGCATGCAAACATGCATACATTCATACATGCATACAACTGTTCGCACACATTCATACATATGCATCTGTGCATATGCCCGTCTGTACATGTGGAAAGATAGAGAGAGAGAGAGAGAGACAGAGACAGTGATAAAGGTACACATAACGTCATAGAGAGAACGGCGGATAAAGACAACAACTAATGAGAGAAGGAGAGTTAGAGAGAGAGAGAGAGAGAGAGATAGAGATGGATAGAGGGACGGAGGAGTGATACATCGATTAAGGGAGGGAGCAAGGCAGCAGCGGTGGGAGGAGAAGGAGGGGGGGGAGGTGAGGAGCAGCAGCAGAACGAGGGTGAGGAGGCCGAGGACGGGGATAAGGAGGAAGGAAGAGGGGCCGCTCCTGGCGTGGCGGGCCCCGCGCTCTCCTATCTTCCTGCCCTCTCTTCTTCGCCCCCCTCACCCCTCTAAAAACCCTCCCTTTCCTCTCTTCTCCTCTCCTCTCCTCTCCTCTCCTCTCCTCTCCTTTCTCTTCCCTGGCCCCTTCTGCCCTCCTTCCCCTCTCTCCCCTGGCTTCCATGTATCCTCTCTCTCTCTCTTCCCTTCGTCCCTCCTGCCTTCCTTCCCCTCTCTCCCTTGGTTTCCATTTACCATCTCTCTCACACTTCCCTTCGTCCCAGCTGCCGGCGCCGCTGGTCTGAGTAGTCCATCTGGCCCCAGTCAGCGAGGTGGGCACCTGCACAGCGCGGTCGTTGACAGGCGGACGCATGCGAGCCCCGTTTGCTCAAACAAGTGGCCTGCTATAGGCGCAAGCCCGCTGCAGTTCCAGGAAAGTCCGTCCCTCCCTGTCGTCTCCCCTCCCTCACATGTCTGTACCTCAAGGACACCATGAGCGAGTAGTACACTGTCACACACTGCGTACACTAGGCGCACAGGTCCAGGCTGTTCGGGGTCTTCCGCCTCGGGATCACGTTCCTCTGTATTTGGAAGTGGAGTATGTCAAAGATCCTCGGCAGTTACCCCGTTGCCCTCCTCCGTGGATGAGCACATCTGCCCTGATGATGGCCGTGCGGAACGGACACGGCAAAGGAGAGTTCCTTCGAGACCTGGCCGGGAGACTGGATGCGAATAAGGAGCAGTTGCCCTACTTGACGCACATGTTTGGGAAGAGTACATGGCACGACCTGGAGGGGGGGGGAGGGATGTCCACGCGCACGATAACATGGAGCACATGGCGCGCACGACGTGGTAATCTTCCTGCCCCAGTTGTTTCAGCAGGAGTTCAGAGTTCACTGGATGAGTTGGCCTCGGAAGACTATGCAGCCATAAGAAAATATTGTCGTTGGGGAGGTAAACGGCGGGTAGCACCACCAGGTTCCGCACCGCTAGAGCCATGGGACATGTTCTTCACTCCCCGCCGCGATCACCAGCATGAGCGCGGACTTGGCTATGATGACGCTATTCCATGTTTAAGATCTTGTCAGCGCGTATTCCATTAGGCTTTGGTGCAAATGCGACGATGCGAGGTTGCCCCCTTCTGCTGGCATAGAAGTAGGGCTATCGGCCTCTACAAGAACGACGCGCTCGGTCCAGAGGGCAGACGGCTCATCCACACGCTACCGCTGCTGGGCAAAGCTTGGTCCGCCGAGCGCCTTCCTCTTGCGCCCCCCCCAGGACCGCGGATTCGGTAGGTGCAGGAGGAGGGGGGGCGCCATCATGAGTGTTATGTCTATGGGGTACCGTCTCAGGCAGGAAGGGTGGATCAGCGCAGCATGGGCCGCCCTTGACGACCTTATCCAAGAGAAGGTACCGCCACAGGACAGGGTGCTATGCAAACAGCGTTATCGACTCTCGACCATGGAGATAGGCGCGACATCGGAAACATGGTTGCTAAAGACTGACTGCGGGGGGGTCGTGGGATATCCGTTTAATGTCCAAGGGTTTGTAGGAGCTTTCCGCGCACCGGTCGTGGAATGGGCGGAGCAAGTGCGCGAGCGTATTCCCAGTGCCACCAATCTCTTACAACCATCCTGGAGCGGATCGGAAGTAGATATATCATGCAAGAAATATTCAGACGATCTCCTTCGTGGACTACCCCTATTAACAGGCGGCGCCATGTTCGATGTCATTGCTGATCTTAGGAAGGTAGATCGACTTCTGGATCGCTCGTTGGCAGCGGCAAGCTACGTTCAGAATTGCTCGAAGCAGGTGACCAGTTTCTATATTGCTTGTGTACGGGCAGCGTCGTGTAAACGATTTCTCAGGGAGCAGGGAGTGAAGGAGGGACGGCTCGAAGGCACGGTGTCGGATGTGGCTCGTTACCTTGGACCAGTCATTACCCCGCTGCAGTTGTCCTCCCTTGAGAATTGAACGCCGCATTGCAGCAGCGTCAGCAGGATTCTATAGCATGGGCGCCCTCTGGTCGTTGAATGGACCCCGACTTTGGAAGCGAGTTATCATATTTACGGGTGTAGTCCAAGGATCTATGCTTATTGGAATGGAACCCTTCATACTCACATATAAGCAGACACACCTTATGGATAGACACCTAGCGAGATTGGGAAGGAAAGCAATGGTGGTGGGGGGGGGGGGGGGCATGTGCGCAGGATGATGATCACGCGCGCTCCCTCTCTACTCGGGAAATCCTTGACTATTGGGAGCTCTCTGATTGCAGAACGGAGTAACTGTCGCGGCGGTTGCGGTTTCGCCAGTCTTCGGCCGCACATCCTGAGTCGCATGTGCAGGTATTGCTAGCGCTGTTTGGAGGAGATATGCTGTTTGAGGGCCCCAATCGTTGGCCTTGCTCGGCAACTGGACTGACGGACTGGGCTTCGCCCTGGACGCGCAGGGTAGGCGCGGGCCTGGGGGAGGCGATGGGGGCCTGCCCAGACGCGGTGTTGCTTCTTTCGAGGGTGTCGGACGCCCCGTGGCTGATTTTCGAAGACGAGGAGGTGGGGCAGGAGATTGTGAAGATAGATCTTGCACGCGTGCGTAGCAGAACGCGCACATGCGAAGTTCCCCCTGGTACTACAACGAGGTTTGTACAGGGTCGACCACGGGTGGGAGGGGGGGGGGGGGGGGGGGGGGGGGGGGCGAGGATGACGTGAATCTTCCTGATCCGTGTGCGGTGGAGGTGGAGGACGAGGAGGGAATAATAATATGCGTGCGTGCCGCTTCTCGACACAACGGGGCCTCATGGAGCACCTTAGGCGCAGACTTCGTGTGCGCAATCCATGTCCTGATTACCTCAAACGAGTGTCCGGCGTGCTTGCAGGTGATCCGAACCAGAACAGTTGCCGCCCGACACTTTCAGGCAGCACTTGCACGAGGCTAATGTGGGGCGTGAGCACCTCGGAGTATGGTCCCACTGGTGAAGTCGAGTATATGTGAGATACGTGTTTTTCGAGTGCAGGATCATGCCGACTTTCGCAGTCATATTTTGGTTCATCTCCCTTGGCCAGTGGTGGCCCAGCGACCTACTGCGCGTGCTCAGAACCCGTCCCATTCCCCCCTCGCTCGACGAGCTGATGGCGACGGGGGCGCAGGCGCCGCGGGACATCGGAATGCCCAGCTTCATGAAACGTTCAAGTGGTGCGGGCTCTGTATCGGCGGCGAAGGTGATGGAGTTGGCAGGGGCAGGCGGCGGGGGCAATCCCAGCGGAGGTGGCGGGGGTGGAGGCAATGGCGGCGGGATTGGCGACGAGAACCTGAGGCAGACGGTGAAGAAGTTGGCCCGCCTCGCGCTGGCGCGCGGGCGACAGTTTGCCTCTCTCGAGGCGGTGCTCTACCTCGCGTTCCTGGCCGCCGAATCAAGCGACGCCGACGTGGGCGCGGCGATGGGGGCGCAAGGGGCCGCGTGCGACGCGGAAAGCAAGAAGCTCGAGAAGCAGCTGGCGGCAGGCTAGAAAGTAGACTTCAAAGGTCGAGGGCCCCCCCCCCCGCGTCCACTGCTTCATCGCGCTGCTCAAAAAGATCATCGATCTGACCGGCAAGAACGGCCCATTCGCAGACGGGAAGATCTACGACGCGCTCCGCTCGTTCTGGGAGGCAATGGTCATGGAGAAGGATCTGCTGCAGCTGGCCGAGCTCTTCCTGCACTGCAGGTATCCCCCGCCGTCCGCCCCGCCTGAAGGGGAGGGCAGGGGGCGCGGCAGCAGGTCGAGGCGAGAAGAAGGGCTTCCACCGCCTGCTCGTGGCAAGGGCCGCGGCAAGAGGAAAGCCAGAGATAGAAGGGAGGATGGGGGGGGGGGGGCGGGCGGGGTCGGAGGCGGGCTCGGGGGGGGGGAAGGAGTGAGTCAGTGGGTCTCCAGTGAGCGCCGCCCAAATCCCCAGGCTGCGCGCCACGGGGGAGGGGCCGCCGCTCGGGGCAGCGCGGCTGCGTGGCCGAGTGGCCATCGGTCGCTCTCCATATTTCACATACCCTTTAGGGGCAGACAGTCGGTGACAGCCCGACGCTCAGAGGCAGTTCAGTCGCGGGGCGATGTTGACAGCCCTCCCAGAGCAGTACTCAGTCCTCCTCCTCCTCCTCCTCCTCCTCCTCCTCCTCCCGCCTTCCCCACCCTCCCTCCCCCTACTCTCTCTTCCTTCCTTCCTTCCTTCCCTCCACTCCCCCCTCCTTTTCTGTAGGGGACAAGAGCAACGTGATGATTCCCAAGGCTTCAAGAACAATGTGGTGATACCTGCGGATTCGCATGCTGTTTTGGTTCTTGCCTCAAGAACGAAATGCCAGGAGTCTTGGCCCAGACCCATGGCCATGCGCGGGGCGCCCCTTGAGCGACGTCCTGAACCTGATCGTCGTCGGCGGGCGGCGGACCCTGCGCGTCGGACGCAGCAGCGGTGGTGGTGGTGGTTGTGGTGGCGGTAGCTATCGTAGTGATGGCCAGGAGAGGCAGCGGCAGTAGCGCGCCCGGTGGTAGTGAGTGTCGCGTGAGTGTCGCGGTCGCAGTGGTTCGGGTCGGACAAGGGGAGGGTATGGGATGGGGAAAGGGGGGCGGGTGAAAAAGTCCGCTGCGCGCAGCTGGTCTCGGCCCCGCCGCTGGGCGCCTTCCACGAAGCCATTCATTGGCGGCTCCAGCGCTGGGGCGCGCCAGAAAAGCCAGCGGCGTGAGCTGATTCGCTGACTCCCGTTCAAGTGCCCCCCCCCTTATTGTCCGAGCGGATTGGTAGTGCTGAGGGCAGTGCAGTCGGACCGAGGTCTAAGATCGAGGTCGGTTCGGGAAGGTACCCCAGTGTTCTTCGCGTTCGTACCCCGCTGCTCTGGCTGGCCGCTCCGGCCTGCTCTGCGCGGAATTCCTCCACGTCTAAGCGATTTCCACTCCCCCTCCCCCCGCGCGGCCGTCCTCGTCTTCTTCCCCGAATTTGCACGCCGTACACTTAGCCCTTCGGTTGCCCCGGATAGCCGCACGCTGAAGCGGACTGCTTCTGTCTCGCCGCCGACGAAAAAGTGCTTGTTGGACGTTCATGTGCATCCTGGAGAGGGCACCCCAGGATGCTGTGTGTGTCTTGGCCGGCGGAAGGCCTCATGCTCTTGAAAGATATTCTTCTGGCCTTAGGTCCGACTGCAGTGGCCGCCGTGGGGGTGGTCGCGCCGACTGCTTGGCGGAGAGGCGGTTCCAGCGCCGGGAAGCGCTAGAACCACCAGCTGCGTGAGCTCCTTTGCTGACCCCCGTTCAACTCACCCCCCCTCTTCTTCCGAGCGGAGATGCGTTGACTTTAGGCTCGGGGAGGCTCGGGTCAGGGAACCATAATCATGACAGAAGGGGACGCCCGCGCGCGCTCGCAGGGACTGCGCGCTTCAGGGCGCGCAATTGGATCGTGCGAGCAAAGCGCGTTGGCGACAGCGGTTGCTGTTGGTTTGTTTCTTGCTTGTGTGCTGCTTCATGGCCGGGCAGCGCGGAGAGCTCTTCATCGAAGAGTTCTTAGATTGGAGGGTCGATTCCACCGAGCGCGAGTCCCTTTCTGCGCTCGTGCAGAGAGAGGGACTGGAGTCGGCTGGCGATTTAGCGCATTTGTTTTGCTCGACGGACGAGGCGGAGCAGTGTGGAGCGCCCGCGGCCTGGGCCGTGGCTCGGGACGTGGCGCGGGTGACGCCGTGGCTGGTGCCCGCGCGTGGCATTTGCGCGGAGGGGCGATTTGGCGGCGCGGCGGCGGCCGCCGCGCCCGCCGTGAGCGCGGGGGCCGCGGCGGGGAAAGGGCGTGGGCCTACCGCCGCGCGCCGCGGTCGGCCGAGACGCTGTGCCGCAGTGGCGACGGAGGCGGCAGAGCGTGAGGGGCGCGTTCAGCTGGCGGTCAGCGCAGTTCGAGTGTCGCTTGAATGGCGCCCGGAAAGCGGCCTCGGGCAGGGGTTGCAGGAGGCGCAGGCCGAGATGCTCGCCGACGTCTCGTCCGCGGCGGTGTTTAGGCTGAGTAATTTCGAATCCGGGACGCTGCGCACGGCCTTGCGCGTGTGGGGGCAGTGGGCCGAGTGGGCGGGCCGGCAAGGGCAGCCGGCGACGAGTCTGGCGCGGCAACCCATGGCAGTCGCCGAGTTCGTGCATAAGCTCTCGATCGCACGGACGTCCGGCGTCAGGATCTGGAACGCCTTGAAGTGGATGTGCGTACATTTGAAAGCGCCTTTCTGCCTGGACGATGCGTTTCGCCCTGTGCCACGTGATCCAGGCAGTGGAACCGTAGCACCGCCGGCCCAGGCCACTGTCGTCGAACCCGAGATGATTTACCATGTGATCGATTTCCTGGATGGCGCGAGAACGCCTGGGCAAGTCATGCTCGCGGCTGGGATGCTGGCGGTGGTATTCGCGTGGGTGAGGTACACGCACCTGCTGCGCTCTAGGCCTTTAGAGAAGTCTGTTTATTTTTGCTGGTTCCGCGCATCGAGGGGGAAGCAGGGAAAGCGACAGGGGCGACCTTCGTTCGATTGGTGCTTGCCGAGGCGGCTAGGTGGCGCGCGGTCCGCCGCTGACGCCTTGTGGGATGGTTGGCACAAGTTGGCGGCGCGGGAAGATCGAGCAGGAAGGGCTGTGCCGACGGGGCTCGTCTTCGATCCAGTTTCCGGCGCGCCGGTGAAGTTGGGTGCCTTTAACCGATCGCTGAAGGAAGTATTCCGAGGCTCGCTAGCGGACGATTCCCAGTTGGATCTTGTGACTTCGTACAGTTTGCGCCGGGCTGGGCCTACATGGGCGAGCTCGATACAATTGGACTGGGAAGCCCGAGTCATCTCGGGCGGTTGGACGGAGGGGGCCCCTAACTCCCGTCGGAACCAGATGCCGATCGTGTATAATGCGCGTCGGCGGCAAGCCGAGATGTGCACGCGCCTGCACATGGCCGGAGTGTTGTCGTGCCTGCGGACCGATCTGGAGGCCCCAGTGCAGTGGGAGCAAGTGCGATGCTGGGCGAGTTCTGCGCCAGGAAAAGTAATGTTGGCCGACCTAGAGAAAGAGGCGCAGCAGCGGGTGGCGGTGTCGACCGTTCATGAGAAGGCCGCGTTCTTGCCCCCGTCGGTCGTCGAGGAGTTGAGGCGGCAGAAGTTTCTCCGGATAATCGTGGCCCCGCGTGGACAGCGGGTGGGGCGCGGTAAAGCGCCGGGCGCGCCTCCACCCAATTGTCGGGGTCCTGCCGACGGGGGCGCCGCGGGTAAGAGCGGTGAGGGGGGGGCGGGCGCCGAAGCGCCGGGCGCGCGTGCGCGCGCTGCGCAAACCCTCGCGTCGGGGGCACCGCGTGCAAAGCGGGGGGGGCGCGGTGAAGCGCCGGGCGGTTTGCGTGGGAACGCGTTGCCTGCGCCTGCGAGTCCACGCAGAGCGCCGAAAGTTGCCGGCAAAAACAAGCGACCAGCAGAGGCGGGAGCGCGCGCCAGCCCGGCGTCGGTTGCCATTGCGGGCCGCGCAGGGCGAACCGCGGGTCGATCGCGCGGCCCAGCGGTATTGTGCCCGGGCGTGGGCGGCATTGGAGGCTGTCTCCATCCCCAGGTCCAGGGGAGATGAAGTGTCGGTGCGGCCGGGAGACGCAACCCGTGCAGGCCCGGCCGCGTTCCAAGCGCGGGGAGTTGACTGCGCCGGTCGCGCGGTGACCGTGCTTCCAGGTGACGAGGCAGCGCAGGGCGCGGAGTTGGGTGAATGTGACGTAAAGGGCTCAGATGGCGCGCCAGCGCACTGCGCGCCGCCAGTCAGGCAGGTTGCGGAGGGATCATCCGCGCGCGCGTCGCGAGCCGTGGGCCCGTCGCCCGAGCCGCGGGGCGCGATCGGGTACGTGCAGTCTGAGCCTGGGAGGGCTACCCGGGTAAGGGAGGTTATGGGGCCTCGATATCACGTCGCGATGCCCGTAATTCGTCGCCTCAAAAAGTCCAGAGCCTGGACGGACAGTGAGTTCGGGCCAGTGACGAACCTATGTCAGAATGGATTGAGTGATCTGCAGTGGTTCCCGGCGCTCCCGGAGGGAGCCCTGGTGTGCGCGGCGTGTGAAAAGTTGCGCGGCCGGGCAGCCCCGGCGTGAGGTGGTGACGTCATCGCGGCGGAGACGCGCGGAGTTGCGCGTGGGCCTGCCAGCGAATGCCAACTTAACGGATGCGTATGCGCGCCCCGAGGTGGGCTCGAACGCGGTCCAGAGAGTAGGTTTAGCGGAGCGACACGTGTGGTTCTCGGTATGTCTTTGTCAGTTGACGGCATTGCGCTGCCGGGGCGCGTCGGCGCTCGCGACGCCGCTGCACAATTCAGAGAGCTGGCCGCGAAGTATCAGTTTGATGAGCGCATCGCCACCCACCTGGTCGAAACCGTGGGTCTAGAGACGTTGGTCGATTTCGCGCATGCCGTCACGAGCGAGAACGAGTGGGCGCCGATCCTCGAGCGCGTGCCGGATCTCGAGAGGAGGCTGGGACAGCTGTCCCGCGTGCGCCAGGCGCGGCCTTCGCCTGCGCGGGGGGGGGTCCTGCCTGGCCCGCGCCGCAGTTCGAGCGCGTAGTGCGGCAGGCGTGGAAAGCCGTGTGCGATGCCGCCCGGGAGTCCGAGACCCGGAAGAGGCGCGGTTTGGACGAGAGCGACGATGTCCCATTGCCGTCGCCGCAGCTCGCTGAATTGAGCGAGCAGTTCTTCGCTCGGTATAAGATGGCGTACCCAGCGGAGTGTGAGCCGTCCGAAGCGCTGGTCAGTAAGATCAGCAGGGAGCTGGGCAGGCGCGTCCCATTGCACGCGGAGGGGGTGACCGCGTCGCGCGCGCGGCCCCCCATGGTCGGCAGGCGCCAGGTGACGATGATGAGTGTATGGAAGGTCCGCACGTTGCTGAATGCCGCGAGGGCTGCCAGGAAGCGGCAGCGCATTGGGGATGTCGAATTCGTGTGCGATGAGAAGGAAGATCCGGATCCCGCGAAGGACTTGAAAACCTATATCGCGTTGCACCAGGTTCTCATGGTGGCATACGCGCGCGCTGGGGTGAAGCCGATTGACCCGGCGCCCGGGACGCCAGAGAAGGCGTCTTCGGATACGACGGATTTCGTGCAGATTCCGTTGGATGTCGCGATGGCCTACCATTTCCGTTTGGTCAAGTACGCCAGTGCGATGCCGTTCTCGATTGCGCTGCCTATAACGTCGTGCGTCGGGGCGAGGAGGAGCGCGCTTGGTGGACGGACAGGGTCCGCACCAGCGAGCTGAGCGTCGGGAAGATAATCCGCGAGGGCTTGCAGACTCGCGAGGTCATGTGGAGCCCGCCCTCACCGCCAGCTCCCGGGCCGCAGCGGCCGCCGACGAGCGTCGGGCGGAGCCAGCGGACAGGTGGCAAGGGCGCGCAGTTGGGCGATCGGTTGAAAGACGGAACCCAGGTGTGTCGCAAGTTCAACGCCGGGGAGTGCTCCGAGCCGTGCCCTCGCGGGTATAAGCACGTCTGTTCCGTCGTGATCAACAAGACGGGGCGCTTGTGTGGCATGTCGAACCACTGCGCCCTCAAGTGCACCAGGAGCCCGGGTCTCAGTTTTTGGTTTCCCTGTTAGCTTAAAGGGGGCGGCCCGGGTCCGGGGGCGCCCTGGGTCCGGGAAAGGCGACGGTTAGCGCCGAATGTTCGGAACACCCGGCGTTGTAGTTTGCGACGCGAGGAACGCGAGCGGGGGCGCGGCCGACGGCGGCAAGCGCGGCCGCAAGGGCGATTGAAACGCACCCGCTGCCGCGCCGCCCGCCGCGGCAGAAGGGGCAGTCACCAGTGGGGTCGCGTGCCCCAGCGTCGTGGGCGTGCGATGGAGCCAGGCGGACATCGCTGTGAAAATTCGGAAGTCCTTTCCGGAAGAGTGGCTGGTGGGCGTTCCCATCCCGTTCTTGCAAGACTTGTTGAATACTTCGCCATTCGTTGATTTCGCCATCTGGGCGGAGCTGCAGGACGAAGGACTACCTCTGGGATGTTCTCTGGGCAGAAATTCCAAGGGGCGCGCGAGCGCCGTGTTGGGTCGCCAGGCAGGCGTGCTCGACCACAGGCTAGCGCTGGCGCCGGTTATCGAACTCGGCGTGGGGGAGCGGGCACACCTCGCTCAATGCATCGAATTCGCGAGCGCGGGGCGATTGCCATTCGACGATGAGTACATGGCACCCGTTGATTTGAAGTATGCTGCCTTTGCCACGGTTGCGTTCGCGTGGGCCGGTGGTAATCGGCTGAGGCAGTGGCGCGAGTCTTGCGCCGGGGCGTTGAAGGAGCTTAGTCAAAGGCTGGCGCCGGTGTCCCGCGCCCTTCGGCTCTGGCAAAGCCCCTCAGTACATGCCGTGGCGCAGAACACCCACATCGCGCTGATTTGTGTTCTGACTTGGGTGATGGGTTGGCCGGATTGGCAGCTGGCCCAGAGATTTGTGACCGGCTTCAATATCGTGGGGCGATTGGAGGAGACGGGTGTCTGGGAGCGGTGCGAAAGTTCGGAACCTGTTTCTGAAGACCGCTTGTTGGCGGAGTCCACCGCGCTTTTACGTTCCAGGGACAAGCGACGGGTTGATCCTGAGGCTGAGTTTCTTTGGGAATCATGCTTGAAGGAATGCGAGAAGGGCTGGGCTGCTCCTCCGGCGTCGCTGGCCGCGATGGACCGCGAGTACGGCGCCGGGCGCTGGGCGGCCGTGCCGTCGTTCGTGCACGTGCAGCAGAACGGCAAGCGTCGGCGGATAGACGATGCTAAAGCCGGTGGGCAGAACGGCGCGACGGTGTACCCTGAGAAGTGGCACTTGCCATCAGCGTTCACGCCTGCATTGTATGGCAAAGTCTTGAGGCAGCGGTCGGGAGGTACGCCAAACACCGGAGGTGGCCTTTTCCCCCTCCCCGCCGGCCGGTGTGTCGCGGGTTTCCCGCGGGCCGTTCCCCCGGGTCCGTTCGTGTGGGCCTAGTGGGGCCCTCCGGTGTCCAAGGGGCGTGGTCCGGCCCGGTGTTTGGCGTGCGCCCTCAGGCAGGAAGCTGCGGCGGGAGGTTTTGCCGATGAGGGCTTAACCCTTGAGACTGGAGGCGAGGACCTGCCGGACGCATACAGGTCCGTGCCGGTCAATCCCGCGCAGCTGCGATATAACGTCATTGCGGCGCGGGAACCGCGCAGCGGGGAGTGGCGATACTTGACTGCATTCGCCATGCTGTTCGGCTTGTCGTCGAGTGTTATGAATTTCATGAGGGGTGGTCTCCTTTTGGCCGAAGGCCAGCATGATTGACAAAATCAAAGGCCTGCTCGCGGAGCACCGTGCGCGGAACAGCCTGACACCAGCGGAGGCCTCGAAGCTCCGGGGCATTCTGCAGTGGTCGTCCTCCGCGATGTTCAACGGCGTCGGCAGCGCCGCGATGGCGCCGCTGAAGCAGAGGCATTACACTGACGCGCCTCCGTGGGCGTTATCCCACGCGATTCGGCGGTGCTTCGATTACTTCGAGTTTGTAATAGACCTTGCCCCGAAGAGAAGCGTCGACGTGAGCCCGCCCTCGTGTCCGCTGATTGTGATCGCAAGCGACGCGCGGGCTGACGGGGCGACCGCGCCCACAGGCGGCTACCTCCTGGTCGATTGCTTGACAGGGGAGCGTGTGGGAGGATGGTGTGTATTCGACGATGCCATACTCGCGGAGTGGGGTTTCTCGCCGGCGGACCGGGAGAGGGGCGCGAATCCGATCGCCCTCTGTGAGGGGGCCATGGTCCCCATTGTCCTGGCGCAAGAGGCGCGGAGGTGCCGAGGGAGGCGCATCCTGTGGGTGCTTGACAACACGAGCGCTCTCCACAGCTTCGTGAGTGGCAGGTGCGACCATGCTACCCTGGACCGGAGCGTCAAGCTTATGAATTTCTTCAAGGCGCGCGCCGCGAGGGCAAATCGCGGGGGGACGCGCCGTGCAGCGTGTCGCGCCAGTTTCACTGCGACATGTCCACCTGGCTCGAGTGGGTAGACTCGAAAAGCAACTGGTCGGACGGGATCTCACGGCGCGCCGTACGCGCGCGGGGGCGGCCTTCCCCCGAGTCGGCCACTCGCGCGGTGCCAGGCGGCTCGGCGAGGATAGCTTCGCCCGGGAGAATGGTTTTCGTACCGGCGAGGTGAGAGTGGACCCGGCCGCGTGGCGCGGGTGCTTACTAGACGCGTGGCGTTGGGTGCTACGGCGCGCGGAAGGCGCGTTCCGCGAGGGCAATTCGCGGGGGGTGGGCCGCGGCGTGCAGCGTGCCGCGCCAGGCTCAGTGGATTCGCCGTAAAGAAGGAGTCCGCGCAGGAGAGGTGAGCGCGGGCCCAGCCGCGGGGCACGGGCATGCCTCAGACACGGGGCGCCGTGTACATCGACGCGCGATTGCGGAGCGGCGTCGGACCCAGAACAGCGTTGGGGGTGCAGAAACGCGGAGCCAGAGCAGCGTTGGGGAGAGCGGCATTACTGGCGAGCCACGCCAGGGTCTTGCCTTCTTCACGCAGGTGTTCCATTCGGGGGGTTTGGTCACCCCAAGGTCGTTCTGCACCCCCGGAGCACCGTTGCACTTTCTGGGGTCGGGGGACGGGGTATGGGTTGGGGGAATGGGTGGGAGGATGGGGCCGTCGCGCGCCGTGTTCGCAGGTGGAGCGCGCGCGCGCGGAGGAGCGGGCCGCCCGCGTGCGCTTCGCGCCGCGGCGGGGCGCGTGCGATGCGCGGCGCGCGAAAGTTGCCAGGGGCCGCGCAGGGCGCGGCGCGGGGAATAGGCTGTCGGTGATTATGCGTTGACTTTAGGCTCGGGGAGGCTCGGGTCAGGGAACCATAATCATGACAGAAGGGGGCGCCCGCGCGCGCTCGCAGGGGCTGCGCGCATCAGAGCGCGCAATTGGATCGTGCGAGCAAAGCGCGTTGGCGACAGCGGTTGCTGTTGGTTTGTTTCCCACCCACCACACCCTGGGCCCCGGTGGGGTTACCGGGGAGAATTTGGGATGGGCGCCGGCGTGGACTTCGCCGTGCAAGAGGCGATGCGCACCGGCTGCGAGGGGTCCTGCCTCGGGTCGGCCGAACGTGTGCGTCGCAGGTGCGAGAACGCCGCGCAGGTCAGCGCGTGCGGGGAGGGGGCCTTCCTTCCCTGGTGGCCGCTGGCAGCGGTCGCATCACCAGGTGTAACGTCTGACAGGTGCGCGACATGTTTTGCGCGCGCGAACACGCCCGCCGTATCCCGACCCCCGGTGGGGTGCTCGGGTCGGCGAGGGCGGCGCCGGACGCCGGCAGTGTTCGCTTTCCCCGTGGGGAGAGCGGCATTACTGGCGAGCCACGCCAGGGTCTTGCCTTCTTCACGCAGGTGTTCCATTCGGGGGGTTTGGTCACCCCAAGGTCGTTCTGCACCCCCGGAGCACCGTTACACTTTCTGGGGTCGGGGGACGGGGTATGGGTTGGGGGAATGGGTGGGAGGATGGGGCCGTCGCGCGCCGTGTTCGCAGGTGGAGCGCGCGCGCGCGCGCGGAGGAGCGGGCCGCCCGCGTGCGCTTCGCGCCGCGGCGGGGCGCGTGCGATGCGCGGCGCGCGAAAGTTTCCAGGGGCCGCGCAGGGCGCGGCGCGGGGAATAGGCTGTCGGTGATTATGGTAGTGCTGGTAGCAGTCGTGGCCGCAAGGGTGGCGGTCGCGCCGATCTTGCGTGGCGGCGTGGCTTATTAGGCAGCTTCTGTGCGGCTGCTTGGCTTCGGAGCTGGCGGGAGAGAACCGGCGCCACCGCCCGCCCGGCACCCCTCAGGAGGGGGAAACAGACACACAGACACGAGTCACCGTCGACTCCCAGGAAAGTGCAGGAAGATAGGGGACAGTCGGGTGGAAGACGAAAACCCAGAAGATGTGGGCAACTGTCGGGAATCCTGGATCTTGTATCTATCACCGAGCGCGCACTACTCGCAGAGTGCCTCATCGCAAGCGTCCGAAAAACAGGTGTCGGCTCTGCTGCAATGTATCGAAGATCCCCCGCGGCGTATCCAGGCCATTTGCGAGTAGTTACTTTGCGAGCAGTGGAACGCGCTCGTCCAGTCTATCAATTTGTGTGTCCCTGGGTCCCTTTAGCCTCGCCCTGGGCCCGTCCGCCCAGCTGCGGCCCGCGGCCTCGTCCGAGGGGCGGCGCAGCGCCTCCCCGAGGCTGCCGCGGAACGCGGTCGCCGCCCCCGCCTCGGGGGGGCGCCGATCTTGCGCCTCCCCCGCGCCCGACGCGGCCTTGGCGGCGCCGTCGCTGCTGGATCAAGCCTCGCAGGAGGAGGAGGAGGAGGAGGAGGAGGAGGAGGAGGAGGAGGAGGAGGAGGAGGAGGAGGAGGAGGAGGAGGAGGAGGAGGAGGAG
>CAUYUJ010001330.1:5000-102481 GCA_963575745.1 Prorocentrum cordatum
TGCCGCCATTGTGGCAAGGGCGTCAGCCTGACGGTTGAACTCCTCCGCAATGGGCCCGATGAGCCCAAGGTCGATGCCCATGTCTCCCAGGTGGCTGGCGATTTTTTCGACGCGGAACATGTTTGGCTTGGCCATAACACATCGGTGGATCTTTTCCCAGAGGTCCACGTGCGTGCCCTGCGGCGCTGGATGTCCGTCGATGATGCTTTGGAACCCATCCACCACCGCCTGGTTGTCCACGAAAACGTGCACGGGCCGTTCGGCACATGCCGTAAGGTGGACGATGGCGAGGGTCTCCGCAACCTGGGCGTTCTGCGTTAGGCCGTGGACGCGTGCACTGTAGTGCATGCGATGGTCGATGCCGTAGTAGACGCCATAACCCGCTCGTGCTAGCAATGGGATGGCTTGGTTGGTGCATGCACCGTCTGTGGCAGCGTAGACCCATGTCCAACCAGTGTCGTGGTCAAGGTAGGTGGTGTAGGTGTCCTGGGCTGAAGCCGCAGGATCTCCCTCAGGGGGGGGCCGCGGCATGGGCTGTGGCAGCGGGTCCCTCGCGAGGTCGGCCTGCAGGTCGAGGAGGGCTGGGTCTTCGTCGAAGAGCCCGCAGTGTCTTGTGTGCGGCGGGAGACGGGCCCACTGGTCGTCACTGATGAGGGTGGTGAGAGGGAGTCTTTCTCGGGCCCAGCACTTGCAGTCGCGGACAGTGTGTTCCTGAGTTTCCTCTTCCTCGTCGCAGTATCGGCAGATGGGGCTGGGGTCAGCTGACGTGTTTGATCGGGATCGTCGCTGTTGGGTGTGGTCCCCGCCCGACAGGTAGTTCAGGAGGAGCGCCAGCTGCCAGGCAGTGCATTTGGCTGCTCCTTTAGTTCGGGCGAGCCACGTGCTGGCGAAGAGGTCGAGGCCCTGTTTGACAGAGGCAAGGTATCCAAGGTCGTGTCGCCGTGGCTTGATCCTCCGCAGAAAGGCTCTGCGTTGTGAGGCCCGCAGCATGTGAAGGAAGGCGTTTTGGGGTAAATTCAGCCAGCTGATCTGGCAGCCCCAGTCGTCGTACATGATGCCAAATGTGGGCCAGGTCCATCGGAGCTGCTGGAGCGACTGGACGAGTCGTCCGACGGGTCCTCCACCAAACAGGGTCTGGACGTGGTGTTGGAGGTCTCTGGCGAGCCCGCAGAGTGTAACGTCGCGGTTAACCTGTCGCCGCAGGCACAGGAATGCTTCACGCTGCGTGATGGCGTCGATCTCCAGGGCGTGTCCTGGGACGCACACGGCCATGAGAGTCCAGAACTCGACCCACTTGTTCCCCTTGGGGCGGATAGCCGCCTTGAGGGCGTGGTTGTAGGCAGTTTTGGCTGGGCCTGATGGTGCTTGAATGTCGGTGCCCGTGGTGCAGACACTGGCAGCAAGGGAACGGGCGTGCCGCGCCTTGATAAGCATCGGCGATGGGAGCTTGCCAATGCGCGGCAGGCGAATAGTCGCCCTCCGTACACGGGCGTCTGCGGTGGCCGTGAGGTTAAGCGCGGCTGGAGCCGGCGCTGCCTCGGCGTTGATGTAACTCCCGACGAGCTTGAAGGAATCGACCACACGTAGGGGGCGCTCCGCCAGAGTGAGCTGGGCGACGGCGGCGTGAAGTTCGTCGGTGAGCGCCCACCCTGCCACTTTACCAGGGTGAATGCGTTGAGAATCGATCAAACTTGACGTCAAACTTGGCAGCTTCAAAGAGATGCGAGAAGACGTCAGTGTGGGTAGTGGAGTTGCTGTCGTCAACAAAGGTAGTGCTGAGCGATCGAGGAACGTATCGATGCTGCCTCTTTGTCCACACGCACATGAGCAGCTTGATGTCGTCCAGGGACCACGAACTTCCCTGGAGGTGACCGTTAGTCCTGGCCAAGTCCTTAGAGTACGCTCCGTTCATGCGGATGTAGCGTTTGTGGTGACTGTAGAAATTTCGGCGGACAGTAACGATGTCTTGAGGGCACCCCGCGTGCAGCGCAAGGTTAAGGCAGATGTCCGTGATGAGGTAATCGAAGCACTTCTGTCGGTCTAGGGCAGCTCCAGCTAAGGGGAGGAGTAAGAGCCCTGGCGTGCTCGATGCGCAGGGCGAGAGAGGTGCTGACATCCCCAATGGTAGCTTTGGGAACAGCGCCGAAGCTCGTGGCGTGGGTCCATCCTTTCCGCCAGTCCGTGAGGCTACGGTAGGCTGGCGCTTCCCACGCGTACATCCAAACGGAAAGAACCGAGAGAAGTCGTTGGTCCGTCGGGAGTTCCCCTCGGCCTTTTCGGAGGCACGGGTTTGGCACGTGAAGGAGGGGTTCTGGGATGGTGCCAGTGCGTTGCATAGCACGTAAGACGCTGGCGAAGAGGCGAAGGATGTCGTCGGGTAACTCCTTGGCCTCCTTAGTTGTCCAGCCGTCGAGTCCCCCCGCGCGGCACGGTGAACGGGTGCGAATGAAGTGGATGAGTTGGTCGTCGGTGAGGTGGAAAGGGGCTGCTGGTGATGGCGTAGGCAGCTCTTGTCGGTACTCGTCGTAGAAGTCTGCCCACGTCGGCATGGCTTCGGCATCATGACCTGCACGAGCGCGGTACCTGCCCAAGATGGGCTCCCAGGTGTCGACCATGAGCTTAAGCATGTCTTTTGTATTGGCAACAATGGCGTTGGCGGGAAGGGCGTCGGGAACCTGGGCAGGCGGTGGGTCACAAGTGTGGCCTTCGTCGTTGTCCGTGTCGAGCGAGCTACCGTCGCTGGGGCTGAAGCCGCCAGCGTCGGCATCGGCATCACTATCGTCCGTGCAAGCTTGGTCAGGGTTGAAGGCGGTGGTGTCGCAGTGGAGTTGCGTATCGTCGGGAGTGGTGGGCGTGCGGAGATACGCCGTGGGCGAGCAGTCAGCAGCCCGTGCGTATATGGCCGCCTTTCGCCCGCTTGGCTCGCGGACACCCTCAGCCCAAATCTTGATGCGTTCAGCTTTGGCTCGGTTTGCACGTCGCGCCAGCTCTGAGTCAAGGTTTTGGATCAGACGGTCCAGGTGCTCTCCGTGTGGCGCTGGCTCGTCGGGGTTCCAGGCCTCGGGAAAGGCCAGGAGGACCGTGGGGCGCAGCTTGTGACAGAGAAGGCGGGCCGCGCTCCACGTGCAGTCGATGCGCTGCGCCAGGTACGGCGGGATGGCACGGCAGTCGATATGGTGGTGCTGTCCGATGAAGCGAAGCTCACAAAGTTGCCGATGGAGCTTGCGAAGGCGGTTCATGTGAATCGTGAAAGCTCCGTAGGTGGGAAAGGCGCGGGGGACAGCGGGTCGCTCCTCGAACGTGGGTGTGAGCCCGTGCATGGTAGGGGGCTTCATTTTTGGGTGGTCTGGCGGTGGAGGTGGCAGGTCGCGCAGCCGAGTGAGATGGTACTCATGGCTGGCCTCGTTTGCCAGGGCGAACATGCGTTCCACATCGTCGCGTGTGTCGGCCTGCTCCATGCGGTCCTGGTATCGCCCTGCGATGAGGGTCCCTAATGCCTGAAGTTCGTGGCCCTCATGAGCTCCATCGTTAGGAGGGTAAGGCGTGGGGGCTAGAAGGCGTCGGGCCGTATGGTCGAGGCGGCTAAGGTCGAGCGTGACCTGCTGGCCAACATGGGACTTCGCTGGCAAGTCACGCAGATAGCAGAAGTCGGTGACAAGGGATCGAGCCGCTTGGTTGGCGATGATGTAATCGATGCGCGAAGTGCGGGGACACTTGGTGGCGCGGTCCCAGTCAGGGATATTGCCATATGTGTGCATGGTGTGGTCAGGTGTGCCTTCAGCGACGTTGAACCATCCGTGCTGCATCATGTGCAGCAGGTGTGGATTGTCGTCGGTGTTCGTGTTGGCGTCCATGCAAATGAAATACGGGGCTGAGCCGACCCTCGCGGCGGCGCAGTCAGCTAGCCGAAACAAGTCGGTGCTGTCTCCTCCAGCGACCCCGTAGAGGCTCGCTATGTAGATCCCAGCGGGCCCGTGGTTGTTTCTTCGCCGCCTGCGGCGGTGCTGGGTGCAGAGCGGGAGGAAGGCCTCGTGCCATCTTTTCTTGGCCTTGAGTGTGGCGATACAGGACGCAGTGTCGTCGACGGTGGAGTCGACGATGGCGTCCTTAGAGAGGATGGCAACCCCTCCCGAGGCGCCAGTGTTGCCCTCGACCGTGTGGTCTGTGCCGCCGTGGGCAGCTTTGCGCTGGGCTCGCGCCAGATCCAGGTCAGGCCCCAGACTGGCATGATATCCCCCGTGGTGTGGATTGGCGGCGTTGGTAGCGATGGCTTGTCTGGTGGGCTTGGCATGTCGGGTCCCCTGCAGTGCTATGACTGCGGCGTTGTGGTCGACACCTAGAGCGGTGATGGTTGGCCAGTTTGCTGGGAGACTCGTGATGTTGAGGCTGACGAGGTGGATGGAGCGACCTGGCCCGTCTCCATCGGTGGAGCTGGGGTTGGCTCGTCCCGCACGGTGGAGGGCAGCCTGGCCCTCACCCAGGTAGGAGGCTTGGCCACAGTAGGAGCTCATGGCGTCCCTGCAGATTGGCTTGAACGGGGCTGAAGCCGCCGCCAGGCCAGAAGTATAGGCGAGGCATGGTCGACACTGCGCCAGGGGGGGTTCATAAACATCGGCAAAACTGCATCGAAAAATCCTCCTCACTCCTGCACCGTGGGGGACGAGGGGAGGAGAGGTGAGACGGCAGCAGAGGGAGAGGGAGGCGACTCCTCGATCCGTCCTGCCGAACACAAGAGCAGAAGCAGACCAGCGGCGGCAGCTCGGCGCGGCAGCGGCGCAACGCGCGCGCATATACTGCGCACGCGACACCGCTGGTCCGTCCTGCGGCGGCGCGCCCGCCCCGTCAGTACCGCGATGAGCACCATCAGGTGGAACAGCTCGAGCAGCGCGGTCGGTGGCCTGGCGCTGGGCCTCGTCCATGCCCGCTGCCGCGAGGCATGCGTTGCGGACAGGACTGACTCCACGCGGGGCCGCCGCTGCCGCGGCAGCGGCTGAGGTGGCGGGGGCGCCGCCACGACTCTGTGGAGAGAGCGGTGAGCCGCCGCCGAAACCCGCCACGAGGTCCTTGACGCGGTACTTGTTTTTGAACGGGTCGAAGGTCGGCGCCTCGTCGATGGGGACGACCACGCGGGTGGGCGGCGGCAGCTCCTGGTCCGTGGACGGCGTCGGCTCGAGGTCGACCTGGCCAGGTTCGATGGCGCTGGCACCGAAGCGTGGCACCACCTCGGGGGCTTGGCCATCAGCCTGAGTCTCGCGGGGAGGCGAGCTCGTGGAGCTCCCAGGGGCCTTGCGCGAGCTGTGGCGGCTGCAGGACCTGCTGCGCGGGACGCGCCCGCCCGCGTGGCGGTCGCGTGGCGAGGTCGCCTGGGCGTTAGCGCGCGCAGAGTCCGCCCTGCTCGGGGAGCGGATCGGCGCTGCGCAGGGTGTTGGGCTGGGCTGGCGGGAGCCGCCTGTGCCGCCCGCCGCCGAGGCTGCAGCCTGGTCAGGGTCGACAGCGTCAGGGCGGGGGCTGACGTGATGGGCACTTCCCTCGCTGTGCCGCGGGGAGGCGCTGTGGTGCGCCTGGGTGTACGTGAGGACGAGCGGGACGAGCGGCTGCCTCTCGCGCTCAGGTGGGGCAGGTTTTGCCTGGGCAGGGCGCAGCGCTGCGGCCACGTTTGGCGGGGGCGTGTGTTGGCGCGGTTGCCAAGCGCGCACGTTCGCATCGCGCCATCCTTCAGGGCGCCCTGTCCTGCCACGGCTTGGTGCAGCCCCCTGGGCTGAAGCCGCAGGGGTTACCACTGCGGGCTGGTTGCTGGGGGTGCTGTCATGGCGGCCTGGGTAATGGCCCCAGGCACGCGTGGACCCTGGCACGGGCGAGGTGGCCCGTGGGGGAGCCTGCACGAGTGCCCGCGGGTAGCCGATGACCGCTGGGTGCACCCTGGCGTGGGGGGCATGGCCGTAGCTGGAGGCGGCTGCTCCAGCCGCCGCGGGCCTGGCGCCAATGGGACCACGGTGATAGGCGGCGCTCCCGCCGTACACCGTGCTGCCGCCTGTCGGGACGCGCGCGGGGGAGCGGTTGCGTGGCGTGCTCGGCTGATCTGCGTCGCGTTGGTCGCGCTGCTGAATGCGCTGCTGGCGCTGTTGGTAGCGCGGCTGGTCGGCTCTCGAGAGCGGGCGGGTGTCGGGGAGGATGGTGGGCACGTCGGGCCGCCGCCAGCCCTGGTAGACGTGCTCGAAGGCGTGGTCTGGGTAAGTCTCCCCGACGGGTGAGTATCGCCGCACATGCTCCATGCAGTCAATGTTCTGCGGCTCGGGGAGCACCGTGATGTTTACAGCTCGCTGGTGCGATGGTCCATAGAGACAGAAACTACCACGGTTGCTGCGGTCGTGATTCAGCGCGGCTTCGGTCGTGGCACGGCTCACCATGGCGTCGCAGAGGCGCATGTCGTAGTCGAGAGCTTGAGGCCCAGGGCCGCCCTCGGCGTCCCAGTACAGTACCACATCTCGCCAGCGGGTGCGGGTAGTGTGGATGCGCTCGGCGATGGACTCGCAGACAGTCCTGACTGTGACACGATCCCTATGCATGTTGGTGATGGCTAGGGAGTAAGGTCGGCGGACCGTTTTGTTGAAGGTGAAGTCCTCCTTGAGGGCCTGGTGGGGGCCGAAGAGCACGTAGCCTTCCCTCAACAGCGGTTGGTCGGGGGACGGGTCCTCAGGCATCCCCGTTCCTGTGAACCCAGGTGGCCGCCTCGTGCCGTCGGGCAATCCCTGCCTGGGGACGCGCCGCGGCCTCGGTGGAAGATACCATTGACCCTGGTAACCTGCTTGGCCTGGTTGTGGAGGCTCCCCCCCGGGGCCTGAAGGCGCTCGGGGGGGCTCCTTGAGGTCGTGGTGGGCTGGCGCGTTGCCGCATTGGCGGGCAAGGATGTGCGGAGGCATCCCTGTGGCGCGGACGTCGAACAGGCTGTGCGGACTAGGCGGATGGGGGCACCTGCTGGAGAGGCAGCATGTGTCGGAGTCCCTGTTGTCGGTGCTGTATGCACACGTCCAGCTGTTGCAAGAGTAGTCCGTGGACCAGTCCATAAGTGCACGTAGTCCGCTGAGGGCGCAGTCTGGGCACGTTGGTTGGCCCGAGGTGCCGAGCTGCGTGTTGCGGCGGGCCGCACAGTACTGACAGCATTGGAATCGGCACTGTAGGCATGACCAGCGTCCTGGTAGGGGCGGGAGCGCTTGCTCGTTTGTGCCTGGGTCGTCTGGGTGGGGTCGGGGTCGATCCCACAAGGGCCAGACGTCGGCAAACCAGGACTGGCCTGTAGTGCGGACGACCTCGGCGGGGAGGCGAGCGTCGTCGGCATGGCGCTCGATCCACTGGGGGCCCATGTCCGCTGGTACCATGACCGTGCGCCACGCGTCATCCGCCTTGACGTGGACTTGGGTCGGTGCCCAGAGCTTGGTAGTGGTATCGCCATGGTCGTGGTGGAGGATGACCCAGCCGTCGCGACCCGCCACCGCAGGGTCGATAACGCGATGGCCCATGACGGTCGTCCCCCACGGTAAGTAGGCGCCGTCGTGGTGATCGCCAGGGTCAAGCCAGACCTCGATGCCAGGGGCATTGACACGGGCCCGCACATCGCGGACGTGGAAGGCGAGGACGTGGTAGGCGGTCGGCTCCTCTTCCGTCTCGATGTGCTCCCACGTCTCGATGTCGCTGTTGTCCGAGGTGGAGTTTCCGCCACTCTGCCGTGACGAACGGGAGGCGGATCGCCGTGGGCGGGCATGGCCTCGGGCGAGGGCGGCGGCCGCACTGATGAGGGACGGCGTACGGCGGTCGTCGGCTCCTGATGTCGTCGATGAGCGGTCTGGGCTGCGTGCCAGGGCGGCACCTGACTGGTAGGTGCGCGGTGGGCCAGACGCGGCCCCAGGGCTGGAGCCGCTGGGGCGCGACTCACGTGCGTCGGGATGCCCCCGCACGGGGATGGCTTGCAAGCCCGTGTACACCAGGTCGATCAGTGGCTGCGGGTCCAGCTGGAGCTTGCGAAGCGAGACGCGTGGACGGGGCTGGTTGGGGTCGGCCCTGGTGGCTGCTTCAGTGTCATAGTGCTGTTTGGCCCATGCTCGCGCTGCCTCTGGCGAGTATAGTGCCTGCGGCGGTGGCCACGCTGCCGCGATGTCCAGCCTGCGCCGGGTGCTAGCTTCCTGGTCGTGGGCTTCAGCCGCCTCACGGAGATCTGGATGATCGTAGCCAGCGATGTGGAGGGCGTGCGCACAGTCGCCCATGCCATAGGCTTGTGGTAGGGGACGGCACCTGGAGGCAGCTTCCGTGGGGGCACACCAGTCCATGCGGATGAGGAGGCCCAGGACCCGAGGGTAGATGAGGCGCGCTCCGTGGGCCTCCCCTCTCACGAAGTTGTGCCAGTTCTCACCGCTCGGTGGTTGGGTGGCCTCGCACATCCAGAGCGCGATGGGTCCCCACGCGAGGGTGTCGTCTTCAAGGCTGTAGGGCGGGTGGGGCGGCACTGCGTACCACGCGGCCAGCGACGGGTGCACACTCACATACGTGCGGCCAACATTTGTGCCAGTTCGACCCTTCGCTTCACGGCGGGGGCCTGGCAGGAGGTGCCCTCCGTTGACAGCGAGACGGGCCGCAAGGTCGCCGCGGGTCCCATGCCAGAAGACCGTGGGCGCGTCGGTGGTGGGTTGACGGAGGTCCCACGTGAGGTAGGGGAAGATCGTCTCGCCTGAGTTCCCGCCCGAGTCTTCCAGCACCCAAGTGAGGCGGTTCGGGGGCTTCTGCATGATCTCAGTCCACGGCGCCAGCGCTTGGAGTGTTGGATCATGGGTGAATCGAGGATGGTCGTGGAGTCGCAGAGCGTCTTTGATGTCCTCTGTAGACACGCCACTGTTACCAAGCGCAAAGCCGTTTTGGTACAGGGCGGTGTGGATGCTCGTCGGCGGCACAGGGACCGCTGGGTCGCCCTGGATGGTGTTGCGTAAGTTGCGCGTCGGTGGCCTAAGGGCTGGGTGGGGCATACCAGGGCCTGGAGGCGCCTGGGGCCTGGCGGGTGATGCGTAGCGTGCTCGCCGTCGTGGTGGCTGGGTGTCCATGTCGGAAGAGGAACCACGAGCATCTGCATGTCGGAAAATGGACAACGGGCTGTCGAGGGTGCGCTCACGTGTTTCCCTTGCCTCGGCGTCGCTGCCCTGGGCTGTGGCGTCTTCGTGGGTCGGTGGGTTACCATACGCCGCGCCGCTCATGGGGCCGTCTCGCGGGGTCGGGCTGGTCGATCGTGGTGTGACAGACGAGGCTCTCGATATCGCGGCAGTGACTTCGACAATGGCGGCGGTGGTGGCGGTGGTGACATCGGCGACTGCGGCGGCAACTGCAGCGGCGTAGTGTTCCTGTAGCAGCGGATGTCGAAGTGAGTGCACGTGCTGGCTCTCGGGTTCGTCGGGAAGCGTGCGCGGCATTGTGTATGTGGTCTCATCGCGCGGCCTCCTGCTCGGTTGGCAACAGCGGAGGCACCACTGGGCCGTGGATGAGTCCAGGGCACGCGCACAGATGCGGGCTCCTACGTGTCCGACGGCTCCTTGAGCGAGGAGTTTGGCGCCGACCAGTAGAAGACCGCACACCACTCCGCCAGTGGCAATAGCTCCGAGTTTGCCACTGGCCCATTTCAGGACACCCCCGAGGCCAAACCCGACTGCGCTGGCTCCGCCCGAGACGATATCTCTGAGTTTGGCGCTGGTCCACTTGAGAATACCCCACAGTGCGGGCGTGACGTTGTATGCCGTTGTACGTCGGGGTGTAATGGACACAGATGGGCCTGGTGCCGCCGCTTGACGTCGTCGTCGCTGTCGGTAGCTGGGGTCTCGGCTCGGTGTCGGCAAGTACCCGTCGATCTGGTCATTGTACGGCATGGCTATCACGATGGCGTACGTGGCCACGAAGAGGCAAATGAGACAGCCACAGTGTCGTGAGGCCGCTGCGCTGTGCTGGGCCTCGTAGGAGCCGCTGGCGTCTGGGTTCGCGTCGTCGATGAGGTCGTTGCCGATGTCAGCCTGCCAGTGTTCAACGGCGCTGGGATAGGAGTCAGTCACGTTAGCACGGCAGACAAGGGTGCGGGGCGTGGTACTGCCACCTGCGGTCTGAAGACGTCCAGGTCCAGCCGATGCTGCAGCGGGGCTAAAGCCGCCACTGCGCGGGCTGGTTAGAGCTGGCGATGCAGTGGGATGGCTTGTCGCGTCGGCGGCAGCGGCGCCTTCCGCTTCGTTGAACTGTGCGCTGGGAACGGCCTGGGCAGAGTTGTTAGGCGGACTGCTGTGCGACGGGGGGCGCCCTATGTAGGGTTCGCTGTCACGGTCACGCTGGGCCGTGTCACCTAGCGGTGCCGTGCCGTTGCGATCCTGGGTTTCCATGTCGTCCTGGCTATCGTCCGACGCGTGGAACGAGTCCAGGGATATGTTGCTGATATCGCTGGCCGCGATATGCTGGAGCAGAAGAGGTTCGGCGTCGGCCGCGGGCTGGTCACACGTGGCGCGCTGGGCGAGGGGCCCAGCTGGCGGTGGTAAGTTTAGCGGTTCCGTCGGTGCCGCGGCGAGCTCCGCCTCGACAAGCGGCTGCATGTCTGGCGGGTGGTGCAGGATCGCATCCGCGAGGTACGCCAGGGCGTCTTGGTCGGGTGGAGGGAGGCCTCTTGGCAGCAAGGCATGGGCCCGTGAGAGGTATGGCGGCAATGGTGCCGTGAAAGCCTCAGGGCCGACGAGCTGAGCACGAGCGCCCTGGTATTCCAGAAGGAGGCCAAAGTAGCGGGTGGGGTACTCGCGGCTGCCCTGGATACGAGTGAGGTTGCGGTTGGTGCGCTGTCTGTCGGGGCCTGCTCTATGCCAGATGTCCTCGCACATGTCGATCGCGGTGCGCTGGCGCAGGGCGTCGTTTTTCTCTTCGGAGTCCTCCTGGAAAAAGTGGTCGTACTGTGGCAGATGGAGCGTCGCCAGGATGTACGGGACGCAGTCCTCGAGCCATGCCCAGAACACGTCCTGGTGGTCCTCACCTGGTGCCCACGCCGCGGCGCACGGTATGAGCCGAGCTCGGATCATCATCAGGTGCCAGAAAGCGGGGTCCTCCTCGGGTTCGCCCCTGGCGCACAGAGGGGCAGTGAGACCCGTGGGGCTATAGCGGGCCACGACAGCGGGGCTGAAGCCGCCACTGTGTGCATGGCCTTGGTCAGCGGCCCCGTCGAGGATGTGCTGCACGACGGTCGAGGCCACGCTGAGGGTGGGCTGCGATGCATGTGTCGTAGTTGACGAGGGCGTGCATGCGCTCGCGATGGCGCCCAGCGGTCCGTTGCCGCACGGACCCGCGGCGGCGGTGCTGTTCACGATCGGGTCCAAAATGGTGCAGTGATCGTACTTGTAGATGCTGTCATCGTAAAGGTAGAAGAGCGTCCCACGTTCAGCGTGTCGCAGGAAAATTTCACTTCCATGTTGGGGCGCACCGCCTGAAGACGGGCGTGCTCCAGCAAGCGATGGGAGGGCCAGGCTGCAGGCAAGGCGCCACATGATGGCGAGGCCTGGCGGGCGGCGCGAGCGATGAGCCAAAAGCTGCATGTCAGCACACGTCCTCAAATACCCCTGAATGCTCATGTACATTGCAACAATCACACCCCCTGCAAGACTGCGGGTGTCCCTACACCAGATAGCTTGCGCGTGCTGCTGCCAAAACAGACATGAGGTGACAAGAAGGAGATACGACGCGAAGAGGGAAGAGATGCCTCTGAGGGCGCTTCCTCGGAGGGCTGAGGCGGGCTCTCTGAGGCACCTTCAATAGGGTTCCTGGGTGGCCCGACCCTTGTCTTTGCCTTTGTCAGCCCCTGGGGGCCCCGTCCCTGGGGTGACCTGGCCTGGCTGGTCGATCCAACCGCAGACAGCCACGGGTTCAGCGGCCGCTGCAGCTTCCTCCTTCTTAGTTTCCAGAGTGGCCACTTGTGGCAGGTGGATGGTGCCCCCCGTGAGGTGCCCGAGGAGGGCCTGGATGTCGCCGCGCAGTGCAGCGGCGTCGGCGGTTGCCGTCTGTTGCTGGGTGACGACGGTGGCAAGGCCCCGTTCCAACCCTGAGACGTGCTCCGTGAGTGTGGCCTGGGAGGAGAGAACGCCCGCAAGCTGGACCTGCATGTTATCCACCGTGTTGGCTAGCAGCTCGTGCTGCTGTTCCATGTGCTGGATGCGGGTCGTGGCATCATCTGGCGGTTTAGAGGCCGATGCGAAGCGCTCACCGAAGGTGTTGAGTTCGTGGGAGGCCTCGCTGTATTCATCGCCTGATGAGAGGATCTCGACGTCGTCGGCGTCGCCTGGTACTTCGGCGGCTGTGGCAGCGTCGCCTTCGGTGTGGCCCCCACCTTCTGCCGCCACCGTGCCAAGCCGAGAGTCATGACCACCTGATCCTGGGGCGGCCGTCTGTTCAGCGGCTCCGTCCGTGCCTTGCGGGGGTGCAGAGGAGCTGCGGCCTGGGGCGCAGTGTGACCTTGCGTGCGGCGTGACGTCACGTTTCCCGCTGGAGGATCGGTGGCGCTTGGCTGAAGGCTCCTCCTTGGGGATCAGGAGCGGTGCAACGCCCTTGCCTTTGGGCGTGGCAGTCATGAGGTCGTGGAGGTAGGGGCTCTGGGCCGCTTTGGTGAGGAGTGTGCCGGTGGCGGGGCTAAAGCCGCCACCACGGGCTGGCGGCGTCACAGGCTCTGTGATGGTGGTAGGCGTGACGATGGTAAAGTTGTCCCGCTTCGGCACCACCTCAGCCAGCGGGGCCTCGGTGATGCTCCACGGGATGGGGCACCCCGCAACCTGCACCGTATATGTGAGTGGGGGCCGATGGGCGCGCACTAAGGCAAACTGGGCCGCAGTGGCTGGGTCCCAGGCGGTGTGGTAGACCTCACAGTCCCATTTAACGGACGGGCCCGTGAGAGTCTTGGCGAGCTGGGTCAGCGTGGCGTGGCGTGCCGCAATGCCAGTGATGCGGTAGCGCGTCTTGGCGAGGGTAGCCTCGCAGCCACGGATGCTGACGGCAGTAGCCTTGGCGGCGTCTGACCCCCGTGGAACACGGATCCCCAGGAAGCCTGACTTGCCGTGCCTGACGACTCCCAGGGCCTTGAACTCCACCGACTTCTGGAACGCATCTGCCATCGTGATGGGCTGGTCCTCAGGGAACCACACGGTCTGATACTTGTCAGCGGTGGGCTCGTCTGCACCTACGTTGCTGAGGTCGTAGGTGGCACCGAGTTGCCCTGATCCCGCCAAGACTTTGTCGACCGCTTGGAGACTGACGCCGAAGGTGGCAGCCAGGGACCTCTTTCCGACGCCCGATCCAAACCTGCCTAGGCTTTTGCAGGGTTCGAGGATGGTGACGGCTTTAAAGTTGCCGTGGAAGAGGGCCTTGAAGGTGTCCTGGAGCTGACTATCGAGCTCCTGGCGGCGAGCGTCTTTCTTGGACTCCCTGTGCTTTTGGTTTTGGCGCGCCTTGTCCTGTGGAGCGGAGTCCCCTCGAAAAGGGCCCTTGGCGCGTGGACCACCGTTCACGGGGGCACCTCCCGAGAACTGGTCCTCGAAGGCCTGATGCATGGAGGGGACTGCGGCAATGGCCTCGGTTTCATGTATGGTCGCCCGAATCCAGCATACGTGGTCGGCAGGGTCGATGGTGGCGACGGCTACTTTTTCCGTGCAGGCGACCTCCTTGGTGCCCAGCTGGTACACGGTCACGGGGACGTGCGTGTGGACCACTTTGGGCGCCTTGGGGTGACGCTTCAGGACGGGGACGGCGAGCTCGGTACCGACGTAGTTGTCGTTTTTTGGGCCCATGACAGCAATCGCGAGCTGACCCGTGGTTCGCTTGCCCTGCTCGAGGTGGTGTTGCAGCAGCCGTTCACCGCTCTCGTAGTCGTGGAGGCTGATACTGGGCTTGTACGTCTTGCCGTCGTCGGGAGATGTGGGTTCAGCGAGGACAGGGACCTTCCAAAAGGCCGGGTCCAAGGCGATGAATTGGGTGTCCGCAGCCTGAAGACGTGCGGAACCCGCTGGTGGGTGTGATGTGTCACCGCCAATGCGCTTAGGCTTGCTGCGCTGGTGATGATCAAGCGTGTAGCTGATCTGGTTGGCGGCGCACATGCGGATCAGGGCGCTGCCAAGCTTCTTCGTGTTGGACTTGTGCATGTCGTACGTTGCCTGGAGCTCGTCCGCGTTCAGTTCGGCAAGCCCGTTGTATGCGGCCGTGGGGCGGTCAGACCCCGCTTGCTTGAACGCTGCGATGCAGTCCTGCTTGCGTTGGAGGAGAGACCCTTCAGCAGCAGGACGGGAACTCGGAGGCTGCTTGGAAGAGCGACGGCGCTCCGGCTTCTTGGGGGCCATTGCTGCGGGCGCTCTGGTGAGGAGAGGTGACGCGAATCAGTAGGGCCCTGCTGGGACCCCTCCGGTCTCGCGAGGCCTGGGAGTCTGGCTCCGAGGCGGGGCGCTTCGCGTCGCGGCTGCGGTCTGAGTGCTGGGCACTCTCGAGCCGAGACTAGAGAGAGAGAGAGAGAGAGAGAGAGAGAGAGAGAGAGAGAGAGAGAGAGAGAGAGAGAGAGAGAGAGAGAGAGAGAGAGAGAGAGAGAGAGAGCGAGAGAGAGAGAGAGAGAGAGAGAGAGAGAGAGAGAGAGAGAGAAGAGGAGAGAGAGAGAGAGAGAGAGAGAGAGAGAGAGAGAGGAGAGAGAGAGAGAGAGAGAGAGAGAGAGAGAGAGACGAGAGAGAGAGAGAGAGAGAGAGAGAGAGAGAGAGAGAGAGAGAGAGAGAGAGAGAGAGAGAGGAGAGAGAGAGAGAGAGAGAGAGAGAGAAGAGAAAAAGGAAAATACACAAACGAGAGAGAGAGAGAGAGAGAGAGAGAGAGAGAGAGAGACGAGAGAGAGGAGAGAGAGAGAGAGAGAGAGAGAGAGAGAGAAAACAAAAAAAAAAAAGGGGAGGAGCAACGTGAAAGATCGTCACAACACGCCTGAAACCCACAGGGACTCCACATCCCCTGGCCGCTCCTCCCCCCCCCCCCCCCCCCCCCCACCCTCCTCCTCCTCCTTCCCGTCCCTTATCGCAACCGCGAGCGGGCGGGATAAGGAACGCGACATCATCGGGCCCGCAACGCATTCAGGCGGTGCCACGCGGAGCCCAGGCAGCACCGCTTATCCGCGGCGGCGGGGCATTTGAAAATTGCCTCGGCCTGGCGGCGCAAGAATGACCACGTAGAAAACGCCGCGTCGAGAACGAGACGTAGAAGACACCACGCAGAAAACACCATTTGAACACACTACGTAGAAAACACTCCGCGAGAAACACTGCACAAAAACCGCCATGTAAAACCACCGCGCTGGAAATATTACGCAGGAAACGCTACGCAGGAAACACTGCGCGGGAAACACTACGCAAGAAACACTACGCAGGAAGCACTAGCCACGAAACCCCACGCAGGAAACAGCACGCAGGACACACTACGCACAAACAAAAAAAAAACAACACGCGGGAAACAAAACGCAGGAAACGCTGAACGCAGAACGCGCTACGCAGGAAACACCACGCAGGAAACACTACGCAGGGAACGCCACGCAGAAAACACGACGCAGGAAGCAGACGACGCAGGAAACCCAATACGTAAAAATCACTTCACTACGCAGGTAACACCACGCAAAGAATCGCGACGCAAGGAACACGGCCCAGGGAACACTACGCAGGAAACGCCACGCAGGAAACACTACGCAATAGACACACTGCGAAGAAGAAGGAGGAAGCAAAAAAAATGCGTTTGAAATACGGTGTTGTTGGAAATGTGACGCGATCTTTTTAACGCAACGAAGCGCTGCGTCAAGAACGTTAAAACATTGGCATTACAATAACGCTACACTTCGCAAGAAACGCTGCGCAATAGACACCCTACTCAAGAGAGAGAGAGGGAAAAAAAAAAAAAAAAAAAAAAAAAAAAAAAAAAAAAAAAAAAAAAAAAAAAAAAAAAAAAAAAAAAAAAAAAAAAAAAAAAAAAAAAAAAACGAGAGAGAGAGAGAGAGAGAGAGAGAGAGAGAGAGAGAGAGAGAGAGAGAGAGAGAGAGAGAGAGAGAGAGAGAGAGAGAGAGAGAGAGAGAGAGAGAGAGAGAGAGAGAGAGAGAGAGAGAGAGAGAGAGAGAGAGAGAGAGAGAGAGAGAGAGAGAGAGAGAGAGAGAGAGAGAGAGAGAGAGAGAGAGAGAGAGAGAGAGAGAGAGAGAGAGAGAGAGAGAAAGAGAAAGAGAGAAGAGAAAGAGAAAAGAGAAGAGAAAGAGAAAGAGAAAGAGAAAGAGAAAGAGAAAGAGAAAGAGAAAGAGAAAGAGAAAGAGAAAGAGAAAGAAAGAGAAAGAGAAAGAGAAACAGAAAGAGAAAGAGAAAGAGAAAGAGAAGGAGAAAGAGAAAGAGAAAGAGAAAGAGAAAGAGAAAGAGAAAGAGAAAGAGAAAGAGAAGGAGGGGAAAAGCAGGCCGCTCGACGATGTATTTGTCAACTAACCATCTTGCGCCATCGCCGCGACGTCTGGGAGCGAGCGGACGAGGGCACGAGAGCCTCGAAAAGATTAAAGTGAGCGAACGAAGAAACTGAACAACGTGAGACAAGCATCCTGGAGCAGAGGCATTCGGCTGGCACAGGGAGGCGGAAGAGGCTTGGACCGCGGTGGTTGCGGCCAGCACAGAGAATGCCCGCGGCCAGCCCCCTCCTTCACGTGCACGCACCCCCAGGAGGGGAAAAGCAGGCCGCTCGACGATGTATTTGTCAACTAACCATCTTGTGCCATCGCCGCGACGTCTGGGAGCGAGCGGACGAGGGCACGAGAGCCTCGAAAAGCTTAAAGTGAGCGAACGAAGAAACTGAACAACGTGAGACAAGCATCCCAAACCTCCCAATCCGAAGGAAAGAGTTCTCAAATGTTATACTCGTTGCGGGCTTTCGAGACCAGAATGGAAGCCAGCACGTGAGCAAGGCGCGCAGGGTACGGCATTGCCAGGACAGTCCAGCGAATTCCTTTCGGCCCCCCGCCTTCCAAGTGCTGGTGAGGGCGGCCTGTGCGACTACAAAGACCCCTCCCTGAGCAGACCCGATTCAACTTGACAAGGTCGTCAGGGCACACATTACCGACTAAAAAACGGGTCCGTTTCCGCCACGGCTTACCCCACTGACAAAAATCTGTAACAACTGGAATGGCACTGCTGCGTGCAACAAAAACTTGCATCTTCTGATCATGCCACGTTTTGGAAGTGTGGGGGTTCTCGAGAACCCAGGGGACCCCGGCGGACTGGGCGGCACGGGCCAAGTCGAGAGCTGCGTCCAGCGTGGCGTTTCCGAGATCGACCTTGGCCTGGTCGTTTGCCCCCAACCCAGGGATCCCCCTAATATACTTCCGAGACCGAATTGGATATGTACGATCACGAGCGGCAGACCACGAGCTACAAGGAGGAGCAAGCATCAAGGCTATACAACGTCTGTTAGCGAGATCTTGTTTGATGGGCCTACGCACTGAGCTACTACACAGATCTCCCGAGGCCCCATGCAAGAGGTCCCACTCGCGAGCGTTGAAACCATTCGACCGAATTTTCTTGCCAACTACTCCACCTCCAGCGAAACAATCTGCTACATACGTCTTACTCACACATGCTGGCGACCGAAGGCTAGCGGGGCGCATCTGCCGAGGAACACATCCGCGAGCAGTGACTCGCATCGCAGACAATGGCTTCGGGTCAAAGCGTCCAGCTTTCCGAACTCCAAACCCACTCGAGCATGCTTCTCGTATCGTGCTACTGACTTCAGTTTGCGCCACCGCCCCCTTTTCATCACTTCCTGCAAGCTCCGAAGCTCGCGTAGCGTGTCGTGGGAGGCTCCGCTGTGTCGCAGCTGATACGGGACGAGCTTCAACCCCAGCGTGGCACCCGCAGCCTGCACGTCCGCCAGTAGGTCTGGATACGTGAAGGGGAAGGCCCTCTCCGTCGCTGGCCTCGTCCTGAGCTCGCCCCAGACCACATCCAGCCACTTGAGCTCCCGCATGTCCAGCTGCAGGCTGTCGTCGAGTGTGCCGACCTTGGTGGGGACGCCTAACTCCTCGGGCGCCACCACCAGGCTCCAGTGGCGGGATACGCCCCCCACCGGGGCCACCAGATGCCCACACCTCACGCTGAGCAGCTCTGACGGCCTCAGGTAGCACATGAAGGCGAGCAGGATCGCGGCCGCCTCGCGGCGCTTGCCCTGCTCGATCAGCCAGTGGCACACGGCCGCCCACACACACAGAGGCATGGGGTGGCGGCTCCGACCCGGGCACAGGCGTCTCCAGCCTTTGACTGCCCTCCAGGCGCGCGGGAGCGACAGGTGCCCCACCTTCCCAAACTCCGGGAGGATATGCAAGACACAAGCTAGCAGCTTCTCCCCCACATTCGCCTGCCGCCCGCTCAGGAAAAGCTCCGTCATATGGATACACAGCGCCCCATCGAGGCGGCAAGGCGGGCGGAGCTGCAGTCGCCTCAGCTTCGCCCAGGTGTAGAAGCGAGAGACCAGGAGGTGGTAGTAGTCCCTGGTCTTGGGTTGCACGGCCTCCGACTCCAGCAAGGTACTCAACTGATCCATGGAGTGCCGAGCGGCTAGCAGGTACTTGGTCCGCCTCCGCTTGCTCCGAGCGACTGTGGTCTCGTCCAGGTCGTCGCTGTCGGAGCTCTCGAGGGCCACGGATGCCGCGTCGCGGTCCAGGCCGTCGGCGTCCCCCGCGGGGACCTCGGCCAGCAGCTGGCCCCGCGCCGCCTCCTCTACCGAGAGCCTCTCCAGCTTCGGCGCCGGCCGCGGCCCCAGCAAGGCGGGGGCGGTCAGCACGGGGGCTCGCCTGGGCGCCGGCCTCCGCGCCACGGCGGCCGTCGGCCTCGGCGCCCTTCCCTGGCCCAACCCGGGGCGGGCAGGCGAGGGGCCGCTCGGGGCTGGGCGCCTTGGCGGGGCCAGGCGCGCGGCCCTCTTGGCCGCCGCCGCCCGCCTGGCCGCAGCGGCTGCCTGCCCCCGGCCCGACTCCATCGGCGTCTCGCGATGGGAAGTCTGCCGGGTTGAACTCGGACTTGATCCAGCGAAAATACGGACGGATATTGTGAATAAGACATAGAGCACGAAAGCGTCGAATCTGTTGCAGCACAATATAGTTCTTACATCTCCCTCGTGCAAAGGAAAGCACAATAGCCATGTTGTCGACCAGGAAAAGATTGCGACTGTCACGGACTCCCCCGGCGATCAAACTTTCCAAACCTAGAACCAATGCACGAGCTTCTAACTCCAGGATACGCTCTCCGAACTTCCACCTCCCCTTTCCAGTGACTCTCCAAGGTGATATCAAATCTTTCTCAGTGATGCAGCCCCGAGCCGAGAACACGCCCCCTTCCCCGAACGGCACCTCCGGGAACAAGCTGTCGATCATCCAGACCTCCTCCCCTGACGACGACGGCAACGCCTCCCCTATGTCGACAACGCTGGCGGAGTCAATGAATGGCGTCTGACGGTGTTTTTCGCCTGCCTCATCTAAAGGATACAGTGCTGCACTTGCGGCCTCGCGAGCTCCGACGTTATGTACCCGTCGGAAGCGAGACACCTCTGAGGTACGAGCAATAATGGCCACAGCTTTGGCCGTCAGCGCACAACGGCAATGCCCCCATCCCTCGAGAGAGGCATCTGTAGCTACAATAGTCTCGCACCACCGCAAGTCCCACGGAGCGCGCACGAGCGGCAACAAACCAATGAAAGCCTGGAGCTCCAGTCGCACCGTCGGCCAGACAACGGCCATGTTCTCACCATGCCGATGCATGAAGGCGTAGCAGGCGTTGAACACACTCAAGGCAGTGCGATCGAGCAGGCTGACAAAGGCGGCGTGACCGACGAGCCTCTCGAGCTGCTTGCCACTCAGGCGCCGGCGGCGCAGGGCCCAGCGAAAGGCGCCATCGATGCGCCACCTCCGCTTCTCGGTCACCCGCGTCTCGAGCAGGTGTCCGTCCAGCACGCAGCCCAACGTCTCGCCTCCTCCCGCCATCAGCTCGTGCTCGTGCGTCTTGAGGCCCACCGCTCCCAGCGCCTCGCAGCCGGCGCCGAGCGCGAGCTGCACGGGCGCCTCCGAACTCCCGAACACGTCCAGGTTGTCCACGTACAGGGTGTACTGGGTCTCGGCGCCCTTCCGCAGCACGACCGGCTCCGTGTGGTCCGTGATCCTCCTGCCAGGTCCCAACTGGTGCACCTGGTTAAAGACTGTCTCACTGCACTTCTGAGCCACCCACAGGGACCAGGTGAACCCCATGGGAAAGGAGGCCAGGCAGGGATAGACCGCGGCGTTGAGCGCCATGTCATCTCGCAGTGGGGTGTACTTTGCGGCGATCGGCCGCAGCGCGAAACAGCGGTGCATCCCCTCGGGCAGCCGCAGCCGGTGGAAGCAGTTCTCCACGTCCCCCACACCCAGCGTGAAGCAGCAACTGGGGTCGGCGCTGAAGCCCGGCTCGCACTCTATCCTGGACAGCCCGTCGCTCGTGATCAAGTCCGTGTGAGGGGGGGCCCTGAATCGGCGATTCCCCCGCCTTGCGTCGATGATGAGCCTCAGGGACTTGTCCTTCTTGCCAACAAAGAAAAGGCCCGCGTGCTCGATGGGGTCAGTGAACCACTTGATCAGGCCCCGTCGGTCAAGGTCCAGGATGAACTGCCGATAGGCCTTCTGGTTCCGCGACAGCCTCTTGTCCCAGAACGGTTTGATGTCACCCAGCCACTCGTTGAGCTGTCTAAACTCATCGGTAGACCGCATCATACTCTTTTGCCAACCCTCGATAATCAGGCGGTCCTCAGCGCCAAGCACCTCTGTCACGTCTGCAGCGTCATGGACATGGTCAGGGAGCGAGACGGAACCAAACTCGTAGGGCACGACGGTGGTGTGGGTCTCCTCGGCGTCGTAGCTGAGATGACCACGGAGAAGCACTCTGGCGGCTTCTTCCTGAGAGGGCGCTGTCACCGGCTTCGCGACGACAGGGGCGACGAGGGTCGCCACGGCCTTCTCATCGAATTCAGATGGCTCTGAGCGCGCTGAGGAGCGGCTGCCCAGACACCAATGAAGTGCATCCAAGGTCTCGTTCTTGCGCCTGAGCTCCTCCACGCGCAGCCCGTGTCGGTGTCTGGACCGACGGGAGGAGCCGCCCAGCCTGGCTGGGACCTCGAAGGCGGGCAGACGCCGATGCACTCCCAGGCAGGGCCCAAAATGGGCGGCGGGGGGTGGCCCAGTCCCCCCGCCGCGCGCCTCACTCACGTCGAAGGCGGGGGCGCGGCGAGCCCGGGTTTGGCCTTCATCTTCGGCTTCCCGGTTCCGCGTCCCCCGCCGCCCTTCGGACCCGCTGGGGCCCCGGCCGAGCCGGCCGCACCTGTGTCGTCGTCCTCGCCGTCCTCCACGTGCCTGAGTGTGAGTCCTCCACGATGCACGCTGCCCTCCAGCACCTTCTCCTTGAGCCTGTTGGCGCCGTACACGCGGAGGTCTGGCGCCACTGCATCTTCCAGCATCGCCGTGCCCGAGTACACTCCCGCCATGGAGTAGTTCGGCTTGGCGCCAGGCACAGCGCGAGCCTCGATGATGGTCTGGAACCTCCGCATCAGCACCTCGATCCCCACCAAGCACGGCATGTTCACCTGGTCGTAGCACCCGAACATCTCGAAGCTCTCGGCGAGCACCCGCAGCTCGTGAAAAGCCCTGTCCGACGGCGACATGTGCTTCCGTCGTGCCCAGGCCTCCAGCCACGAGGTGGGCATCGGGCCAAAGCGATCGATGTGCTTCATCACACTGAGTGTCGTACAGGGCCCGTCGAGAGGCCAGTCTCGGAAAGAGTGCGATACTGACTCACCGCACACCATCTTCCAATCCTTGTGCCTCTCCCCCTGCGAGTCCCAGTCGACCGCGAGCACTCGGACATCCGCGGAGGCCCCCTCTGCGCCGGCAGCTGTGGCGGCCACCCGCCGCTCCTCGAGCGGGCTGCCGACGCCCGCGACGTCCGCCTCACGCCCTCCAGCCTCTCGGCGGAAAGCTGCGACTGGATCGGCGTCAAGCTCGACGGCGGCTGTCGGCGCCCCACGCGGCGTCGGCGGCGAGAACAGCGCAAGCCTCTGGGTCCTGAAGTCCTCCAGGCTCATGTCGGGGTCGACGCCTATCACTGGGACCTCCATGCCGGCGTCAGTCACCGCCACTCCGTGCACGCGGCCTGCGAACGCCAGCAAGCGCGGAGCAACCTCCGTGCCGACGTCGCCAATCTCCAGTCCAGGTTCAGCCACTCGCCAGACCACGGCTGGGGCGCCACCGGCTTCGGCCCTGCTGAGCGCGGCCCCCAAGAGGTCGCCTCGAAGGTCGCCACCCGGCCCAGACCGCGCACGCGCAGCTGCCGTCAGCGGCAGGGGTGGGCCGGGCATAGGAAGGCGGCCCCGCCCGACGAGCCGCCGAGGCCGCGGCACTGCCTCCAGCATCCCTTCGGCCGTGATCCAGCGCGTGGGCGCAGGCCAATCTGGCAGTCCGCGCTGGTCCCTCAGCGAGCTGACGCGCCTCTGGGCGGACTCCATCAGGTCCAGGAACTCGCCCCGCTGGATTGGGCCGTCGAACTGCACAATCGACTCCGCCTCCAGCCCTGCGGGTCGCTCGCCCAGGGACTTGAGCGCCACGACCTTGTCATACAGGGCGGTATCCTCCCCATAGAAGTCCCCATTGGCTGTGTAGATCAACCAGCACGAGGCCGAGAGCGGCCACACCAGCACTCGCTCGTGTCCCCAGGCATCACCCTCGAAGAACACCACGAACGCGTGCCCTGGCAATGGCGTAGTGCGGTCGGCGGGCGCCATGTTCCCAAGGCCTCTCGTGACAGCCACACGAAGCCAGCAGCCCACTCAGAAACGTAGTCGCCGCTCCGAAGCACAGCTGCCACCAACTGACCGGCGTCGGCTCCGGCTCGTCCTCAGAGGCGAGCAACGGCACCTCCTGACACTCCTGCTCCCAGGGCGGCCCCGCGAACTCAGGGCACCTCTCAGGAACAGGGCAAGGGCTGCACTCGCGGGCCTCGAAGCTCACGTCCCCGCAGTCGCAGGCAGCCGCGACGGCCAACTCCTCGCACCTCTCAGGTGCCGGACAAGGGGTACACACCTCGGCTTCAGAAAGAAGTCCTCCAGGATCCGCGTCTCTAGCGGTCTCCAGATCTGTGGTCCGCTCCCTGCGGAGCCTCGCCGAGCCCAGCGCGAACTCCGCCAGCCACGAGAAGCCCTCCAGCGCGAGCCCAGGCCGCTCCAGGAACAGCCGCCAGACGCCGGCCACGCATGGCGTAGCGAGGACGGCTAGGGCACAGGGGCGGGGCATGAGCGCCTATCTGAGGCGGAAGAGGCTTGGACCGCGGTGGTTGCGGCCAGCACAGAGAATGCCCGCGGCCAGCCCCCTCCTTCACGCGCACGCACCCCCAAGAGAAAGAGAAAGAGAAAGAGAAAGAGAAAGAGAAAGAGAAAGAGAAAGAGAAAGAGAAAGAGAAAGAGAAACATAAAGAGAAAGAGAAAGAGAGAGAGAGAGAGAGAGAGAGAGAGAGACAGAGAGAGAGAGAGGGGGGGAAGAAAAAAAAAAAAAAAAACGGAGCTCGCCTCTGCATGGAGCCCTAGCGGATTCATATGGTTAGGTTAGGTTTGCCGCCGATTTTCGCCGCACGCCCGGGCGCCCGGGCGCCCGGGGGTGCCCGGGTGCCGGGCGACAGGGCGCCGGGGCGCCCGGGCGTGCCCTGGGGTGCCCGGGCGCCCGCCCAGTAGCCCTGTAGCCTCATAACCTTGAAGCCTTGGAACCTTATAGCCCTATGGCCCTCTAGCTCTCTAACCCTCTAGCCCTATAGCCCTATAGCCGGATAGCCCTATAGCCCTCTAGCCCCATGGCCCCACATCATTGAAAAGATTGTGACTGAGGTTTTTCTCTGGCATCAGATATGTTTTTTTTTCAAAAATACTGCTCATACAGTACTGTTGTGGTAAGTTAGAAACCTTGTTTATACAAAAATTAAGCAGTGCTTCAAAAAATACGCTCAGAAAAATGCGTGTACCAAAAAAACGCCACGCTTCGCAGGACACACTGCGCAGGAAACACTGCGCAAGAAACACTAAGCAGGAAACGCTACGTGTGAAAACCACCATTCGCTATCGATATCAGACTACGCTAAAAAACTCTCGCAATCGACCGCGAGACGTCGAGCTCCGGCGCCTGCCCAGCAGCACCCCCAGGGGCGAGATCCCCAGGCCCACGCCGGATCCCCCCTTCGGCGAGGCCCCCCTTCGGCGGAGCCCCCTCACCGCCCTCCTCCGGCCACACCCCTCTATATACAAGTGGAACGCGTGTGCCCAGGCTCATACAAAAAACTGAAGGGGCGTTTGAAGCAGGAGTGAAATGCAGCATCGAAGTCGCACTCGAGCGCAAGTGGGGTTGCCACACCTTGCGATGTGTGCACCAGGACCCCCAGGAAGCCTCAGGGGGCCCGACTTGGATACCAGAAGAGGCTCCAGGCGGCCCCAGGATTGTGAGTGTTGTGCGTGTGTGTGTGTGTGCGATGTATGCTTTGTGTGGTGCGTGCATTTTGTGTGTTGTAGGTGTTGTGTGTGTGTGTGTTATGTTTGTCTAGCGTGTGATGTGTTGGGCGTGATTTGCGTCTCTGCGTGCATGTAGTTCTAAAGCCCCAGGAGGCCCCAAGAAGCCCCAGGCGGCCTCAAGAGGCCCCAGGAGACCCCAGGAGGCTTCAGGAGGCCCCAAGAGGCTCCAGGAGGCCGCAGGAGGCCCCAGGAGGCCCCAGGAGGTTTCAGGAGACCCCCAGGAGGCTCCGAGGCGGGGTCTGGGGTACCAGAAGGTTCAGAAAGCCCCAGGAGGCCGCAGGAGGTTCCAGGCGGCCCCCAGGAGGCTCCGAGGCGGGGTCTGGGGCTTGATTTTGGAATGATTTTTCAAGCGAAACCGCCATTCCCTGAGAATCGCGGTCACAAGTATTGAAATTACCATGTGTTTTTGAAGGCTTTATGTTAAAATGTTGAAATTCCCATGCGTTCTTGGACCCTGACGTCACGATCTGCGTGAGGGGTGCCACCGATTTTCAAAATTTCGAGGATGTCCCGAGCGAAACGCCCAGAAAAATCGCGTACGCGTGCGCATTAATCGCCTCTGAGCTCTACTCCCTCGGAGAGGCGCGTATGAGAATATGTGTGTATACATTACTATATATATATATATATATATATGTATATAAATGTGTATATATATACATATATATATATACATATATATATAGGAGGTGAGGAGGTGAGATCGAAGTGGAACGGAGAGTTCCCTTACCGGGAAATCGATTTCGGTTTCGTGTTCGTGCGTGCCGTGCGCGCGGGCGAGGCGAAGCTGCGTGGGCGGGCGAGAGAAAGTCTCCTGTGGCTGAGGCGCGGCCGGACCAAATGTCTCCCTTCCGGGCGGCCGGGGGCCCGCGGTGCCCCGCCGGTGTCCCGCTGGTGTCCCGTGTGGCTGAGGCGCGGCCGGACCACATGACTCCCTTCCGGGCGGCCGGGGGCCCGCGGTGTCCCGCCGGTGTCCCGCTGGTGTCGCGCGTGGCTGAGGCGCGGCCGGACGAAATGATTCCCTTCCGGGCGGCCGAGGGCCCGCGGTGTCCCGCTGCTGCCCCGCCGGTGTCCCGATTATGATGATGATATTGATGATGGTGATGGTGATGATGATGACGATGTTGATGTTTTATTTTGATGAAAGATAGTTAGATCGGTAGTGACTTCGATTGTGAGATCGAACGTGAGATCGAATGTCAGATCGCTTGTGAGATCGATTGTGAGATCGATTGTGAGATCGATTGTGAGACCGAATGTCAGATCGATAATGAGATCGATAGTGAGATCGATTGTGACACCGAATGGGATATCAATTGTGAGATCGATTGTGATATCGATAGTGGGATCGATAGTGAGACCGAATGTGAGATCGATTGTGGAATTGTTTGTGCGATCGATAGTCAGATCGACTGTGAGATCGATCGATTGAGTTAGTAGTGAGATCACTATCGGTAATGAGATCGATAGTGACTTCGATAGTGAGATCGATGATGAGACCGACTGTGAGATCGATTGTGAGTTCGGTTGTGATATCGATGGTGAGATCGATAGTGAGATCGAAACTGAGGTCGGTAGAGAGATCGATAGTGAGGCCGAATGCGAAATCGATTGTGATATCGATAGTGAAATCGATCGTGAGACCGAATGTGAGATCGATAATGAAATCGATAGTGAGTTTGATAGTGACATCGGTAGTCTGATCGAGTGCGCGATCGATTGTGATATCGATTGCGAGATCAATAGCGAGACCGAATGTGAGTTCGATTGTGGGATCGATTGTGAGATTAATTGTGATATCGATAGTCAGATCGATTGTGAGATCTATCGATTGAGATCGATTGTGAGATCGGTAGTGAGTTCGATAGTGAGATCGATCGAGTGCGACGTTGGCCCCCCCCCCCTCGCCTCCTTATCACCCGAAGGGTGGTCTATGCGGTATAAATATATATATATATATAAAAAAAAAAACAAGAAAGCAAACGAAACTAATCAAGCAACTATATATATACATATATATATATATATACAAACAAACAAACACACACACACACACACACACACACACACACACACACACACACACACACACACACCAAAGATATGATACATATATAGAAAAAACAAGCCCCCGGCCCCTGCCCTTCCCCCCCCCCCCCCCCCCCGGAAAAGCCTCGGGGGGGGGGCGGGGGGGCACTGGGCAATCCAAAGGGGGGAGGGGGGGGGGCTCGAGGCCTCCGCCCCCCCCCGCACCCCCTCGCCCCCGGGGGGTGAGAAGCCCCCCAGACCCCCCAGAGCACCCCCCCGGGGGAAGGGGGGGGGACGGGGAAGGGCAACAAAAAAATCAAGGGGAGGGGGGGGGAGCCAAGCCCCTTCTGGATTCTTCTGGTGTTTCTTGGCCTTCATGGAGCCTCCTGGGGCTTCCTTGGCCCTCGTGAAGCCTCACTCCATACCTCTTAGGCCCGACCCCTCCGGGTGACCTGGACGCGTAAACCCGTGTTTCCAGCTCGGGAGAACCATACTGAACACCACACGGTGGCTTGGAGCCATGTCAACACGTGGCCCCTGCTCGGGGCAACGCCCTCCAGGGTGCTCTGGGCACGTAAAAACCTCCTGGGAGCGTTCTGGGGTCCCCTGGGCCCTCGTAAAGCTTCCTGAGGTTTCCTGGGACCTCTTGGCCCCGACGCCACGTTAAATACCCCATCTGGGCAACCTGCGAACACATGCAGAACGCATCTGTCAACGCCCAGAAAGGCTTCCCGAATATAGGCGACAAGCGTGCTTGGTGTGATTCCTAACGGTTCCCTTGCTCCTAATCCCCGTTTCCGCCTCGCTTCCGCTGGCTCCAGAGAGATTGCTGCTACGGTTGCTTGCTCTTACCTTATCTCCCGCTGCCGTATCGGCTTCAAAACATTTAGGGCCCTTGGCCTTAGAGCTACGCAGATCGCTCGAGCCGCGCTCGCTTTTGCCCGAAACATCCGCGCCGCGCGCGCATCCATATCACAGTGGTAGCTTGGAGCTGCGCTCGCTGCCCCGGCCTTTGGCCGTTCATATCAAGACGACGTCCGCGACGTCGCACTCAATACTGGAATCGAGGCCCAGCGGCTTCCTCGCGCTGTTGCTCAGCGCCTACGCCAGCGTCTGCGACGCCAGCACCAAAGCCTACTACGCCTACCCTGCCACCTCCAACACCAGAGCCAGCGACGCCAGCGACTACGCCTTCAACGCCTACTTCTCCTACAGCAGTGTCAGCGACGCCGCCAGCTACTCCATCTCTTTTCCGACCCGCGTCAGCAACGCGAACTACTTCCCCAATACCCTCTCGCCGGACTACGTCTTCAACGACGCCTACTACGACAGGTTCTACATCAGCAGCATCAGCGACGCCAGCTACTTCTGTTCCTACGCCAGTGTCAGCGACGCTAGCTACTTCTCCCACGCCAGTGTCAGCGACGCTAGCTACTTCTCCTACGACGGTGTCAGCGACTCCAGCTACTCCCTCTACGCCAGTGTCAGCTACGCGGCCTACTTCATCATCGACAAGATGACAGACAACCTCAATTACGCCAACAGCGTCATTCCCACCTGGAATGGCGACCCATCGAAGTGGAGAGACTACAAGCAGGAAGTCAAGCTATGGAAGCTCAGAGAGAACCCCGCCGTGGCACACAGACTCGCATCGAAGCTCGTGCTGAAACTCAGCGGGACAGCCAGGAGTGCAGCACTCAACATGACGGAGGCGCAGCTGCATTCTGCAGCCGCGGCGGACATCGAAGACGCCGGCGACAAGAAGCGCAACAGCAACCAGGTCGGCATCGAGAACGCGCTACAGCACCTGGAGGCGAGCCTGGGTCAGCAGAAGCCCGCGCAGAAAGGCGAGACCCTCGATAAGCTTTTTCGAGTCGACTCAACATCACCGACGCAGAGGTGAATGCATGACGGACTGGCTCATCCGTTTCGAGACCGGACTGCAGCAGCTACGCGAGAACGAGGTGGACCTCAACGCGCTGGACGACGTAGCGGGTTGGTTCCTGCTGCGCAAGGCCGGGCTCACGGCCGAACGCCGCGAGCGTGACGTGGGCAACTTGCCCGACGAGCACTACGGCTACCAGCGCATCCGCGGGCTGCTGGTCAGGACGCCCCCAGACATCCATAGGTCGGAGCGCCGCGCTCCCCCGCCGAGGCCATGGAACAACCAGTCGCGCCCACACCGCGGCTGGCGCAGCAACGCTTCCTCCAACCGCGGGGGGTCGCTCTACCAACGTCGTCGACGAGCCGGACGACGAGAACGACGAAGAGCCAGAGGAGGACGACGAGGACGGGGCCGACGTGCAGGACATCGCTCGCCAGAAGCCCGAGGCATTCAGCGCCGAGCTCGAGTCCTCCAACGTGGACATCTCCGAGCTGTTCGACGGCGACGACTCCGCCAAGGTCGGAGCTGCCGCAGCGGAACTCGCCGCTATTCCCGAGGCCATGGCCACCATCAGATCGGCCCAGGAGGCCCTCAAGGGCCGCGGCAAGGCGAAATCCGCACCGCCCCGCCGCCCGACCAAGCTACAGCGCCGGGTCGACCAGCGCAAGAGGAACTCCTCTTGCTGGGACTGCGGCGAGACCGGACACTGGACAGGGGGCAAGGAGCGCCCCGCGCCAGGTGCTCGCAAGTTCGCGCCCAAGGACCGCAAGTCAAAAGGCGGTGGACGAGGAGGTCGCGGAGGCCGCCCTCAGCGCCAGGCTCCCATCACCGAGCAGACGAGGTGGCCCTGGCTTGGACGGCGGCGGCGGCGGGGTCGTCAGCGCCCCAAGTTGCGACCCACGAGCAATGCTCCGCCGCCAAGTCCGCCATCAAGCCGCCGAGCAGCAGACGCAAGCCGCTCTCACCCCCGAGCCCTTCCAGGAAAGATCGGGCGCGAATGCGCCGATCCTGGTCTCTCTCCTTGGATTCCTCTCCGAGCGCATTGACTATAACGTTCCAACGTCGGCTTTACCGCGCCAGGTGCCTCGCCCGACTGCCGAGACGGGGGGGCCCAACCGAACTTTTGGGCGAACGCAATCTCGCCTTCCAGCTGTTGCGCCCCCACTGCGGCGCGGAACGCGCTGGACGCAGTCCGAAACTTGGCCAGACTTGGCGGCTGCTTACCCGTTACCAACAGCATGTCAGATATCTTGATATCGCTGTCCTCCTTTGTCATTGAATTGGCGAGCAGCTTCTGGGCCGAATGCGCTTCGCCCCAAGGATGAAACGCCTGTCGCGGGAAGGTGCCCGTTGCAGCCAGGGGCGCATTTTGATCCGCCCCATCGCTGCACCATGCCCGCATCTCTTCTCGCGCATGCTCGTGCAATTCCACGTCCAGTTCCCCGCCTGCCGCCTGGCCCCCGCGACGCGCGCGTTCCTCCAGCATGGGGGCCTTGCCGTCGCAGTCCATGGCCCCCCAGAACTCCCGCATCCCGATCGCCCGGTCCACGATCTGGCCCTTCAGGGCCAAGCTGTTCCAGCCAGCCTGCCTTGAGACCGTAGATCGGGAGAGCGTCCAGAGTCTTTCGAATCGACCGCAGCGCGGTGCCGATCTCGGCCCGGCACGCGCGGTCGAGACCGCCCGCGGCCCACCTAGAACCACGCCCTCCTTGAGAATCCTCTGGATTATGAATTTTTCGCATTGAGCCATTGCGGTCACCGCATGGCGGTGCTCTTGCGAAGACTCCAAAGCTCCGCGGTCGCCCCCGAGGAACGCGCCCCGCCGCGCATCGAAACTTCTGAAGGAAACGGACGTCTCCAAGAGTGCGCGGGTGGCGAAGACTGCGCGGCAACCAGGGCGCGGGTCGGCAGCTGTTGCGGCTCGGGACAGATGCGGCTGTTGCACAGCTGTCGCAGCTGTTCTCCCAGAGTGCGCTGCTCTTGCAGCTGTTCCCGCTTGGAACGCCTGTACGGGGAGACCCTGGCGCGCGCCTTCCGCTCGAACCCGCTCGCGCCACGCCGCTTCTGCTGCCTAGCGCGCCCCGCTGGAGCCGCACACCTCGAGGAAGCCGCGCGGCTCGAGGGGGTTTCACGGCTCGAGGAGGCCGCAGGGCTGAAGGGGGCCGCACGGCTCGACGGGGGGCGCGGGGGCGACGACATTGGCCGGCTTGAGCCATGTCCTACGGAAGATAATAGTAACGGTGATGCTGGTGATGATTATGATGATGATGGTGATGGTGATGGTGATGATGGTAATGGAGATGACACTTCTTCTCTAACTGGGAGCCGGCGGTAAACCGTCAACCTTGGTTTTTTGCGTTTGCGTAGAGTCATGGCAGGACGGTGCGCACGTCCAGACTACGAACTACACATGCCTATGAAGCCTGACTTTTGCAGAATCACAAGCACTCCTGCAAAGAGGAGCCGATGGGCGGCAGACAGCTCAGCCGACGTCATAGCGCAGGAGGAGGGGAGAAGGAAAGCCTCAGAGGCAACACGGCGCCAGCCACAGAAGATAGAGGAAGAGGGAGGAAGAATATTGCGAGCGAAAGAAGCAACCCTCACATCAAGTACCCAGCCACACCCGACACCATGTTGGGAACGAACCCCGTCGAAAGAACCACGGATACAGTCGATCATAACTGCATTCAACTTGATAAGTTTCAAAAAGTCGTCGTCGTGCCAGAGACCACAGTTACCAGTACGAGCATCCCAGGTCATTTCATCAGCCTCAGTGTTTCCTTCCCTATACACCCACTTAAAGACATTGCGACCAGACTCAGGAGGACGGATACGACATGAGACGGAGAGGTCACATAACATGTTCTGCATTTCCGCCACCTTGGAAGCATAGCCTATGTTCCCCGTGTAATACAACCCCTCCAACCAACGGATCACACATTGCGAGTCACCTTGCAACTCAACCGCAAGATGCCCAGGTACACTCTCCCAAGAAGATTCATCCAAGAATACTTTAGCCAGTCTCTGAGCTAACTTATCATCTGATTTAGCCTTCTGCTCCTCCGTCATATGCACCTCCTCCTCCTCCTTCTCCTTAGGATTCCATGGGTGGGGGTCTTTAAGTACACACCACTGCAGGATATCAGGCAAGTCCAGGAGACCACAAACACCACGGAAAAATATAACCAGCCATGCTCACACCAACTCAGGTTAGACTGCCAGAGTTCGCTCCCCGCCACCATCTCGAAGATAAGATGCCACGGCGTGAGCCCCTTCAGATTAGTACCCTGGCCCCTCAAGCGGGTATACGCCCGAGCCTCCTTGGCCCCAGCAAGATGGATAAGGGCGTCACGAGTCCGTGTCCACATACCCGAAGCGCGCAACATCAGCAGGCGAGACTGAGCAAAGCTGGACACACATGGGGCCACAGGCTCGGGGGACCAACGCAGTCTCCGTCTCTTCTCAGGCGGTGGCACAGCACGGGACGGCTCAAAGGCATCACGTACACGAACCGTGTTTTTGAGACAAATTCCCACGGGCACGCTTAGCCTACCTCTGCATCTCACCAATCTCCTGCCTGCGATTTCTCTTGCGGCCATCCTCAACGGTCACATCAACAAACGACGGCGACCCACCCACAACCGAGATGCTCTGATCCTCCTCCTCTTCCAGCGGTATAGGCAAAGCTCCCATGACATATTGAGATAGCATGGAAGATGACGCAGCAGCAGCAGATGAGGGGGATGAAGCAGGAGGTGAAGAAAAACATGTTGGCACAACATCCTTCGCCCACATCCACTGCTTATACACAAACAACTGCATAAGGTTAGGCTTACGCTCACGAAACAAAGCCTGGCGACCACGATAGAATTAGACGTGATAGGAACATACTCCAGCGATCATCTGCTCGCTTGTTACGCCAGGCCATACGAGACAGCATCTTCCCTTCCTCCTTGTGGATATACCGCAACGCATTGGCATCAATAGAAGCCCCTTCCAAACCATACAAGAACTTGCTGCGAACTCTCGAATCAAAGCGGCGAATCTTCGAATGCATAGGAATAAGACGCGACTGATAATAAGATTTGTCCTTTCCGAAAAAGGACCAACAGCACATCGCATACGATGACGAATATCCTCATGATCAGTAAAATTTCTGTCAATAACGGCGCCCAGGATCTTCAGCGCCGAGACGCGCTTGAACACCAGGGCTGAGCTTGGGCAATTTCCCGAGGATCCCGAAAAAGAGAAAAGATGGACAACCAGGGGATCAGTATCATCACGGGCAATATTCATGAACTCGAGGCCGGATGCTTTCCAATGGAAACCGTGAAGGTACAGGGGCTGGCTTAGTTCGACGATCATCGAGGTCAACATGGGGAGGGAGCCCGCCACCAGAATGACGTTGTCGGCCCATACAAAGTGAGAAACACAGATGCCTCCCGCTTCCGCCGACAAAACAAAGCCTTTTACCCAGACGCTCCCAATTCTGAAATACAGGCCCAAACATACTGATACACTGCGCATTCCACAACGGTGGGCCCTCCAGAGACCCAGTACGGATGCACGAATCCCATGGAATCGGATGTGAGCGGGCCTCTCGAAATTGAAACTCAGCGGCATTGGTAACTGCACCCTCCATAAGGGCGAAGATCAACTCATCATCAACCTGTAACCACTGCAGGCTCGCACTAGCTCGGGGAATCGTTAGGTGGTCAAACGCCTGCCCAACATCAAGACTGGCAATGAAAACATGCTGATCCTTACCCCAAAGCCTCGAGTGACGAGCCAATACCTTGAGGCCCGCCGTGATCTCGCGGCATCGGTGACCAGAGCAGAAACCATAAAGATTGCAGCCCGTACATGGCAGGGCCCGACGAACATGCTCATCCAATAACAGGGTGAGGCAGCACGAGTACCATTTACTGAATATGCTGAGAACTGCAAGTGCACGAGACTCACCAGAACGGCGAAACTTGGGATCCTTCAACATGAGGCTGACACGTAGCTGGCGCCAGGAGTCTGGCGATGACACTTCACGACGATAAAGTAACTGGAACGACGATAATATCACACGAAGAGAAGACCATGCCAAGGCTTTGAGAACAGTGCAAGGTATTCCATCTGCTCCCACAGCACGGCCCTCCTTGAGCCTAGAGCGAGCACGAAGAAGCATAGCCATAGAGATCGGACACTCTCGAGGCCCACTGGAACCCAATGAGGCAGCCCAATCAGCACGGACACGAAGCTCTTCAAGACAATTGTTATTCCGGATCCTCATCTCCTCATCCTCGCACTTTGACTTGGCATGCTGAGATAGACCCTCCACCCATTTAGAACGATCCTCCGTCAGTATCCCTCCCACCTCCATGTGCGTGACCAGGGACTTATGTTTAAGCCCTTCTCGATGACGATAGACAATAAGCTGCCGACGATACGACCTTCTGATAGCCGCCCACCTCCTCCTACTCCTTTTGTACTCCCCATCCTCAATGAGCCCCCGCTTCCAATCTCTGTGACGCTGGTACTGCTCCTGGCGAAACCGAACCTGCTCCTCAGACAACCTCGGGAAGAGACTCGACGGGCCCTCGAACACATGGCACGATTGGCTCGCCACAGCAGCCTCCTTCATCTTAGCCTCAAGAGCTGACGGTCCACACGAGCGGACACAATAACGTGGGCCACAAACAGCATGTACAGGCCTCTCGAGACCATCGGAACACAGTGCCTGATCAAACAGACGCGCCTGGTCAACCTCCCTCCCGGCCATCACCCTCCACTTACTCAGGGACTTGGGGCGCTGTCCGCCTAACTGCACAGGAGACGGAATGCGCAACGATAACAGCTTGTGATCACTCCAGAGCATCTCAACATTCGGCAGCTTCCGACAAGCACGCGGGAGTAACCAAGACACCACAGGTGAGCACGACCACGAATTCTGCACAGCAAGATAGTCCAAGACTTTCTCTCGACCCGACGGTGCACGATAAGATGTGGTACGATCCCCAAACGTGCTAACCAGAGATAGCTTAAGTGTAGCCATACATGTGGTAAGGGAGCAGGAATACAAGTCACGGAGAACATCAGCCGACGCCGCTTGACCCCCACGGGCACAAGGATGGGCGACAAGGAGACCCCCCCCCGATACACGTACACCATCAATCGTGGCATTCGGCATAACTTCAACATTCGCATCCAAACTGACAACGACGTTATTGATACGATGTTTATGTTTTAGCTCCATGACACCACCCGTCATGTTAGTCAAGATGTCCTGATACATCCCAAACGCTTCTAACTGCTCACTGCGTGTCTCACCTACAGTCTCACGATGCGGCAAGTAGACAGACACAAAGAGCAACCCCTGGAAGGCACAGATGCAGCACCTTCTTCCCTCACGATGTTCAATGAAACTCGAACGCAGAAATCCACCAAAGAAGATGCCAGCTCTGCCCTCGCCAGCAGCAACAAGAGAGGAGAATCTGCAATCAAAACCCGCATGCCGAGCAGCAACAGACGATATCCACTGGCACTCCTGCAATGCAAACAAATGACAGCCTAAGATGGAGATGCGGTGGAAAGCTTCCGTCGCAACGATACCCATACGGCGGACATTCCATCCACAGAGGAGTAGCTCAGGTAGCCGTCGTCACCATGACTTACTGTTCAAAGCCGTCTGCCACGCACCTGCATCAATACTGGGATCCAGCTTGGTAACTTCTGATGCCTGAAGAGCCCATCCATCTTGCAGCGCCCAGGCACCCAAACAAAACTTATCATCAGCATTGAGACGTCATGAGGGTAAGCCCAGGCCCGAGCAACAGAAGGATTACGAGCATACTGCACCTTGACATAAGCAGTGCATGCCACAGACTTACGCTGGAAAAATGTCGCAACAAACTTCTTACCAGCATGAACCTGATCAGCCTTCCAAGGTGGCACCCCACACTGGAACGTGACACGTATATTCTCCAATAATGGCCCAACACCTCAGGAGATGAAATGGCCGCCGACTTACTATTGAATGCATTGGCCCATTCAGCACGAATTTCCCAGACCGTCTCTTTCGGCGTCGAGCTCAGGAAATAAATGCGGATACGGAATAGCCCAAAGGGCTTGTTGGTAAGTTCCGCCAGAGTACAAGTACGGTCAAAAATCTTGGCATCTTGACTCTCACGCGAAGCAGAAACATGATCCATCAAGGCATGAGCAACTTCCCCTGCCCGACCTTCATCCATCACATTGTTGGTGCGACTCTTAACATCCTTCGGGCCCCCACTAGTCCAGCCCTGGATCGGGATAGACGAAGAACTGAATGGAGTGGGAGGAGCACGCACAAGAGGACCAGCAGACGCACGAGTGGAGGCACCAGAACGAGCACTCTGAGCACCGTCACACGAGGCACTTTGTTGTAAGTTGGCTATATTCACGTCCTGCTGCCCGATACGATCCCTCAACTCCTGCAACTCAGTACGAACAGGTGCAACTTATTGCTGCACAGTGGTTTTGATCTCAGCGGTAACCTCAACTCTGTTAGACTGGAGCTCAGTCTTGAAGCAGGTGTGCAATCTCTCAAACTCAAGCTTCATAAACGCGAACATGTCCATCTCCCCAACCTTCCCACCTCCCTTACCCGTCAAACCACGACGTGACTCCGATACACGGTCACCACGATCGAGATCTTCAGGCACGGCGGCAACCATGTCCTCATCCTCCTCCTCCGCCTTCCCTGCAAGCCCGTCAACGGTAGCAGGAGTCTCACCCACCGCCATGTCAAATTGCGCTGGGGCTGCGAGACCAGGTGCGGTAGTCATCTTATCGTCAGGGATAACACCACGGGTAACACGAGCACGATCTTCACGGGTACGTTTCTTGTGCAGCAGACGTCCCAACTGACGAAAGTCGTATGGGGCAACAGGTGCAAATGGAACGGTAGGAGACAAATCTGCAGGTCCTGACGGCACGTCAACCAGCGAATCCCTGTCTGGCAAGATATTCCCACGAGGCACACCAACCTGTCCGGCCAGATAGTCCCACTCACAGCGTCCGAAGTTGGATCCCCAACGGTCCAGATCTGCCGATTCACAGTGACTCGTCACGAACAGCACGGGCCGCAGACAAAATGTCGCGGCAAGCAATGCACAGAAACAGATACACACAAGCAGGCGGCCTGCTGCCTCGAACTTGCCGAAGACGAAGGAGACGCCCGCGGCCCGATCGCCACGCACCCCCCGCGCGGCGGGCCAGGCCCTGACCGCACAACGCGGCTCGAGCCGCACGAGGAGGCCCCACGAGCCCCAGCGGCAACCCAGACAACCTTGGTTACCGCCGGCAACCTTGGTTGCCGCTGGGAACTCGCAGAGCTTCCTCGCGATACACACGAATGGCACGCGGGCGCGGCAATCTCGCACTCCGCGCGAGGGTGCGGTTTCATGGAAGAGGACGTGGAGGAGCAGGATGAGCGAGGAGGAGAAGGAGGTGGAGGAGGCTGAGGAAGAGAAGGAGGAGGAGAAGAAGGAGCAGGAAGAGGAGAAGGAGGGGGAGAAGGAGGAAGAAGAGGATGACGAGCAGGAGGAGAGGGAAGGGCGGAGGGGAAGAATGGGGACGACGATGATGATGATGAGGAGGAGGATAAAGAGAAGGAGGAGGAGGAAAAAGAGAAGAAGGAGCGAGTGGAAGAGGAAGAGGAGGAGGAGGAAGAGGGGAAGAGGATGAGGAAGAGGTTGCAGCTCTGGTAGCAGACCGATCTCAGGCGCCTAGACTGTAGACTGATGATTCGCAGCATTCCCAATCGATTGGTTTGCATCTCAGCTCCTTAGCTGGCCTAGATCTCGAAATCAATTCAGGAAACGCACATCATCTCTCGTAAAATGTTTACAATGCAAATAGTCTTCCATGGAGACATGCCAAATCCAGACGTCTGGATACCGTAGGCGAATGTACCTGGTGATCTTCTGCTTCGGAAAGCGCGCGCCAGCTCATAGACAGCCAACAGCTCAAAAAGGATAGAGGACACTATAGTCATCTCTTGTTAACAATATATGGTCCCAGCTCTGGTAGCAGACCGAGTTGAGGCATCCAGGTACTGCATACCAGCGCCCCTGACGATGTCCTTTCACTTGCTAAGCCAAACAGCTCTGTAGCTCATCGGCAGCTTGTTAAGTTAAGGAAGTCTTCATTGCCTCATAAAAAAACTAGCAGGGTACGAACAGTTGTTGACTCCAGCTCTGGTAGCAGACAGAGTTTGGGCGTCCCGATACTTCATACTAGCGCTTCTGCTAATTCCCTTTCGGTTGCTGCGCCGAACAGCTCTGCAGCTCATCTGCAGCTCGAGTTGAGAAATCCATCATGGTATCTTTAAAAATTAAGTCCGTACAAACAGTTGTTTGGTCCGAGCTCTGGTAGCAGACCGAGTTCGGGCATCTAGATACTTCATACTAGCGTTCCTGATGATTTCATTCCGATTGCGTTGCCGAGCAGCTCTGTCGCTCATCTGCAGCTCAAGTTAAGTTAAGATAAACATCATAATCTCTTGAAAAACTACCAGCGTATGAATAGGCGTTAAGTCCCAGCTCTGGTAGCAGACTGAGTTCCGACATCAAGGTACTTGAGACTAGCGCTTCCAATTATTATATTTTGGTTGCTGCGCCGAACAGCTCTGCAGCTCATCCGCAGCTCGAGTTAAGTTAAGAACAACCAACAGCACCTGTCAAGATGACACTCAACATCCGATCCCACCTGAGTGCTTTTTGACATTACTATTTACCAGAACGACCTGAGATCGAGATGACGAGCAGGAATCAGATCGAATACGGGGGAGAAAATATTAGAACTCTAACGATTTGCTGAATTTCGAGAAATTGATTTCTAACCGACCAAAGTTATGCAAAACATCCGTCGAGATTGTTCGGGGCAACTGGAAGCCGGCGGTAAACCGTCAAACTTGGTTTCTGCGCATTGCGTGTCGCCGGGGCAGGGCGGGTCACCGCCCAGGCGAGAGTCACGCACTAGTTGGCCACGTAACCCACCAAACGCAGGCACTCCCCCACTCCTAAAAGGAGTTGTCGGGCGGACTCTAACCCAGCAGCTGCGATGGCACTCGATGGGGGAGAAGGAAGGAGGAGGAGGCCACACTGGACACCCAAACCCCGCTGGGAAAATTCACGGGGTAACTAGAATGAGAAAAGGAGTACACATGAAAATCAATCTGCCAATCGCAGCCAACGCCCAGGCACGATCTGCCACCGTCGAAACTACCTCGGATGGCATCGATCAAAACAGAATTAGCTTGAATAAGAAATAAGAGGTCATACCTAAAACGTGTTTCACAAATGCCATGCCTAGCTCTGCGTGTCAGATCATCAGCAGCTTCATTATCTTCTCTATAGACCCATTTGAATAGATGCCTTCCCAGAGAGGACGCCTGCACACCACATCGATTCCGCCAGACTATCCAGTGCATTCTGGATCCCACCAACAATCCTATCAGAGTTCATTGGGAATCACCTTGAATCCATCTCACAACACATTGGGAATCACCTTTGCGTTCAAGAGCTAGCTTCCCTTCCTGCATCTCATACTCCATGATGTCCTCATTGATCTTAGCCAGACGTTTGGACGCCTCCTCCTCCCACATCCTGTTCTTCTCCTCCGAAAAATTATCCTCGTCCTCCTCGTACCTGGGCACCCAGGGGACCGGGTCTTTCAGCACGAGCAGTTGAGAAACACCAGGGACATCCAGCTTCTGGAAAACCCCCGATCAAACTCCACCCAAGCAGCCTCCGCCCACTCAAGGACATGATACCAATACTCCCCTCCAACAAGCTCGAAAGGCGTTCTCCAAGGTCGCATGCCGATGGGTACACGGCCCTGTCTCGCACGAGTGCCAGCACGAGCAGCTTGACTACCCAAAGACAACACAATATCACCCCTCCTCGATTCCCACCCCCCTCCCCCGCGCAACACAGCTAAGCGTGCCTGCAAGAAACCATTCACAGCAGTGCCTTTGTCCACTTCAGTAGGCTGACTATGGAATTGAACAGTGGACTGATAACGATATATGTGCCTCACCGTGTTCTGAGCAAGTGGGACCCTCTGTCTTTTGGCCTCTCGCATACAAGCCGTCTTACGCTTGCGCCGATTCAAAGGGACATCACCCTGCGAGGCCGAGGGAGAAGATAAAAATACCAGCAGCAGGGGCAGGAGGATCAGACAGTGTAGCAAAATGCTGTGATCCACCCACAACAGAAGCCTCCTCCGACTCCTGGCACTCCGTCCCCAACGACGAGAGAGCAATATCATCAGCCCATCTCAACTGGCGGTGCAAAAATACTTGTGCCAGCAAGGGCCTTCCAGCATTGAAAAAAGCTTGCCTACCACGATTGTAAACGCGCGACAAGAAGACGGCCCACCCCTCATCCCTCCTCTTCCCCCTCCAGGTCATTCTACTCAAAAACTTCCCCTCCTCCTCATGAATAAAAAGCAACCGTGGTGCTATCAACCGTGGACCCCTCGAGACGACATACAAAACTTAGACCGAACACGAGACTCGTATCTCCTGAATGTGTGATTCCAAGCGATCTCCCGCGAGGTGTAAAAACGTCTGTCATTCCAAAAAGCACGCACAGCCTTGCCCATTCGGTACCGGACACCATCATGATCACGAAAACTCCTGTTGATGAGCGTTCCCAACACACCATATCTCCTCAACCTGCGGCACCTCGAAGTCGGCGGGGAGGGCGTGGGAGGGCACAGCAGGAATACCAGGCGGGAACAGCACCACAAGGAGAGGCTCCGTCACGCCACTGGTAGCACCCACATCCATGAACTCTAAACTACTGGGCTTCGAACGAAGCCCGTGATCATGTAGTACCCAGGTCATCTGGGAAATCATAATGGCAAAAGTGGCACGATCGGGAGCCGTCAGTAGCACATTGTCGACCCAGAGAAAAAGACTCACAACAATATCGCCAGCCTCGTTGGAAAGTTTAACACCAGCCGAAGCACGAGCCCAAGCAGAGACAAGATCCCCGAACATCACAGGGATTCTGCCGTCCACAGGACAGGGCCCCCCTTCGAGCCCGTCTTCACACACGTCGTCCACGGCAGCGTATCAGTGGATACACTTTCAAAATGGAATACCGCATCACTACCAACAGAATTCGCCACCAAACCATACCTGAGCTGGGCATCAACTCCCAGCCGCTCAAGAGTAGCACTGGAAACCTGGACCGTTAGAGGGTCGAAAGCGGTAGCGACGTCCAAAGAAGCCAGGATAACATTCTCATCCTTCCCCCATAACCTAGCATGTCTGCACATCGCCTTAATCCCCGACGTCACCTCATGCGTCTTCCTCCCTTGCTGAAAACCGTACATACACAAAAAGGGAGCAACAGCGGGAGCAATGGCCATTAGGTGAGAGCTGAGCAGGATACACAAGCAACCCAAGTACCAAGTATTCACAATAGAATTCACGGCTAAAGTACGGCTCTCAGCAAACTTTTTGTCTTTGCCATTCTTCAACCTAATTGAAGCACGGATAATCTTCCAAGACCCTGGACCATCAGCCAGTCTCCAGAACCGTCGCTGGAAACATTCGAGACCAACTCTCAGAGCTTCCCAAGATAGAGAACGTAGCATCTGTGCACTGATCCCGTCGACGCCCACGGCCTTGCCTACACGGAGCCTGGAACGTGCACGACACAGAACTTGCATAGTAATCGGGGAAGAAGTGTGGGTACTACGAGCTAGTACAGCATCAGCTCGAACCCGAAGCTGCTCTAGAGTTGCCAAGTTCAAGGGAATCCACGCAGACTTCGCATACATATTATGCACCACCCTAGCCATATCCTTCTTCCACCTACTGCGACCCTCACATAAAACCATCAATCAACATAGTACTAGTAACAGTCTTAGGCTTGACCCCATCACGACAATGATATGGAAGAAGACACTTCTTGAAAACCCTTCGAACACGATTCCAACGACGACGACTCTCCTTGAACGTGACCTCATCGATTTCCCCCGACTTTCAGAGCTTGTGAACCTCATACCGGGCACCCCTTATCTCCACTTCCTCATGAGTCAACTGCGAGGCGAGCGAAACCGATTTAAAGCCGAAACAGCGTTTATCAGGAGTAGCTCCTTCCTTCAATCGTGACTCCAGGTCAGGCAGAGAAGTGGATCTCCACCTAGTACGCAGTATCACCTCGCCCTCAACATCACCACCGAATTGATGTTTACGTTTAAGATTTCGGCCACACACCTCACGCGACTTGGACTCGTCAGCCTTCGTCACAGCAAGATCAAGCTCCCTGCACTGAGCCACCTCCTTACCCTCCTGGATAACCACGATGCAAAGGATCGACTGACAGGGCCCTTAGCACGCCGAGGCAGGGAGCAGGGGAGGTCGAAGCACAACACTTGTGGTCACTCTATTCCGTTTCGCGAGCACCAGGTGGATGAGCATACGCAACGCGCAACTTAGAACTCATGCTGGAGGTCTCCCAGACAACAAGGCACGCAACATAGTCGATGACGTGCTTTGTCCGAGCCCCACCACCACACCAGGTGAACTCTCGATCAAAAAACGCGTTCGATAGCTTGATGCGCAACTGGGACACGCATACACACCAAGCACGCGCACATACGTCCTGCAACACCCTCCTGCCAAAGCCAGCCTCATCCCTCACAGTAAGTTGGCGCACCCCTCCCCCACAGATACGGAGCTGGTCAATCTCAGCATTGGGTTGCACTTCAACGTTCGCATCAGCACACACCATCACATCATGAATGTTATATGCTTGACGCATGGTGGGAACAGACTGCGAGAACTCAAGAAGAACGTGCTGGTACACATGGAAGGTGGCCTGATACCCCTCAGACGTTGTGCCGTGCAAACCCTGCTGAGGGAGGTAGATGCTAGCAAAGAGGAATGCACTCACATCTGGACCACGAAAAGCACAAATCGCAAACCTTCAACCAACAACGCGTCCCAATAAGCAAGAGCTGAGAATACTAGGAAATATGACACCTGCCTTGCCCTCAGTAGCCCCACAATCGAGCATCACCTCAGGAGAACAACGAATGTGGAAACCAACCTCATTCAACGGTCCTGCCCCAAGAAAGTGGCACTCTTGGTGCCCAACAAGGTGTACCCCGAGCCCACGTAGGTAAGGGAAAGCAAGGAAAGCCGCACCATCACTCATCATCCGAGTGTTCCAACTAGCAGCCCTAACAGGGCGGGCACGTCGTCACGTGCTCCTGCCAAGACCTGCGCGCCCGAGCCCGCGCCCGAGATCGAGCTGGAGCCCGAGCCCGAGCCCGAGCTGAGCCCGAGCCCCAGCCCGAGCCTGAGCCAGAGCTGGCGCCTGCGCCCGCGTCCGCACGCACCCGAAGCCAGAGGCTGAGCCTGAGTCCCCGAGCCCCAGCCGGAGCCCGAGCCCGGGCCCAAGCCGGAGCCCCGAGCCCGAACCAGGTCCAGGCCCCAGCCCGAGCTGTGCCCGAGCCCAGACGAGCCTGAGCCCAAGACCGGGCCCGTGCCCGAGACCGAGGCCGAGGCCGACTCCGAGCCCGAGCCCGAGCCCGAGCCCGAGCCCCAGCCCGAGCCCGAGCCGAGCCCGAGCCCCAGCCCGAGCCTGGGCCAGAGTCTGCGCCTGCGCCCGCGCCTGCGCGCGCCCCAAAGCCAGAGGCCGAGCCTCCCCGAGCCCGAGCCCGAGCCCGGGACCGAGCCGGGGCCCGAGCCGGAGCCTGAACCCAGGCGCAGGCCCCAGTCCGAGCTGTGCCCGAGTCCGGACGAGCGCGATCTCAAGACCGAGCCCGAGGCCGACACTGAGCCCGAGGCTTCTCTAAGAATTTCCAGAAAAACGTAAAATTGACACTTTTCGCATGAACATCAAGTCGGTTCCGGGAAGTGAACTAATACTAAAACTAGGTATCGGGGCTGAGCTGCTATGGAGACGAAGTTTATATGCCAATGCTCGGCGTAAAAATCTGCTTTCTCAAAATGTATTGTCAAATTGGCGCCTGCGGTGAACCGTCAACCTGGTCTGCGATGTCTGCGTTGGCCGATTCGAGCTCCCAAGGGAGCAGGCCAGGACACAGAGAAACCTAATCAGCGGAGCTGTACAGATATACACAGCAAAGCTGAAAAGAAAATACAAGTGCACAAACAGCGAAGCTGTACAGGAATGCACAAGTATACAATACACGAGAATGCAATTCAAATATTGTAAGATTGAAAGCAATGCGAAGACCATGCAGTAACCACATATAGCGATTACCGTCTCAGCACCACTGAAAATAAAAGCAGTGAGAGACCATACAGCAACCACTGGTTTATACAGCGATTACCGTCTCAACACCACTGAGACAAACACAAAACTAACAAGTAAAATGACGAGTACACTTCAAAGCAATGCGAGACCATGCAGTAACCACATATAGCGATTACCGTCTCAGCACCACTGAAAGACCATGCACGTGAAACACAACAACGAATTTGCGGTCGACTGTGCGGGCCGTCTGGCCCAGTCGCTAGCAGGAAAACGGGCGGCATACAGAGTCAGGCAAGACACCCACCACTTTTTGAGCGGGAGTGGGCAAATGCAAAACTCTTATTCCGAACAAAGTGAAGATCACGCGGAGCTCTTATACCAACATGCGCACATGCCCGACACACACACACACACACAGCAAGGCAAGAGTCAACGCAAACGCAAAGTCCGAAGTATGTCGTAACAACCCGCGGTAAGACAAGAGTCGTATGCTCACGTCAAATGTGTGATAACTGAATGTCTGATAACGCACTCAAGTATCTTGAACTCTGATCTCCACTCGAGGCGGAGACTGACTTACAAATGTGCGTAAAGATAAGGGATATCATCGTCTCTGGCAAATAAAAATAACTCTCGGATAACTGAATGTCTGATAACGCACTCAGTATCTTGAATCACCTGCATAACTGAATATATGATAACGCACTCAAGTATCTTGAATTCTGATCGATACAATTCAAAGAAAGAATGAAAACAGGCACGCCGATACAATGCAGAGAACCTCGTAGAGCTCCATGCACGCGTAAGAGTAGAGTTCCAACCACACCGCAACAAGGAATGAATATGAGAGGCCAACAAAGAGAGACAATATGTACAGGGAGATGGGTAGTCCAATCAAAGCAAGCGGCCTATGCACCTGCCCCGATAGGAGCTGTCCCACTTGGCACCAACAGAGAACCTGGCACCTATCGTCTGTAGGCCCGAGGAGAGAAGGTCGTCGCAGCCGACGAAGTACCCGAATTTATTGCACGGCCCGCCCGCGCGCACACGGCCGCCCAGGGGGCAGCCTGAGGAGACAGGCTTGAGGAGGCCCCCGACGGGCCAGGCCACCGCTGAGATCCCCGAGTAGGGACAGCAGCAACCTGGTCTGCGGTCTGCGGGGCCCGATTCGAGCGCCCTTAGGGTGCAGGGCCAGCGGTAGGATTACCTACAGGCAACCTAAGCACTAACAGCGGAGCTGTGCGAATATACAAGTCAGCGTAGCTGTGCAGATATGATACAACAGCGTAGCTGCACAGGAATATACACACATCAAAGAAACAGTGGGACTAAGCATGTATCTTACAACAGCGGAGCTGTGCAGATCGTGTATACACATCTCGGCAATGCCATTGAGAAGTGAATGTGCAGCTGCCAACTCAGCCTGTGTGATCGTGCAATGGCTAGGGATCATGAAACCTCTGCGGCCAACTCCAGGGTGCCATCCGCCCTGCACAAGTCCAGGGGGAAGCTGGTGAGGAGGAAGAGAGGGAACAAGATAAGCATCCATAACCCAGCCACACGAAGTGCCACGTTCACACCGCCCACCGTCGAAAGCTCCTCTAAGTGCACGAACAATATAATGACCCGATCTAATATGATAAAGAGTGTTTTGATTCCAACGAACATCAGGAGTGACTTTACCCTCACGTGCAAGATGTGTCTCATGGTCCGCCTCATCGTTGCCCTCCCTATACACCCATTTCCACATATCCCTTCCCACTTCAGCCGTGACAAGATGATGGTCCTCACTCATTATGTGAAGGCGGTTCTGCATACCCTTGATCGTGCGGCGATATACTTCATTGTGACAGCGATATCGTCCATTAAGCCAGCGCACAACACACTGGCTATCCCCACGGAGCTCCAAGCCATATCCACCCCCTTCCCCACGCCAAGTGGTTTCATCATCATTTATCGCGGCCAGTCGTTTCGCCACCCGTTCATTTTCCCGTCGTTGCTGCTCCTCTGACTTCTCATCCCCCTCCTCCTCCTGCTTGAACTCACCCGTGAAAGGATCCCGAAGAAGGCAGAACTCGAGAAGATCATCCAAGTCTAGGGCGGCCAGGGTACCCACCAGGAAAGATCGCCAGCCAGTTTCATTCCAGACCATCGTGCGATCCCAATGAACCCCGCGCGTGTGCTCGAAGATCTCGAACCAAGGCCTAAGTCCCGTCAAGACTCGATGACGACAGGCTCTAGTAAGCCTTCGGCCCCCAGGGAGAGCTCTAACATGTACGTCACGCTGCTCAGTCCACTCCCCCGACGCGTGCATCATCGTCAAGGCGCTCTGCATACTGGCAGTGGGCAATCCTCCTTCCTCCTCCCGTGCATAGGTATGGCGTACCCGCTTACGAACAGGCTCATGTACATGTTGTGAATCATGATGCTCATGTGCCGTGTTCTCCGATATACGTCTGCGAACTGACCTATTTTCCAAGGAAGATGCGCTCTGTGCCTTTCTCCTACACGAACTGTTGAGCTGTCTGGCATTCGGGGTAGACGAGGGAACCGATAACTCCAAGGAACGCTGCGAACCACCAAAAATATCAGGATCTCGTGGCTCATGATAAAGAATACCCTGACTGAGTGCGTCCTCATCCACCCGACTATGCTCCTCATGGATCGTGCTCACAACATGTTTGGCGAAGAGCCACTGGCGATGAAGGGCGAGCTGGACCATCGAAGGCTTACGGGCCCACTTCAATAAGCGACGACCACCTTTAATCCTCCTGCCCCAGTACTCTCCCCAGGACTCCGTGATCTTCTTTTTGAGACGTCTCATGGTGGACAAGAAGTTGCCTTCAGCTGCATGTATCTGTTGGAGACTACTCGAATCCAGAGTCGTACCCTCCAAACCGTACAGAAAGCAACTTCTGACCCTGCTATCATAACGCTGAAACTTACAACGAAGCGGAACCACGGGCGACGAGCAAAAAGAAATCTCACTCATAACGACCCGCCGTGCCTTCTCCAGTCGGTGCTTAATGTCTTCATGATCCTGAAACCGCACGTCCAATAGCGTGCCAAGAACCTCCATCCTCTCCACCTGCCTCACTATCATCTCCTCCGAAGGGCCTGCGGCGCTCTGGGAAGCCCCACGAGAACGCTCCCTACCCATCTCAGCAGGCAGGAGCCCCGGCACTGGCAGGCGGATATCCTGCAATGGACCTTGGACGCCACAAGCCAAGAACTCCATCGAAGATGCTTTCCAGTTGAAACCGAAGCGGTGGAGGACCCCAGTCAAGTCCTCGAGCATATGGGTCAATTCTCGCCTGGAAGCTGCTGCCAGCAAAATATTGTCTGCCCACAACCAGTGGTTGACCAAGAGATTGGATGCCTCATCAGTGAGCCTGACGCCGTATCCAGACTGCCTCCAACCTGCCGTCACTGGTGCAAGCATACGAAGTGTCTGGGCAACAAATAGCAAAGGCGCCTCCAAGGAACCTGTACGTATGCAAGTATCCCACGAGATGGTCGTAGAACACTGTTGGAAGCTGATCTCTGCCGTATTACAAGCATAACTCTCAAAGACAGCATACACAAGGGCAGGATGGACATGATGGAATAAAAGCGCCTCTGCTGCACATCTCACCGTGAAATTATCAAACGCCTTTTCAATATCAGCACTTGCAAGATAAAGACTCTCCTCCTTCCCCCACACAACGCCGTGTTGAGCAAGACGTTTGAGGGGGCCGTGACCTCATAACATTTGTGACCCGCGATAAAACCATATAAGTTGCAACCTGGCGGTGCAGCCTGCCGAACGCGGTGTTCTAGAAGTATGCATAGACAACTGCTATACCACTTACCAAAATGAGAAAGAAGTGAAAGGGCCCGCGTTTCTTCAAAATCACGAGCCTTGGGATTCTTAGGCATCAAGCATACCAAGATCTCTCTCCAGGACTTCGGTGAAACATGTTTTTGATCATACAGCAAACGGAATAAGGTAAGTATGTGTCGGAGGGCTTCCCATGGCAATGCTTTGAGCACCGATGACGTCACCCCGTCTGCACCTGTTGCCCGTCCTTCCCTGAGTCTAGACCGTGCCTCCAGCAAGAGACCCATGTTGATCGGGTTGCGGTGGGGCTCTCCAGAGTCTCGCAGGGCCTTACACTGGTTCTTAAGCTCATCCAAGCACGCGTTGGTGTCCTGTCGGTGGGGATCGCTAGAGTACCTCAGGAGCCCATGACGCCGAAGGCCCTCAATCCACTTCTCCTGGTCACGCGTGAGGACCCCGTCCACATACATGTGTGTAATAACAGGCCTACGACGGACACCGTCACGAATACGATAAAGCTCACATGCACGATCATGACGCTTACGTACTCGACGCCACCGCCTAGCTGTCCCCTTATACTCCTCCTGGACTCTCTCGTACTCCTCCTGTCCCACGTTAGCCCCGCCATGTCGTGCCACCCTCCACCTCTTCCTGACCTTAAAGAACTCCTCCTTTATCAGTAAATCCTCCTCCGAATATCTGGGATAGTCTGAAACAGGCTGACCACGAGAACGGGAGATATCCAAAGTCTCATTGGCACCCTCAAGTATACTCTGTGTCATGACCTCAAAACCTCCGTCCGCGTGGATCTGATTCACGAGCTCGGGCTGGCAGATCGCTCTCTCCAAGCCGGCTGTCTGCTGGAGCTCGAACCCTGGCTGAAGCTTCCAGGTCTTGAGCTGAGGCCGACGTCGATACCTCAACTGAGCATGCTGGGCGGGCATATCGGCACACAAGAGCTTGTGATCGCTAAACGTCCTTTCCGTCGCCTCCGACCGTGGGACCTGGGACGGCACAACCCAAGAACAAGTCACCTCTGGAGTCATCCAAGAAGCTGGGACCGCAAGATAATCATAGACGTGCTCGTATGTGCTCGAATTGTGTCCCCAAGTAGGCTGACGATTCCCAAAAGTGTTGGCTAGCTGCAACTTGAGGGCCGCCATGGTCTTCAGAAAGGCCCCCGAGTACATCTCCCTCATCCTGTTGGCTCTACTTTCGTCACCTCCACTAGACCTCCCCCTCTTACGTATAGGCCCATTCACCGCCTCCCCCGTAACCTCCACCCCATTGATCCTGTGGTGCGGGAAAACCTCCACGTTGGCGTCAGCCGAGATAACAACCTCCTCAATGTGAAATCGCTTTTTGGCCGCAGAGACATGTGCAACAAGATCCGATAACACGTCCGTATAGAGCTTGAAACTAGCGAGAAACCCTTCAGGAGAACGGCGTGCTTCACCCTGTGCACCCCGCTCAGACTCCTTATGAGGGAGATAGACAGAAACGAAGATGAGCTTGCGAAAGATCGCAATGACCCAGCGACGACCACACACAACATCGATAAGCAGATGTCTCCATACACCTCGGCACAAGATGGCAGCCCGTCTCCCCACGTTCTCCCCTTCATCTGCCGAGCGATGTATATCCCAACCCGCATCTGCAAGATCCAAGTCGTGTAAGAACTGGCTCTCTTGGACCCCGACGATGGAAATCTTTAATTCGGCAATGTGATTCATGCACTCGGAGGTGTATCTTCCCAACCTCCGAACGTTCCAACCTCCAACAGAAGCTGGGCACCGTCACGAGCTGCTATTCACCTGCCTCTCCCAAGTCTTGCAGTCCAGATCTGAATCGATGTGCTGGACCCGCTCGGCCACGAACTTCCATCCCACGGTATCCGTCCACGTACCTACACACACTTTATCACTCTGACTATCCTTCTGCAGGTATGCCCAAGCCTTTGCAGGCCCTTCAGGCTCAAAAGTGATGAGAGCGGTGGCAACAGTCTTGAGCTTATGAAAGATCGCAGTCGCCTTGCGAGTCTCCCCCACTCGACGTCGGTCCTGTGGTGCAGGTTGGACAAACCAACCGAGGTGTCGATCTTTGTATGGTCCAAAACTGTTCTGACAACCGACCAGATCAGGGCACGAATTGGACCAGGCTGAGGCCCACTCGTTGCGTACTTCCCAGACCGTCTCTTTCGAAGTCCCTGGCATGAAGTATATGCGAAACTTGGTCACACCAAATCGATTGGAAGCGATATCCCCGTCCGTCCTACCCCTGTCGAAGATCTTAGTAACGTCACTCTCCCGTGCTTGCGATAGTGTGTACAACTTACCTATCATGTTCCTAACCGTGGTGACCTGGATCTTGGCCTTATCTCGAGTTTCAACCTTTCGGGGGTCCTCTTGCGCGAAGCCGCTCACCTGGATCCAAGTCGGGACATGTGGTACAAAGGGCCTCTGGAAGTCAGCAGTACGAGAATCACGAGTAGACGCACCTCCCAGAGATGATGAATCTGCCCAGGGATCCCTAGAGTTCATCTGAGACTGAAGTGCTTTGATCTCTTTCGCCTGGGCCTCCTGAGCTGAACGAATCTCCTGCACCGACGAAGCAATAGGGGCAACCTGCTCTGATACCCTCGTTTGAATCTGCTCTTTGATGTCAACAGAGTTCTGCATAAGCATCCTCTGCATATCTTCACGCATGGCATCGAACTGTGCACGGAGCATAGTGGCCAGATCTCCAGCTTCACCTCCTCCTCCTCCACTACTACCACTTCCATTCCCACTACCTGCCCCTCCTCCACCACCCTCGGCATCACCAAGAAGACGTCTATCTTCCAGGAGCTTCCTCTGTCGCTTCTCTCCGTTGCCCTCAGTTCCCATATCATCATCAGAAGTCGGAACCATCTTTCTCTTAAGATCACACTGCCCACAACTGGAAGTAGAATACCGATAAGCTCGACAAGTAGGGCACCTACTAGCCTCCAGATCACGATAGTGTTCGTCCTCGAGTTCTTCGAGAAACTTATCCCAACCCCGTGAAGGTGAATGTCGGTACGTGATGAGATCTGCTGCAACAAAAACGGTCAAAGTGTCCTTCTCAACTGCCAGAGCAAAACTGGTAAGTGCTGGGCTCCCAAGAGTATCACAGGCAAACAGCAAAGATACAAGTGCAACAGGTAGCGGCCTTGCGCCTCCAGCGGCACGTGTGGGCTCACCCACTAACACAAGCAGAGAACAAATGCAGCGACCTATGCGCAGCACGTCCAGGAGGTTGCAGCCGACGAAGTACACGAACTTATGGGCCAGCGCGCACCCACGCGCGCCCACGGCCGCCCAGGGGGCAGCCTGAGGAGACAGGCTTGAGGAGGCCCCCGACGGGCCAGGCCACCGCTGAGATCCCCGAGGAGGGACAGCAGCAACCTGGTCACCGCCGGGAACCTCGTGGAGCTCCTTGCACGCGTAAGAGTGCCTAGATTCACAGACAGCTTATCAGAGCAGTTCTAAGGAAGCGTCGAATCTACATTTTTCGGTGTCAACTTGATGTCGGTTGCTCTTAATTTTTCGATTGAAACTGGCTCTAGAGAGCTGAGCTGGTCTGGGAACAAATTTTATATGCCGATGCTCGGCGTAAAAATCTGCCTTCTCAAAATGAATTGTCCTATATCTTTCAGATACTAGCAAAACCGACCAAAAGCTACCACTTTGTCTCTTTTGATCCGGTCGACCAACTAGCTCCAGCCCGCGCCGGAATTCCTCTAGCTAATCGATGCCGAAGAGCGAGGTATATCTTCCGAACCTTAGCAAAACCGACAAGTCACCACATTGTCCGTTCTGGTCGGGGCGACCAACTGGGAACCAGCGGTAAACCGTCAACCAGGTTACCGCCGGAGCCCTCGTAGAGCTCTCTTTCTCGGACGGCGCTCCTCGGTACACATCAAGACAGCGTCTGGTCCGAAGATGGTTCCGCCAAGTGTTTTGATAGTAATACTGCACCTACGGACCTGAGAATTTGACTGGCAGACGCGGCATAATCCAGAACAGATGCAAAAAATCTGCTGTCTCAAATGAACAATCGAATTGCGTTCAAATCTCAGAAAAACCGACCCAAAGTTATCACATTGTCCTTTCTGGCCGGGACGACAAACTAGCTCCACCCCGCGCGGGAATTCCTCAAGCTCATCGATGACGAAGAGCTCTACGAGGTACTGCGTCAACCAGGTTACCGCCGGGAGCCTCGTAGAGCTCTTTTCCTGCGGCGCTGCTCGAACACATATAAAGAGCGCCATCAAGCGTTCGCTCAAACTCGAGAAACCTATTTGTTTGATTGCATGTAAAGTCGGTTCCCCCAAGTGTTTTGATAGTAATACTGCAGCTATAGACCTCACGTTTTTCTGTGTTTTACCCAACGTCGGTTGCTCCAAGTGTTTTAAAAGTGATACTGCACCCACGGACATTAGAATTTGACCGGCAGACGCAAATTAACCCACTACAGGCGCGAAAAATCTAGTTTCTGAAAATGAATAGTAAAATATCTTTCAAATCTGAGCAAAACCGACCAAAAGTTGTCGCTTTGTCAGCCCGGGCCGGGTGGTCCAACGAGTTACTGGGCGCCGGCGGTACACCGTCAACCTTTCTTACCGCAGGGGGACTCGTAGAGCTTCCTGACCATATATTATGTCCGAAGACTTAGCAGAGAACGAAATGTTTTTCAGCCCGAGCGCTGATAGCAGACTGATCTCAGGCGTCTAGTGATATCCCATTGCTGTGCTGAGTTCTATAGCTCATCTGCAGCGTATAGAAAATACCATTAGGGAGAAAATAGCATAGTACGAATCCGTGTTTGGCATCTGCGCTCACAACAGACCCAAACCAAGCGTCCGGATGCTTCGCGCCTCACGATGTCCTTCTGATTTTTCGGCCGAAGAGCGCTCGAGCTGCTCTGCAGCTCGAGTTCAGTGAGAAAAGTCACCATCATTTGGAAAAAATTGTCGGACAAATACAAATAGCTTTGTGAACCTAGCTCGGGTAGCAGACCGAGTTCAGACCTCTCGATGCAACAGACGAACGCTCCCAATGCTTCTGCATCAGTTTCTGTGCGTACCAGCTCTGTAGATCTCCTACAGGTTCAATACAGAAGATGGACAACATCTGCAGATGACTCGCAGAAGTCGAACAGTTTTGCGGACCTAGCCCGAGTAGCAGACCCAGTTCAGACCTCTGGATGCAACAGACGGACGGGCCTGATGATTCCGAATCAGTTTCTGTGCGTAAGAGCTGCGTGGCTCTCCTGCAGCCCGAGTTACGTGTGAAAACGGACAGCACCTCTCAAGATGACTCGAATGCTACAAATAATTTCGCGGACCTAGCTCGAGTAGCAGACCGAGCTCAGACCTCTGGATGCAACAGACGAACGCGCCTGCTTATTTTGCATCGGTTTCTGTGCGATCAGCTACTGTAGCTGCCCTAGAGCTCGAGTTCAGTACAGAAAACCGAGCGATAAGAATAGTTTTCCAGACCTAGCTCGAGTAGCCGACCGATTTGAAACCTCTGCATGCGACAGGCGAACGCGCCTGATGTCTCCGAATCGGTTTCTGCGATTGCCACATGTAGCCCCCCCACAGCCCGAGTTATGTACAGAAAACCGACGCACCTCTCAAGATGACTCGAACAATACGAACAGTTTTGCGGACCTAGCTCGGGCAGCAGACCGAGTTCAGACCTCTAGATGCAACAGACGAACGCGCCTGATGATTTCGAATCCGTTTCTGTAAGCATCAGCTCTGTAGCTGTCCTATAGCTCGAGTTAAGTACAAAAACCGTCGACGCGTGTCAAGATGACTCGAAACAGCCGATCCCGCCGGGATGCTTTTTGGCAGTATTTCTACCCGATCGAGCTGAGATTAAGACGGCGAGCGGGAATAAGATCGAATATCACGGGAAAAATACTAGAACTCTAACGAATAGTTGAACTTCGAGAACAAAATTTTCAACCGACCAAAAGTCACCAAAAGGTCCGTCGAGATATCTTGCCAACTAGCTCTCCAGCGCCCCGGAATTACTCTTAAGCTTCCAGCAACTGGGCGCCGGCGGTAAACCGTCAACCTTTCTTACCGCCGGGGGACTCGTAGAGCTTCCTGACAATATATAATGTCGAAAAGAAAATTGCAGAGAACGAATAGTTTTTCAGCCCAAGCGACTTCAGACCTCTCGATGCAACAGCCGAACGCCCCCGATGCTTCTGGATTGTCTTCTGCACGAGCTCTGTAGCTCTCCTACAGCCCGAGTTACGCGCGTGAATCGACAGCACCTCTCCAGATGACTCGAACAATACGAAGAGTTTGGCAAACCTAGCTCGAGTATCAGACCGACTTCAGACCTCTGGATGCGACAGGCGGACGCATCTGATGTCTCCGAATCGATTCCTGTGATTACCAGCCCTGCAGCCCCCCTAGAGCCCAAGTTAAGTGCAGAAAATCGACAACACCTCTCAGGATGACTCGAACAATACGAATAGTTTCGCGGACCTAGTTCGGGCAGCAGACCGTGTTCCGAGCTCTGGATTCGACAGGCGGACGCGCCTGATGTCTCCAAATCGATTCCTGTGACTACCAGCACTGTAGACCCCCTACAGCTCGAGTTATGTACAGAAAACCGATAGCACCTCTCAAGATGACTCGAACAATACGAATAGTTTCGCGTTTCTAGATCGGGCAGCAGACCGAGTTCAGACCTCTAGATGCAACAGACGAACGCGACTGATGATTCTGAATCGGTTTCTGTAAGTATCAGCTCTGTCGCTGTCATATAACTCGAGTTAAATACAGAAAACCGAGAGCGCCTGTCAAGATGACTCGAATAATACGAATAGGTTTGCGGACCTAGCTCGGCTATGAGACCGAGTTCAGACCTCTAGATGCAACAGACGAACGCGCCGGATCATTCTGAATCGATGAGGTGTGCTTACCAGCTCTGTAGCTGTCCTGTATCTCGAGTTAAGTCCAATATACCGATAGCGCGTATCAAGATGACTCGAAACGGCCGATCCCGCCTGGACGCTTTTTGGCAGAAAAGGTACCCGATCGAGCTAAGATCAAGATGGCGAGCGGGAATAAAATCGAATATCACGGGAAAAAAAAACTAGAGCTCAAACGAATTGTTGAATTTCGAGAACGAAATTTTCAACCGACCAAAAATCACCAAAAGGTCCGTGGAGATTTTTCTTGCAACTAGCTCTCCAGCGCCCCCGAATTACTCTTAAGCTTCCAGCAATAACCGGCGGTAAACCGTCAACATTTCTTACCGCCGGGGGACTCGTAGAGCTTCCTGACCATAAATTATGTCCAAAGACTTAGCAGAGAACAAACAGTTTTTCAGCCCGAGCGCTGATAGCAGACTGATCTCAGGCGTCTAGTGATATTCCATTGCTGTGCTGAACAGTTCTATAGCTCATCAGCAGCGCGTAGAAAATACCATTAAGCAGAAAATAGCAAAGTACGGATCCGTGCTTGGCGTCTGCACTCACAACAGACCCAAACCAAGCGTCTAGATGTTTTGCGTCTCGCGATATCCTTCTGATTTTTTCGGCCGAAAAGCAGCTCGAGTTCAGTAAAGAAATTCACCATCATTTGAAAAGAAAATTGTCGGTCGAATACAAATAGGTTTGTGAACCTAGCTCGGGTAGCAGACCTAGTTCAGACTTCTCGATGCAACAGATGAACGCTCACAATGCTTCTGCATCTGTTTCTGTACGTTCCAGCTCTGCAGCTCTCCTACAGTTCGAATTCAATACAGAAAAGGGACAAGATCTGTCAAGGTGACTTGAGGAATACGAACAGTTTTGCGAACCTAGCTCGAGTAGCAAACCCAGTTCAAATCTATGGATGCAACAGACGAACGCGCATGATGCTTCCGAATCAATTTCTGTGCGTATCAGTTCTGTAGCTCTCCCACAGCCCGAGCTACGTGCGAAAATCCACAGCACCTCTCAAGATGACTCGAACGATACGAATAGTTTCGCGAACCTAGCTCGAGTAGCAGATCGAGTTCAGACCTCTGGATGCAACAGACCAACGCGCCCGATTATTCGGCATTCGATTCTGTGCGCATCAGCTCTGTAGCTCCGCTAGAGCTCGAGTTGAGTATAGCAAACCCACAATCCCTGTTCAGATGACTGAGCGATACGAATAGTTTTGCGGGCCCAGCTCGAGTAGCAGACCGAGTTCAAACCTCTGCATGCGACAGGCAGACACGCCTGATGTCTCCCAATCGGTTTCTCTGATTACCAGCCCTGTTTGCCCCCCTACAGCCCGAGTTAATTGCAGAAAACCGGCAGTAGCTCTCAAGATGACTCGAACAATACGAATAGTTTCGCGGATCTAGCTCGGACAGCAGACTGAGTTCAGACCTCTGGATGCGACAGATGAACGCGCCCGATGATTGTGAATTCGTTTCTGTAACTAAGAGCTCTGTAGCTGGCCTACAGCTCGAGTTAAGTACAAGATACCGACAACGCGTATCAAGATGACTCGAAATAGCCGATCCCGCCCGTGTGCTTTTTGACAGTGAGGAGGTGGGTAAACGGCCAAAACGGGGAACCGGTCGTCTAACGGCCAAAACGGGGAACGGACCGCAACCCGGTCTTTGAAGTGCTAAAAATGGGAGCGGTCCTATTCAGGGATCTGACCTCTCTGGGGCTAAAAATGAAAGCGGGCCGAATCAGGGATATGGGTTTCCAGCCCTGGAAGCCCTGGAAACAAGAAATCCTTAGGGAATGCTGGGGAAAGGGTTCAGATCCCTAGCAAACCCTAGGGAATGCTGGGGATCTGGCTCAATTCCCTAGCAAATCCTAGGGAATGCTGGGGATCTGGCTCAGATCCCTAGCAAACCCTAGGGAATGCTGGGGATCTGGCTCCGATCCTTAGCAAACCCTAGGGAATGCTGGGGATCTGGCTCAGATCCTAGCAAACCCTAGGGAATGCTGGGGATCTCGCTCAGATCCGGGGAATCCTTAGGAAATGCTAAGGATCTGGCTCAGACCCTTGGATCTGGCTCAGATCCCTGGGAATCCCTAGGAAATGCTAAGGATCTGGCTCAGACTCCTGGATCTGGCTCAGATCCCTGGGGATCCTTAGGAAATTCTAAGGATCTGGCTCAGATCCCTGGATCTGGCTCAAATCCATGGGAATCCCTAGGAAATGGGCTCTGGCTCAGATCCTTGGGAATCCCCAGGGGATGCTAGGGATCTGGCTCAGATCCTTTGGAATCCCTAGGGGATGCTAGGGATCTGGCTCAGATCACTGGGAATCCCTAGGGAATGCTACGGATCTGGCTCAGATCATTGGGACTCCCTAGGGAATGCTAAGGATCTGGCTCAGATCCTTGGGAATCCCTAGGGAATGCTAAGGATGCTAAGGGTCTGGCTCAGATCCTTGGGAATGCCTCAGGAATGCGAGGGATCTGGCTCAGATCCTTGGGACTCCCTAGGGAATGCTAGGGATCTGGCTCAGATCCTTAGCACACCCTAGGGCATGCTTGGGATCTGACTCAGATCCCGAGCAATCCCTAGGAATGCTGGCGATCTAGCTCAGATCCATAGCAAACCCTAGGGGATGCTGGGGATCTGGCTCAGATCCCTAGCAAACCCTAGGGAATGCTGGGGATCTGGCTCAGATCCCTAGCAAACCCTAGGGAATGCTAGGGATCTGGTTCAGATCCCAGGATATGGCTCATATCCCTGGGAATCCTTCGGAAATGCTAAGGATCTGGCTCAGATCCCTGGATCTGGCTCAGATCCCTGGGAATCATTAGGAAATGCTAAGGATCTGGCTCAGATCCCTGGATCTGGCTCAGATCCCTGGGAATCCCTAGGAAATGAGCTCTGGCTCAGATCCTGTGGAATCAACCGGGAATGCTACGGATCTGGCTCAGATCCCTAGCAAACCCTAGGGAATGCTAGGGAACTAGCTCAGACACTGGGAATCCCCCGGGAATTCTAAGGATCTGGCTCAGATTCTTGGGAATCCGTAAGGAATGCTAAGGATCTGGCTCATATCCCTGGGGATCCCTAGGAAATGCTAAGGATCTGGCTCAGATCCTTGGGAATCCTTAGGGAATGCTAGGGATCTGGCTCAGATCCCTGGGAATCCCTAGGGAATGCTAAGGATGCTAAGGATCTGGCTCAGATCCGTGGGAATGCCTAGGGAATGCTAGGGATCTGGCTCAGATCCCTGGGACTCCCTAGGGAATGCTAAAGATCTGGCTCAGATCCCTAGCAAACCTTAGGGAATGCCTGGGATCTGGCTCAGATCCCTAGCAAACCCTAAGGAATGTTGGGGATCTGGCTCAGATCCATAGCAAACCCTAGGGAATGCTAACGATCTGGCTCAGATCCCTAGCAAATCTTCGGGAATGCTGGGGATCTGGCTCAGATCCCTAGCAAACCCTAGGGGATGCTAAGGATCTGGCTTAGATCCCTGGATCTGGCTCAGATCCCTGGGAATCCATAGGAAATGCTAAGGATCTGGCTCACATCCCTGGATCTGGCTCAGATCCATGGGAATCCTTAGGACATGCTAAGGATCTGGCTCAGATCCCTTGATCTGGCTCAGATCCCTAGGAATCCTTAGGAAATGGGCTCTGGCTCAGATCCTGTGGAACCCACAAGGAATGCTAGGGATCTGGCTCAAATCCCTAGCAAAACCTACGGAATGCTAAGGATCTGGCTCGGATCACTGGGAATCCACAGGGAATGCTAAGGATCTGGCTCAGATCCCTGGGAATCCCGAGGGAATGCTAAAGATCTGGCTCAAATCCATGGACATCCCTAGGGAATGCTAACGATCTGGCTCAGATCCTTAGGAATCCACAGGGAATGCTACGGATCTGGCTCAGATCCCTAGCAAACCCTAGGGAATGCTACGGATCTGGCTCAGATCCCTGGATCTGGCTCAGATCCGTGGGAATCCATATGCAATGCTAAGGATCTGGCTCAAATCCCTAGCAAACCCTAGGGAATGCTGTGGATCTGGCTCAGATCCCCAGCAAACCCCAGGGAATGCTAGGGATCTGTCCGCCAAATCAGTCAAGCCTAACATGCCCTATGCATTCCTACAGATCGGAGCCAGATCCTTAGCATTCCCTAGGCATTCCTGGGGATCCGAGGCACATCCCTAGCATTTGCTAGGCATCCCTGGGGATCTGAACCAGACCATTAGCATTCCCCAGGCATTCCTAAGGATCTGAACCAGATCCTTAGCATTCCCTAAGGATTCCCATGGATCTGAGCCAGATCGCTAGCATTTGCTATGCATTCCTGGGGATGCGAGCCAGATCCCGAACATTCCGTAAACATGCCTGGTGATATGCGCCAGATCCATAGCCTTCCCTAGGGATTCCTAGGGATCTGAGCCAGATCCCGAACATTCCCTAGGAATTCAAAAAAGATGTGGACCAGATCCTTGCAAATTTCCAAAGGCTCCCATGGCTCCCTGACAAAATCTCGATACGGATCTGAACCAGATCCTTAGAATGTCCTAAGCATTCCTAAGGATCTGAAACAAATCCCGAACATTCCCTATGCATTCCTACAGATCGGAACCAGATCCCTAGCATTCCCGATGCATTCCTGGGGATCTGACCCAGATCCCGATTGCTAGGCATCCCTGGGGATCTGAACCAGATCCTTAGCATTCCCCAGGCATTCCTAAGGATCTGAACCAGATCCTTCGCATGCCCTAGGGATTCCCATGGATCTGAGCCAGATCGCTAGCATTTGCTATGCATTCCTGGGGATCAGAGCCAGATCCTTAACATTCCCTATGCATTCCTGGGGATCTGAGCCAGATCCCTAGCATTCCCTTGGGATTCCTATGGATCTGAGCCAGATCCCGAACATTCCCTAGGAATTCCCAACAGATCTGAACCAGATCTTTACAATGTTCCAATGGCTCCCAGGGCTCCCTGACAAAATCTTGATAATCATCTGAGACAGATCCTTAGAATGTCCTATGCATTCCCACGGATATGAGACAGATCCGAAACAATCCTTATGCATTCCGACACATCGGAACCAGATCCCTAGCATTTCCTGTGCAATCCTGGTGATATGCGCCAGATCCCCAGCATTTGCTATGCATTCCTGGGGATCTGAGCCAGATCCCTAGCATCCCCCAAGCATTCCAAAGGATCAGAACCAGACCCCTAGCATTCCCTAAGGATTCCTAAGGATCTGAGCCAGATCGCTAGCATTCCCCAAGCATTCCTGGGGATCTGAGCCAGATCCCTAACATTCCCTAGGCATTCCTGGGGATCTGAGCAAGATCCCTAGCATTCCCTATGGATTCCTATGGATCTGAGCCAGATCCCGAACATTCCTTAGGATTTCCAACAAAACCAAAAACAACAACAACAACAACAACAACAACAACAACAACAACAACCACAACAACAACAACAACAACAACAACAACAAAAAAAAAAAAAAAAAAAAAAAAAAAAAAAAAAAAAAAAAAAAAAAAAAAAAAAAAAAAAAAAAAACTCCCAGGGCTCCCTGACAAAATCTCGAGACGGATCTGAACCAGATCCCTAGAATTTCAAAGGCATTCCTACGGATCTGAAACAGATCCCTAACATTCCCTAGGAATTCCTACAGATCGGAGCCAGATCCCTAGCACTCCCTAAGCATCCCTGGGGATCTGAGCCAGATCCCTAGCATTTGCAATGCATTCCTGGGGATCTGAGCCAGATCCTTGGCATTCCCAAGGCATTCCGAGGGATCTGAACCAGATCCCTAGCTTTCCCTAGGGATTCCTTTGGATCTGAGCCAGATCGCTAGCATTCCCAAAGCATTCCTGGGGATCTGAGCTAGATCCCTAACATTCCCTATGCATTCCTGGGGATCTGAGCCAGATCCCTAGCATTCCCTAGGGATTCCTATGGATCTGAGCCACATCCCGAACATTCCCTAGGAATTCAAAAACCATCTGAACCAGATCCTCACAATTTTCCAATGGCTCCTTGGGCTCCCTAGCAAAATCTCGATACTGATCTGAACCAGATCCCTAGAATTGCCTAGGCATTCCTACAGATCTGAGACAGATCCTTGACATTCCCTAGGCATTCCTACAGATCGGAGCCAGACCCCGAGCATTCCCGATGCATTCCTGGGGATCTGAGCCAGCTCCCTAGCATTTGCTAAGCATTCCTGGTGATCTGAGCCAGATCCCTAGCATTCCCCAAGCATTCCTAGGGATCTGAACCAGATCCGTAGAATTCCCTAGGGATTCCTGGGGATCTGAGCCAGATCGCTAGCATTCCCCATGCATTCCTGGGGATCTGAGCCAGATCCCTAACATTCCCTAGCCATTCCTGGGGATCTGAGCCAGATCCCTAGCATGCCCTAGGGATTCCTAAGGATCTGAGCCAGATCCCGAACATTCCCTAGGAATTCAAAAAAGATGTGAACCAGATCCTTACAAGTTTCCAAGGGCTCCCAAGGCTCCCTGACAAAATCTCGATACGGATCTGAACCAGATCCTTAGAATGTCCTAGGCATTCCTACGGATCTGAGACAGATCCCTAACATTCCCTACGCATTCCTACAGATCGGAACCAGATCCCTAGCATTCCCTAAGCATTCCTGGGGATCTGAGCCAGATCCCTAGCATTTGCTAGGCATTCCTGGGGATGCGAGCCAGATCCCGAACATTCCCCAAGCATTCCAAGGGATCTGAACCAGATCCCTAGCATTCCCTAGGGATTCCTTGGGATCTGACCCAGATCGCTAGCATTCCCCAGGCATTCCTGGTGATCTGAGCCAGATCCCTGACATTTCCTAGGCGTTCCTGGGGATCTGAGCCAGATCCCGAACATTCCCTAGGAATTCAAAAAAAAAAAAAAAAAAAAAAAAAAAAAAAAAAAAAAAAAAAAAAAAAAAAAAAAAAAAAAAAAAAAAAACCTTACAATATTCCAAGGGCCCCCAGGGCTCCCTGACAAAATCTCGATACTGATCGGAACCAGATCCTTAGAATATCCTATGCATTCTTACGGATCTGAGACAGATCCTTAAAATTATAAGCATTCCTACAGATCGGAGCCAGATCCCTAGCATTCCCGATGCATTCCTGGGGATCTGAGCCAGATGCCTAGCATTTGCTACGCATTCCCGGGGATCTGAGCCAGATCCCTAGCATTCCCAAAGCATTCCTACGGATCTGAACCAGATCCCTAGGGATTCCTGGGGATCTGAGCCAGATCGCTAGCATTCCCCATGCATTCCTGGGGATCTGAGCCAGATCCCTAAGATTCCCTAGCCATTCCTGGGGATCTGAACCAGATCCCTAGCATTCCCTAGGGATTCCTAAGGATCTGAGCCAGATCCCAAACATTCCCTAGGAATTGAAAACAAAAATCTGAACCACATCCTTACAATTTTCCAAGGGCTCCCAGGGCTCCCTGACAAAATCTTGATACTGATCTGAACCAGATCCTTAGAATTTCCTAAGCATTCCTACGGATCTGAGACAGATCCCTAACATTCCCTACGCAATCCTACAGATCGGAGCCAGATCCCTAGCATTTCCTAAGCATTCCTGGTGATCTGAGCCAAATCCCTAGAATTTGCTAGGCATTCCTGGGGATCTGACCCAGATCCCTAGCATTCCCTAAGGATTCCTAGGGACCTCAGCCAGAACTTAGCATTCCCGAGGTTTCTAGGGATCTGAGCCAGATCCCCAACATTTCCTAATACGGATCAAACCAGATCCCTGATTTGGGACGCTCCCATTTTTAGCCCGCAAGCGCTCAGATCCCGGATTTGGCCCGTTCCCTTTCTTAGCTCCTGAACGTCCAGTTCCCCGATGTGGCCGGTTCCCCAATTTGGCCCGTTCCCCGATTTAGGCCGGTTCCCCGATTTGGGCCAGTTCCCCGATTTGGCTCTTCACCCTGAAAGGCACCCGATCGAGCTGAGATCAAGACGGCGAGCGGGGAAAAGATCGAATATCATGAGGAAAAATACTAGAGCTCAAACGAATGATTCAATTTCGAGAACAAAATTTTCAACCGACCAAAAGTCATCAAAAGGTCCGTCGAGATTTGTCTTGCCAACTAGCTCTCCAGCGCCCCGGAATTACTCTTAAGCTTCCAGCCACTAGCCAAGGGAAGCTCTACGAGTTACTTGCAAAGGGAAGCTCTACGAGTTACTAGCTAAGGGAACTCAACGAGTTACTTTGTAGCGTCCAAAACCCAGAGAGCAGAGAGCAAGAGCAAAGAGAACACAGACCGGAAAGCATTCCTGGCGGGCCCTCGGACGCTCCCGTGAAGCGCTTCTGGAGCTCTGGGGGCCCCCCTGAAGCGCTGCTGAAGCGCTGCCGGGCACGCTTCCACGCGTGCCTGCACGCGTGCAGGCACGCGTGGACGCGAACCCGAAGCGCTCCCGGACCGGCTGCGACGATTTACAAGTCGCTGCGGGGATTCTGGAGCGGCGAAGATGGGCTGCTGGCAGCCACCACCACCGTCCGGCTTCTAATCAAACCCTCCAGCTCTCAGAGAGCTCTTCGGGAACATTGTCTCTTAAGGTCGGGTCGGCCAACTAGCTCCACCCTGCGCCCGAATTCCTCTTAGCTCATCTTGCCGACGAGCTCTACGAGGTACTAGCTCCACCCTGCGCTCGAATTCCTCTTAGCTCATACCTCGTAGAGCTCTTCGGCATCGACGAGCTAGAGGAATTCCGGCGCAGGATGGAGCTAGTTGGCCGACCCGACCTTAAGAGACAACGTGGCACATTTGGGTCGAATTTGCAAAGATTTGAAAGATATTTGACAATTCATTTTGAGAAACCAGATTTCCCTCACGCGTAGTGGGTTATGTCGCGTCTGCCAGTCAAATTTTCAAGTCTGTAGCTGCAATATTGCTATCAAAAGACTTGCAGGAACCGGCTCTGTTCCGAGTCATCCTGATATGCGTTGACCGTTTTCGGTATTTTCCTCGAGATTCAGAAGAGCTATAGAGCTGATACTTACAGAAACCGATTCAGAATCATCAGGCGCTTTCGTCTATTGCATCTAGAGGTCTGCACTCGGTCTGCTACTCCAGCTAGGGCGTGAAACTTTATGTATTATTCCAGTCATTTTGACCAGTGATGTCGGTGCAAGTCAAGATTCAGGAGGTACAGATCTGGTACGCACATAAACCGATTTGGTATCACTAGGTGCGTTCTGTTGCATCCAAGAACTGAACTCTGTCTACTCGAGCTAGGTCCACGATACTATTCGCATTTTTCAATTTCTCTTTACAGGCGCTGTGGGCATTCTGCATTTAACCCGAGCTGTAATGGAGCTAGTGATCTGTGCGCAGAAACGGATTTAGAATCATGAGGGGCGCTCGCTGTAGCATCTAGAGCTCTGAACAGAGTCCAGAGAGACAGAGAGACAACCACACACACAGACGAACAGACACACGGCCATACAGACCAAAATACAGACGGACACTGACACAATCACAGACACACAGACACACCGACACACTGACACACAGACACACAGATACACAGACACACAGACACACAGACACACAGACACACAAACACACAAACAGACAGACACACGGACACACAGACACACAGACAGACAGACACGAAGGCGCCCGCGCCTGCGCCCGCGCCGCGCCCTGGCGCCCGCCGGCCGCGCCCTCTTGCCAAGACCTGCGAGCCCGAGCCCGCGCCGAGACGGAGCCCGTGTGTCTGTATGTCTCTGTGTCTGTGTGTCTGCGTGTCTGTGTGTCTGTGTGTCTGTGTCTTGTCGGTCTGTGTGTCTGTGTATCTGTCTCTCTGTCTTTCTGTTTCTCTCTGTGTCTGTTTGTCTGTGTGTCTGTGTGCCTGAGTGTCCGTGTGTCTCTGTGTCTGTGTGTCTGTCTCTCTGTGGGTATGTGCTGTGTGTTTGTGTATCTGTGTGTCTGGTTACTTATGTGTCTCTGGATCTGTCTATCAGTGCGTCTGTGTACCTCGAGCTCTTCGGCATTGAGCTAAAGCCGGCATTTGAATAATATATATATATATATATATATATATATATATATATATATATATATATATATATATATATATTTCACAATGTATTTTGTGAAACCAGATTTTTCGCACTTGTAGTCGGTTCTGCCGCTGCCAGTCGAATCTCAGATCCGTACATGATTCCTTTGATTACCAGCGCTACAGACCCCAGAGAGCCGAGTTCAGCGCAGAAAATCGACGGCATCTCTCAAGAAGACTCGAACAATAGAAATAGTTTCGCGGCCTAGCTCATACAGAAGATTGATTTCGGAGCTCTGGATTCGCCAGGCAGATGCGCCTGATGTCCCGGAATTACTCTTAAGCTTCCAACAACTAGCTAAGGGAAGCTCTACGAGTTACTTGAGGGAACCGACTTTAGATAACTGGCGCTGGCGGTGAACCGTCAACCTCGTCCCCGCCGAGAACAGTAGAGCTCCCTGCGCGCGTGAGAGTGCTCAGAATCGGAGCAGAGAACGTCGCCGAAGATTTTCATGAAATCTTCAACTTTCTATTTTTCATGTCGACATGAAGTTCGTTGCTCCAAGTGTCTGAACAGTGAAAGTGAGCCTACGGATCTCATATTAAGACGCAGAGGCTCTTATAGCCTTTCACAGGTGCGGAAAAAAAACTTTTTTAAAATGAATAATCCGACTTGGTAGCGTCCAAAACCGGGAGAGCAAAGAGAACACACGCAGGAAAGCTTTCCTGGCGACCCGTCCGAAGCTCCCGTGAAGCTCTTCTGGGGCTCTGGGGGGCTCCCGTGCACTGTCTCGGAAACGCTGCAAGGAACGCTTCCACGCGTGCCTGCGCGCGCGCTGGCACGCGTTCACGCTTGCCGGAAGCTCCCCCGGACCCATTGCGACGTTTTACAAGTCGCTGCGGGGATCGTGGACCGCGGAGATGGGCTGCTGGCGGGCACCACCATCGCCCGCCTTCTAATCTAAAACCCTCTAGCTCTCAGAGAGCTCTCCAGGAAATACTGGCGCCGGCAGTGAACTCTCAACCTGGTCACGGCCGGAAACCTCGTAGAGCTTCTTGCACGGATCATTTGCTTAGAATCGAAATAGAGAGCTTCTGGAAGCATTTCTTGAAAGAATCAATACTCATATTTCTAAGCTCGACGTGAAGTTGGCTTCACCAAATGTTTTGAAAGTAAAAGTGTGCCTACAGAGCTCAGATTCAGACGCTCTCATAGTCGTCTACAGGTGCGAAACAACTGCTTTCTTAAAATCAATTGTCACAGATCTTCCAAATCATAGCAAAAACGACCCAAAGTTGTCACATCTTCTTTTCTGGCCGGGTCGACCAACTAGCTCCACCCCGCGCGGGAATACGTCTAGCTCATCATGACGAAGAGCTCTACGAGGTACTGGAAACGGGCGGTAAACCGTCAACCAGGTTTCCGCCGGGCAACTCGTAGAGCTCTTTTGTTGCACAGCGCTCCTCGGAACACATGAAAGAAGCTTCTGAAGCAAGAGCAGAAAAACTCGAAAAACACGATTTTCCGGTGTTTATCCAAAGTCGGTTCCCTCAAGTCTTTCAAAAGTAATACTGGGCGCCAGCGGTAAACCGCCAACCTTTCTTACCGCCGGGGGACTCGTAGAGCTTTCTGACAATGTATAATGTGGAACAAATTGCAGAGAACGAATAGTTTTTCAGCCCAAGCGACTTCAGACCTCTCGATGCAACAGCCGAACGCTCCAGATGCTTCTGGATTGTCTTCTGCACGAGCTCTGCAGATCTCCTACAGCCCGAGTTACCAGCAGCTTTCAAGATGACTCGAACAAATCGAATAATTTGGCAAACCCGATTTCAGAGCTCTGAATGCAACAGGCGGACAGGCAGACGCGGCTGATAACTTTGTGACCGCCAGCACTGTAGCCCCCAAACAGCCCGAGTTAAGTGCAGAAAACCGACAGCACCTCTCAGAATATTTAGAACAATACGAATAGTTTCGCGAACCTAGTTCGGGCAGCAGACCGAGTTCAGAGCTCTGGATTCAACAGACAAACGCGAATGATGATTTCAAATCGGTTTCTGTAAGTATGAGCTCTGTAGCTGTCCAATATCTCGACTTAAGTACAGAAAACCGAGAGCACTTCTTAAGATGACTCGAATAATAATACGAATAGGTTTGCGGACCTAGCTCGGCTAGCAGACCGGGTTCAGACTTCTAGATGCAACAGAGCGCCTCATGATCTTGAATCGATAAGATGTGCTCCTCAGCTCTGTAGCTGGCCTATATCTCGAGTTAAGTCCGATATACGGACAGCGCGTATCAAGATGGCCGACCCCGCTCGCGTGCTTTTTGGCAGTAAAAGGTATCCGATCGAGCTGAGATCAACACGGCGAGGGAATAAGATCGAATATCACGGGAAAAAATACTAGGAGCCCAAACGAATATTTCAATTCCGAGAACAAAATTTTCAACCGACCAAAAGTCATCAAAAGGTCCGTCGAGATTTGTCTTAAATGCAGAAAAGCAACAGCACCTCTCAGGATGACAACAATGAAATAGTTTTCAGACACACAGTTCGGGAAGATTCGACAGGCGGACGCGCTTGATATCTCACAATTGATGTTTGTGACCACCAGCACTGAGCCCCCCTCAGCCCCCCTTAGCACTGTAGCCCCCCCCCCTCAGTCCAGAAAACGAAGAGCACTTCTCGAGATAGACAATACGAATCGTATCGCGATTCTAGATCGGGGAGCAGACCGAGTTCAGAGCTCTGAATCCAACAGACAAATGCAACTGATAATTCTGAATCCATTTCTGTAAGTATCAGCTGTGTAGCTGTACTAGCTCGAGTTAAGTACAGGAAACCCAGAGCGTCTGGCAAGATGACTCCAATGATACAAATGAGTTTGCAGACCTAGCTCGGCGAGCAAACCGATTTCAGATCTCTGTATTCAAGAGGCGAACGCACCTGATCATTCTGAACAGATTAGCTGTGCTTACCAGATCTATAGCTGTCCTGAAGCTCGAGTAATGTTCGAAAAACCGTCATCCCGTATCAAGATGACTTGAAACGCCCGATCCAGCCTGCTTGCTTTTTCGCAGTAAAAGGTACCCGATCGAGCTGAGATTGAGATGACAAGCGGGAATAAGATCGAATTTCATGAGCACAAAATACTAGAGCTCAAACGAATTTTTGAATTTTGAGAGTCAAAAAGGTCCTTCGAGATTTGTCTTGCCAACTAGCTCTCCAGCGCCCCGGAATTACTCTTAAGTTTCAAGCAGTAACTTGCTAAAAGAAGCTCCACGAGTTACTTGCTAAGGGAAGCTGTACGAGTTACTGCAAATACGGACCTCAGCAATAGACGCGGCATAACCCTGTACAGATGGAAAAATCTGGTTTTATCTTAGAAACTGAGCGCCGGCGGTAAACCGTCAACCTTGGTTACCGCCGGGACAGCTTCCTAGCTTGACTGAAGTTGAGAAAACCGACAGCACCTACCAACATTCCGACTCATAGTGAATATTTTTTGGCCTCTGAATGCAACAGGCGGACGCGTCTAATGTCTGCGAATCGACTCCCATCATTACCAGCCCTGCAGCGCCCCTACAGCCCGAATTAAGTGCAGAAAACTGACAGCACCTCTCAGGATGACTCGAACAATACAGTAGTTTCGCAAACCTCATTCGGGCAGCAGACCGAGTTCTGAGCTCTGGATTCGACATGCGGACGCGCCTGATGTCTTCAAATCGATTTCTGTGACAAAAGGCACTGTGGTCCCCCTCAGCGCGAGTTGAGTAAAGAAAACCGAGAGCACTTCTTAAGATGACTCGACCAATACAAATAGTTTCGCGGTTCTAGATCGGGCATCAGACCGAGTTCAGAGCTCTCGATTCGACAGACAAACGCAATTGATCATTCTGAATCGGTCTCTGTAGCTGTCCCACAGCTCGAGTTAAGTACAGAAACCTGAGAGTTCATGTCAAAATGACTCGAATAATACGAATAGGTTTGCGGAGCTAGCTCGGCTGACAGATCGAGTTCAGAACTCTGGATGAACGCGCCTAATCATTCTACATCGATTAGCTGTGCTTACCAGCTCTGTAGCTGTCCTAAAGCTCGAGTTATGTTTAGAAAAGCGTCAGCGCATATCAAGATGGCTTAAAACGGCAGATCCCGCCACTGTGCTTTTCGGTAGTAATATTGACCTGATCGAGCTGAGATTAAGATGGCGAGCGGGAATAAGATCGAATGACTCGGAAAAAAACACTAGAGCTCTAACGAATGTTCAAATTTTGAGAACAAAAAGACCCAACGCCAGCACAAGTTCTGTCGAGATGTTTCTTGCCAACTAGCTCTCCAGCGCGCCAGAATTGATCTTAAGCTTCCAGCAGCTAGCTTAGGGAAGCTATACGAGTCACTTGGTAGTGTCCATGGTAGCGTCCAAAACCCGGATAGCAAAGAGGCACTCACACAAACGAGCACACGCACATAAGCACGCACACGCGAACACACACATACAAACCCACATACATACACAAGAACACACACATACGCCAGCATGCTCAGCACACACACGCACACATAGACACACACACGAACACACAACACATCCACACGCGAAGGTCGGAACACGCGCAGACGCGCACACACAAGCACACAGTACATCTCACATACACACACAGACGCGCAAACGCACACGGATCACACAAGCACATACACACACGGGGGCACACACGAACACCCACACGCACGCACGCACACACACACGCACGCACACCCCACGCACACAGACGCACGCGCAAACTCCCAAGGAAAAACTCGCACTGACGATCACACGATGACGCCCCCACCGCAGCCACCTCAGCGCCCCCCCACCCCGCGCTCAACCGCATCCAGGGGAAAACGCGCACTGACGATCACGCGATGACGCACCCACCGCAGCCACCTCAGCGCCCCCCCCCCCCGGCGCTCAACTGCCGCCCCCACGCGCCCCCGCCCTCCCCGCCGGCGCTCCGGAGGGGGGAGGCACCGCCCCATTTTGGGGCCGGCCCTCCCTCCACTCCAACCACTCCGCCCTCGCGGAGCGCCAGAGGGGGGGGGGGCTGGGGGGGGCGCGCGGACGGCGGCGCCGCCACAGGCGCGCTCGCCCACACGCACACGAGCGCGCGCACAGACGCACACACGACCACATACAGAAACACACGCTCGAGCGCACTCACATCCACGCGCGCGCACTCACGCGCGCGCGCGCCCACGCGCGCGCACATGCACGCACACACACACACACACACACGCACACACACACACAAACGCACGCACAAACACGCACACACATACCAGACACACCCGCACCCACTCACACAAACAGAATCACACGCAAACGCGCGCACACACACACACACGCGCACACCAGACACACGCGCACCCACGCACGGCAACACACACACACACAGACGCAATCGCGAGCATCCGAGAACACCTACGCACAGACGACAACACAGTTACAGACCCATTCCCCGACTGCTCAGCGCACTCTCTCCCCGCGCCCCCCTCGGGCGCCCCCTCGCGCCCCCGCCCTCCCCGCCGGCGCTCCGGAGGGGGGAGGCGCCGCCCCATTTCGGGGCCAGCCCTCCCTCCACTCCAGCCACTCCGCCCTCGCGGAGCGCCGGGGGGGGGAAGAGGGGGGGGGAAGCGCGGAGGTGCCGGCGCCGCGCGCGCACAAACAGACACGCACACACACACGCACACACACGTGCATACACACACGCACAGACACAGAGACACACAGACACACAGACACACAGAAACACAAACTCACAGACTCACACACACAGACATAAATACGCACAAACACACAGACACACGGACACACGGTCACACAGACAAACAGACACACAGACACACAGACACAAAGACACACAGACACAAAGAGACACTGCCACACTGCCACACTGCCACACTGACACACAGACACACAGACGCAAAGACACACAGACACACAGACACACAGACACACAGACACACAAACACAGACACACAGACACAAACACACACAAACACACAAACACACAGGCACACAGACACACAGACACACAGAAACGCAGAGACACCGACACACAGACACACAGACACACAGACACACAGACACGCAGGCACGCAGGCACGCAGACACACAGACACACAGACACACAGACACACAGACACACAAACTCACAGACACACACACACAGAGACATACATACACACAAACACACAGACACACGGACACACGGTCACACAGACAAACAGACACACAGACGCACAGACACACACACACAGACACACAGACACGCAGACACACAGACACACTGCCACACTGCCACACTGACACGCAGACACCTAGACACACAGACACACAGACACACAGACACACAGACACACACGCACACAGGCACACGGACACACAGACACACAGACTCTCAAACACACAGACACACCCTCGCGCCCCCGCCCTCCCCGCCGGCGCTCCGGAGGGGGGAGGCGCCGCCCCATTTCGGGGCCAGCCCTCCCTCCACTCCAGCCACTCCGCCCTCGCGGAGCGCCGGGGAGGGGGGGAAGAGGGGGGGGGGGGGCGCGGAGGTGCCAGCGCCGCGCGCGCACACAACGACACGCACACACACACACGCACACACACACACACACACACGCATACACACACGCACAGACACAGAGACACACAGACACACAGACACACAGACACGCAGACGCAGAGACACCGACACACAGACACACAGACACACGCACATAGACACACGGACACACTGACACACAGACACACCGACACAAAGACACACAGACACACAGACACACAGACACACAGACACACAGACACACAGACACACAGACACACGAACACACAATCACACAGACACACAGATACACAGACACACAGACACGCAGAGACACCGACACACAGACACACAGACACACAGACACACAGACACGCAGGCACGCAGGCACGCAGACGCAGAGACACACAGACACACAGACACACAGAAACACAAACTCACAGACTCACGCACACAGACATACATACACACAGACACACAGCCACACAAACTCACAGTCACACAGACAAACAGACACACAGACACACAGACACACAGACACACAGACACACAGACACACAGACACACAGACACACAGACACACTGCCACACTGCCACACTGACACGCAGACACACAGACACACAGACACACAGACACACAGACACACAGACACACAGGCACACAGGCACACGGACACACAGACGCACAGTCTCACAAACACACAGACACACCCTCGCGCCCCCGCCCTCCCCGCCGGCGCTCCGGAGGGGGGAGGCGCCGCCCCATTTCGGGGCCAGCCCTCCCTCCACTCCAGCCACTCCGCCCTCGCGGAGCGCCGGGGAGGGGGGAGAGGGGGGGGGGCGCGGAGGTGCCAGCGCCGCGCGCGCGCACACAGACACGCGCACACACACTTTTCCATCCTCCGGCGCAAAGACGACTCAAGCGCGACGCAACTACCCGGGACGCGGATAATTAATTGCAATCCTGCTTTGAGGACGCCGCACACAACCCCGCAGGCACACAGACACACAGGCACACAGACACACAGGCACACAGGCACACAGACACACAGACACACAGACACACAGGCACACACTCAGAGAGCCGCCGTCGAGGCGCAGCACTCAGAGAGCCTCCTCCGACAGCGCCACAACCGTCGGCTCGCTCACCACGTCATCTCTTTCCGGACGCAGGCGGCGCAACGTCTGTCGCAGCTCCTCGTCAGTCAACCTGCCGATGTTGACGGGCACGGCCTCTTGACGCAATCGGTAGGCTCCGGCGACCCGGCCGAGCAACTCCTGCCGCTTGTTGTGCTCGGCGATGCCCAGGCGCATCCGCCGTTCTTCAGGATCCTCCCGCCGCGCGCGCTCCTCCGCGGCAGCGGCGGCGATTTCCCTCGTGGTCGCGCGCCCGCCACGCCCCCCGCGCTCGCCGCCCGACGATGGCTCCGAAGCCGCATTGACCGTGCTAGCCCCTCCAGCACCCTCGCCGCCCCCTGTCGGCGCCCTCGCGGCGACGCCATCGCCGCCGGGCACCGCGCCAGCCTCAGCCGCGGGCGCCGCACGCGGGGCCTTGCCTGCGTTCTTCTCCTTGAACACCTTCAACTTTCCCTCCGGGATGGGCCCGTCCACACGCCCATGCCAACCATCCTTGTGCTGCTGCTTGAAATGCTGCCCGCACAGATCTCCGCATCCCTGCTTTGGCGCGCTCCGGCATTGCCCGCCAGCTCCGTCCGCCCAGGTACGAGCCATGCACTTAGCGGTGTCAATGTTTTCTGGCGTAAAGCGACGCCATTCGTCCCCCGCGAGCGACGCCCCCGCGCCTGGCTGGACTCCAGCAGGAGCCGGGTCCGCGGACGGAACGCCCGAGGCCCTGCCAGCGTCGTCGTCCTCGTCGCCCGTGCTGCCCAGAGCCGGCGGGGACAGCCCGCGCTTCTTGCCCCTGCGCAATGGCTGCTGCGGCTGCCCCGAAGCGCCGGGGTCCCCGTCGCCAGCGCCAGGATCCCCGCCACCCGCCCGACGCCGCTTGCCCGGTGGCTCGCCCCCCGACGCCTGCTGCCCGGCGGGCGCACTCGGCGGCGCAGACGGCGCGGCAGAGGCGCTGGAAGCAGCGCCGCCGCCGCCATCGCCGCTCCCCGCAGACCCCGCCGCGCGCCCGCCTGCATGCCCGAGAGGCGCAGTCGGCGGAGCCGGCGGCGCACCAGAGGGTCCCGCACCACCGCTGCCGCTGGCGCCCCCCGCAGACCCCGCCGCCGCGCGCCCGCCGCCTCCGCCCCGCGGACCCGCCCTGCGCACATACGCAAACACATAGGCGCCAACGTGCACCTGGTGGTCTCTGGCAATCTGCGCCCAAGTCCTGGGCTGAACAGCTTCGTCGTCGAATTTGGCGTATTCGTTCACACCCACGGCTGCACACGCATAATAATGGCCGCTCTTCGCGCTTTCGCCCTGATGCACAACGACCCCAGAGAAATCGTACTCGCACTCGGCATCCACAGGCCGCAGAATCTGAGGAAAGCGCACAGGGCGTCTGTCGTACCACTCGCTCCGATCAGCGCGCGTGACCACCCGCTCCACGGTCACGAAGAGCACCGGCGGCGATCGCTCCCAGCGATTGCCCGTATACACCCTGATGCCTTGACAGACCCCGGCCGCCTCCCTCTGCGCACGACTGAGGTGTGCGTGCGCCGGACATCCTTGACCTGGCCCGCCAATATGCCTCAATTCCAGTCGGATCAAATCCTCCAGATCGCAGGCCCCCCGGTGGTCGGGGCCGAGCAATTCGGAAGGGACCAGCTTCAAGCGCGAATCAATCACCCCCGTGTCCGAACTTGCCCGGCACACGTCGCATCGCCTCCGCTGCCGCAAAGCAATGCCGCAAACGTGCTGCTGGAGCGCAGTGCGCGCACCGTGATGCGGTGTCGGTACTTGATATCCAGCCTCGGTGACAGCACGAAGGGCGGCCAGGAAGAACTCTGACGCGTCGCATTGCTTCGGTCTCCCTTGCTGATCGAATTCTGTGAATTCTCGCTGACCGAAAAGCCCCGCGCGCGCGGCAGTAGCGAGCGGCGCGACGGCGTCGACCCCCACGCCCTGGACAGAGAGAGCCGCGGCCTGAGCTCCGAGCGCACACACCGGGCAAGTTTCTGTGTTCAAAGGGCAATTCTGGCCGTGCTCGTGGAGAAGCCGACGGAAGGGAGCCAGGCGCAGCAGCACCTGCGCGACTGCGCTCACGAAGCAAGTATTGCCGAGGTTTGCGATGCCCACGCCAGAGCCGTGGCCGCAGTGCCACTGCAGCTCCCTGGTGACATCCTCCTGGGACACGCCGTAGGCTGCCATGCACAGATCCCGGTCCAGCGGGAGCAGCTCTGGCGGCTCTGCACCATCGCCAACAGTCGCCGCCGTGCGAAACATGTCCCCCCAAAGATCCCTCGGCACTACGGTGCCCCTACCAGCACCGCGGCCGCCACCGGCGCGCCCACACCCCCGCGAAACAGCGCTCCCCGTCGACGATGCCGCCGCCGCATCTCTGGTCCCCGTCGCGTCGCCGCCGCGGCCGCGGCCCCTGCCCCGCCCCGCAGGCCCAGCGTCCGGCGCAATGTATGCCGGCGGCACCGTCAGAGCCTGGCCCGGGCGCAGCGCGTGCGAGGGCAGAGGCGTATGCACAGACGCCGCAGGGGCCGCCTCCCCGTCCGAAGGAGCTGATCCGTCGTCGTCGTCGTCGTCGCCCGCCCCCTCACCGACGCCCGCCGAGCTCCCCGCGGCACGAGACGGGCCCAGCGGCGACGGCGGCGGCACCGGCGGCGGCGCGGGCGCCGAGCTCGACTCCTGGGCGCCCCGTGCGGCGGGCCCATCCCCCACGTCCCAGCCGTAATCCTGCGCCCATTGCTTCGCGATTTCGAAACTCTCCTTCATCTTTTTCTCAAAGCGTTGGACCCCTTCGCGGACGTACTGCGGCGGGCCCCGCTGCAGGATGTCCCAGGGCGGCAGGTTGTAGACGAGCACGCGGTGGGCCACGCGAACGCGACTGAGCATGACGTACAGGTGCAGCCACCAGTCATCGGCGCCCATGTTCATGGGCTTCTGGAGCACCATGGTGGCCGCATCCATGCCCAGGCCCTGCGCAGTCTGCACGGTGCGAACTTTCTCTGGCAGCAACGGGATCTGGTACCTCGTAACCTTCACCTTCCGAAGCTTTCGCTCGCCATCGTCGTCGTAGTGATGGTTCCACTCCCAGGACGCCCTGTGCGGCGCGATCTGCACGACCCCTTGCCCGAACCCAAAGTCCTTCTCGAGGCCATCAAACTCGACGAGGACACCGCGCGGCAAACGCTTGCATCGATAATAACCGAGCCGGTGGGCGTCGTGAAGCTTCTTTTCGCGCCAATCCGCGTCCGGCGTCTCGAACTCCTGCGGGTGGAACCTCACGTCCTTGACTACCCCCACGGCGTCCTGCACGATCTGGTGCTTCGCCGACAACTTCACGTTCAGCCGCACACGCATGCCGATGTACAGCGGGCACATGCCGATGAGGTGACCAGTGTTGTTCACGTTCGGCACCTGCAGCATGGCCTTGTGATGCTCCTCACAGAATGGCTTTGGAGGCAGGTCCACGGCCTGCACGTACAGCAGCATCTGCCCTTTATCCCTGGCCTCTCGCACGGCCCGATACTGCATCTGCCTGTGCACGGCCTCCCAGGCGATGCCCATCTCGAACCCGTCCTTGACATGGGGGTCCTGCAGCCGCCTGTCGTTCTTACCGGGTCGGACCACCCACCCTTGCACCACCCTTTTCTGCTCGGCCGTAAACTTCTTGCCCTGCCTCATGGTCTTCAAGAACCCGGGCATGAAAGGGCAGGGCGCGTGCGGAGTAACGAGAAGGTCCTTGAAGCGGTGCGTCTCGTACAGAAACATAGCGTGGGTGACACCGTCCAGGAACATGGACTGCCCATTGCGGACGTGAATCGGCGCCTCGGGCGACTCACGCTGCAGCAAGGAAGACCTTCTGCCCTTGCCGCTCACCGGCCCCAGCTGATAAAAATCCCCCAGGAACATGACAATCGGAACCTTCCCGAACATGTGCCCCCGCGCCATGTACAGGTTCACATCGCAATTATACTTAGCCTTACGGGCTTTGCACATGCGAAACGATGCAGCGCCGAGAAGCTGGGGCGGCACCATGGACACCTCCTCCACGATGACGGCCTTGAGGTCGTTCATGCGGTCCACGATGTCATCGACTTTCTGCCCCGAGAGCCTAGCGATGGTCATGGCCTGCTGGCCGCTCAGCCCGAAGCCGCTGTGGATCGTCTCCCCCCCGATGACGCGCGCAGCGCTGTTCGACGAGGCCACGGCGATCTCCGATCCCGCGCCGAACACCTCGTTGAGCAGACGTCGCAGCAGTTTCACCACCTCCGTCTTCCCCGTCCCGCCCTCCCCGTGCAGCAGGAGAGCCATCTGCTCCACCGGCTTGGGGCTTTTTCCGCTGCGCAGATCTTCCTCGTATGCCACGATGGCCTCCACCTGGCCCACGACCAAGGCGACCACCGCCTTCTGTTCTTTATTGAACGTCACGGGGTTGTCCGCCCTAGTCGCCCACTCGTTAAACAGCCTCTCCGCGATGTCGCGCGCCCGCCGCGGCCGCTTCGCGTCGCCGGCAACCGCGGGCGGCGGCGGCCGACCAGGCACCAGCACGGCAGGCGCCGAACCCGCGAGGCCGCCCCGCCCGTCGCCATCCCCAGGCAAGCCCTCTGATCCCTTTTTCCTGTATCGGAACGCCTCCTTCTGCTGTGCTTTGCCCTCCTCGAACTGAGAGTCGTCCAACTCGAGACCGACGAAGCCGGTCTGCCTTCCAGTACTCGCGGCAGCAGGCGGCGGCTTATGGTCTTTCGCATAGCCGTCAAGGAAGATATTCTTATAGACCAAGCTTTGCGACGACCCACGAATAAGCTCCAACTGAGCCACCGCGGGCACCTGACTATCCGGCACGGCGTGCGCGGGCATCTGTCGGTGCGCCGCCCACGCTTCGTCCGCCTCGCCCTCGTCCACCTCCTGGGCAAAACCATCCAACGCTCCGCCGCCGGCGCCCGCCCCCTCCTCCTCGCCCGCCTCCCCGGCAGGCCGATTCCCCACGGCCTCCAGCTCAGCAGGCTGCTCGAAATCCTTGGCCTCCGGACGGATCTTGGTTCGCGGCCGCCCTTTCGCCTCCGCCTCCACGTCGAGGTTCGTCGCGACCTGGACGGTCCAGCGTGCCATGAACTCGGCGGCGCTGGGGCGCTGTGCAAAGTAGCCTGGACGCTCGTCCGGGCCCCGGTTCAGATCGATGTCCTCGATCGTGAACCACTTTCCTGCTCGCCGCTCGCACTCCTCGTACTGCCTGGACAACGCCACCTGCTTCGCCCACCACTCCTCCCAGGCAGGCCGATGCTTCCCGGACGCGTCGACGCCGGCCCTGTAGGGCGCCCAGGCCGCAGCCCCCTTCTCAGCCGGCTGCAAAGGACGGAAGATCACAGACTTGAACAGCGCGTTGACCTCTGCCTCTTTCTCCTTCGAAGGCATCGTGAAGCCGAAGAACTTGGGCACCCTGAACGGCGCGCCGACGCGGAGCTTCTGCACTCGGGAGGCGGCGGCCGGGTGCGTGTCCGCGAACGCGTACGTCTCGAAGTCCTGCGGGTCGAAGTGGAGCGGGTTGGCCTGCGCGGTGTACACGTACATGGCGTAATGGTACATGCCCATGGACTTCAGGGGCTCCCTGTCGCCGCGATGCAGCCAGTCCATCTTCATGTCGTGGTCCAGCCGCGCGCTGTATTCGACACCCTGCTGCTGCTCCTGCTCGGGCTGCCCCCCCCCAGCAGCACCGGCAGCCGCGCCCTCCCCGACAACGCCGTCGACGACACGGGCGTGCAGCGTTGCGCGCGCCTCGTCCAGCGCATCCATGACACCGCCGCCCCCCTCGCCGTCCACTTCTCCCGCGGCCGGCTGGTCCACCTCGATGTGGTCTGCGCGCGGGTCGGTCCAGAAGTCGTCCTTTTTCTGATGAACGGCGGAGCTTGCCTGGAACGCCAGCGCCACGATCCCCTTGCAATACAGAGTCCAGGTGTCATGGGAGCAATAGCACTCGTGGCCATACTGCATCTGGAACATCATCTCGGGCAGCTTCTTCAGGAGCGCCCGGTGCGAGCTGGTCGTGAGCTTGATGACAGTTCGCCTGGCAGAGTCGAGCACTCCGCCCCAGCCGCTGCGACGAGCGGCAGCAGCGGCCCGGGCCCCGTCGACGTCCTCCTCGCCCTCCGCCTCCGCCGCCTCATCCGCCTCCCGCTCCGCCTTCTGCTGGAGTCGGAGCCACTCCAACCCGGTGCTCTGCGCGTACAGCACTCCGAGGTCTCCCGCGATCGGCCCCGCCTTTGTCGTGTAGTCCGTCTGGTAGTGCGCCATATTGATGGCGTCCATGAACACGGCCTCCAGCGAGTGCAACACGTGCTCCCGCAGGCTGCCGGGCGGACCGCTGCCGCTCGCGCCAGCAGCTGCAGCGGCGGCGGGCGACGCGGGCGCGCTCGATGCAGGGCTGCCAGACGCCGCCGCGCGCGACGCGGCGCGGCCTGGCGCCCGCGACCTCGGCTCTGTCTCGACGGCTGATTCTGGCAGCTCGCGCTCCGCGCGCCGGTCGCTGTAGTAGCCCAGGCCCTGCTCCCCCTTCTTGAACACGAACCCGGGCCGGCTGCCGTCGTAACACGAAGCCGCGCTGAACCCAGCGATGTCCTCGAATTCCGGCGTCGGCGGAGGCGGCGGATCCAAGCCATACGCATCGGCCAAATCCCACGGCTCGTCATCCTCTTCTCTGAAGCCCCAGATATCCCCCGCGTTCGGATCGTCCATCGTGGTCGGCGCCCCGCCGAGCAAACCTCCTCCCCTGGGCAGGCCGAGGCGGCGCCCCACGGGCACGCGCCCGCCCCCCGCCGCAGCCGCGCGCGCCGCCCCCTCGGCCGCCCCGCCCCCGCCCTGCGCTGCGGCCGACGCCCCGGAACCCGTGGAACCTCCGCTCTGCCCAGTGCCCTCGTCGCAACCGGTGCCGCCAGTCCCGGCGCCAGCCAGCGCGTCCGATGCCTCGCCGACAGGCTCGGCGAACGCACCGGGCTCCGGAGGCGGCGGCACAACAGGGTCGCTGGCGGGCGCGCCCCCGACGCTGTCGTCGCCCGGCAGGTCGAGCACCACGCGGTCCAGGCACTGGACGTCCAGGTTGCTCCGCAGACACACCTGGCCCACAGGGTTCGTGCTCCCGTGGTACGGGTGGTACCGCACCACGTCGACGCGACCAGCTCTGCCGTACCGGTTGCAGCGGTGCGGCCACGGGCCGTAGCCTTCAGCCGGAACGTCGTCCAGATCCAGGCGCTCGCCAGGAGGGTTCCACTCCCCCTCCTCCAACGGACCGCACGCGTACTGAACCTTCGCATCTTCCGGAAGCACCAAATCCTTCCCCTTGCGCAGGCGCCGCCAGACGAAGGCGGCGGCAGGACGCTTCCTGGACGGGTGGCTGTAGACCGCAGTCTCGTACTCGTGGTAGAAGCCGAGCCGGCACACCTTGCAGTGCTGAGGCACATCGTCGTTCGTCTTGTGCTTCCAGCACGTGGGACCGCACCTGTGCAGGTGGCCACGGATGATACACTTGCGCGCGTCCCGCGCGAAGCAGCGCGCCCAGGTCCGCGCCTCATCCCCCGGGCACTCAGCAAAGTGCATGGCCGCGGCGCCGTCCGCGCGCACCACGCGGTACGCAGGCTTGCGGCGGTACTGCGGCTGCAGCGTCACGTGCGCACCCGTGAGAGGCTCTCCAAATACCGCCGGGTACTGTGCCCGCTGCTCATGGGGATCGGGCTCTGGATCTGCCAGCGGCGCGAACGGGCGCTGCCGGAGCGGACCCTCTATTGCGGGCTGCTGCTCCAGCATCGCCCGCTCCTCCACGAGATCGACGTTCATCATGGCCGCAACCTGATTCCGCAGCTCTTCTGTGGACAGTTGGTTGTCAGCACGGACGGAGCGGCGGCCCTCTTCGTACGCCCTCTTGCACAACTTCCCGAGCTGACGACGCGAGGCGCCAGCGATGGTATCGTACTTCAATTGGAGGTCGCTCTCCTCTCGCTTCCCGTCCGCGAACGCGAGACGTCGATCCCGCGGGCCGAGCGGAAGCGGCGGCAGACGGTCCGGCCCGTCCAAGCCCAGCTGCCGGCCCACCTCCTCCGCCGCGTCGAACTGCACGCTGCCGACCCTGGCGAGCACGGCCTCCCTCCACCTCCTCAGACGCTCCTCGAGGCCTTCGACGTCCCCCGCGCGCAGCTTCGCGAGGAACGCGCCGGTCATCGGGTGCAGGCGCCACAGGTGGATGTGCGGATGGATGCCGCCGCGCCCCTGCGACTCCACGGGTCCGAAGAACGCGCGGACGAGCCCGAACGCTCCACACGCCCCCGTGGCGGCCACGCCGTCGGAGACGCCCGTGGCCCCGCGCTGCCGCGTGACGCCGACGACATGCTCCAGGAACAGTTCCAGCATGAGGTTCGTGACCATGGCCTGCGACACCGGGTCAGCGGCCACCCGCCGCAGCATGTCCCGCGTTGAGGGCATCACAGGAGCAGTCTCCTCCAGCAGCCGCCATCGCTGTACGGAGGCGCCCTCGTACATCAGGGACACCATCAGGTTCCGAGTGTCCGCGATGTTCGGCGTCGTGAACACCAGGGGAGGCCCGAAGAGCCGGGTGTAGCTGGTACTGATGTGCCGCAGCGTGGTCCGGTGCGCGTCGGACCCGACGACATCACGGTTGCTGAGCAGCATGCTGCGCAGCGCGCTCTTGACGTTCCGGGGCAAGCCCTCGAGGCCCAGGGCCTCCTTGATGCCCGCCCCCCTGCCGAGCACGGCCACGACCTGCGCCAGATCCTCCGGCGTCAGTGCGGCGAGGTCCGCGATGCTTTCCCCCAGACGCTGCTTGCGCACGAATAACCTAGCCGACTGAATGATAGCCTTTCTGCGCCAGAGGCAATACTGGGCCGTGAGCAGGTCCGCGTGGCGACGCCAGCGCGGCACGGGCGACTCAGACGCGGCGGGCGCCCGCGCAGCGTCGGGCGCGGGCGCCCGCGCAGCGTCGGGCGCCGAGACGTCGTCGGGGACCTCGTACTCGAGCTCCTCGCGAGCCATGAGGCACCTGCACCACTCGTCGTACGTCAACTTCGCCTCCCTGTCGAGTCCGAAGACGCCGTCGCCGTAGGGAAACGCGACGGGGTCGAAAGCACTCCAGAAACCGGGGGAGAACATGCTGACAGGCTCGGTTCCAGTGGGCACGACGACCCGCACCGCGCGCCTCGCCCCCCGCCCTCAGCGCCCCCGGCCGGCGCGCCGCCGCCGCCGCCGCCGCCACCGGCCGCGCGCTTCCCGGCGACTCCCGGAGGAGGCCGCGTGGCCTGAATCTTCTGCTCCGTCTGCTCCAGCTTCTTCGTGAGCGCCTCCTTGTTGCAGTTGGTGAGCGCCTTCGCAGCCTTGTGGGCCTCTTCGCGGCTTCCGCCAAGCGCAGGTCGGAATCTCGGTCCTGGAAATTCTCCATGTCGTCGAACTGCCGCGTCAGTGCCTCCACACGCCGCTTCTCGCGCGCAATCACCTCCGCCTTCTGGAGGCTGAGGTGCACGGTCTGCCACTGCTTGTCAGATCGGCCAGCATGTCGGCGTCCGCGACGGCGGCGCAGTACTCGCCCTCCTCGACACCCTCGCCGCCCTCTCCCTCACCAGCCTCGCCCTCGTCGCCCTCTGAATCCTCCCCGCCAGCGCCAGCCGCGTCCTCACCGGTGGGATCCCCGCACCCGCCCCCTGCCTCGCCCCCGCCGTCAGCCGCCGCGTTCGCTTCGCCCTCCGCGCTCGCTGCGCCTGCACTCGTCCGCTTCTGCGGGGCCGAGCCCGCGCCGGGCTGCACGGCATCGGCCGGGCCCTCCTGGCGAGCGTCGCCGCCCTTACCCCCCACGGCCACGCACGCCGCGAGACAGCGAGGCAGGCCCAGGAGCGAGGAGCCGTCGCCATCGCCGTCGCCCCCGGGGTCCGCAAAGTTTCGCGCGGCCTCTTCGTCCCACCGCACCGCGGCGCAATGCTCGTTCGTGTCGCGGAGGTACTCGTAAGCGCGCCTGAAATCGGCGAGGGGCACGCCGAGCTCCTCCAATAGCGCCTTCTGCAGGGTGGCGGGGTCGGACCCCGCGAAGACAATCTGCACGAACTCGACGAGGTCTCTCTCCCGCGGCGGCAGCGACAGCACCTGCCGGCCGCCGTCCGCCTGCGGGAACGCCACGAAGTTCCCCACGTACGCCTTGATCTTCTGGTCGATCGGAGCCCACTCACCAGAGTCGGCCTTGCAGTTGAACCGCCGCACGATGCCCCGCGCGATGGGCAGCAGAAGCTTCGCGCCCAGCGTGAGATTCCGCAGCGGCGGTGGCAGCCGACCGATCCAGAGATCGTAGGCCAGCGCGCAGGGCGGCATCGTGGGCAACCTCTTGGAGAGCGCGCCGTGACACCCTGCGCAGATGGGCACCTTCTGCTTCGCGTCGGCCACGAGCACCCCGTCTGACTGGCGCCTGTCAATCTTGAAGCACTTCTTGTGCAAGAGCCACAGCGTCCCGTCTGGGCCAGGGTCGCGCACTGCGGACGCCTCCAGCTCCTCGAGGGGGATGCCGCCCGGGCGCTCGACGCCGTTGGGGCCCTCGCGCACGAAGCGCCACCGAGCGTGTTACCGTGCCGGGTCCAGCAGCGCGTGGGCGCGCTGCCGCTGCGTCAGGCGCATGGCCTGCGCCTGCGCGCCCGCGGCCTCGGATGCCTCTCCCCTCGCCGCCTCGAGCTCGGCGCGCGCGGGCGGCTTCGGCACCTGGTCGCAGAGCAGCGAACGCCCCCCGGCGCCGTCCGGCTGCTGCCAGAAGTGCACGCGCTGCAGCTCGTCCGCCCAGTGGAGACGAGCGCAGACGCAGCACGCGACCCTCGAGCGCACGGCGCGGCGACTCTGCCCGGGCTCGGGCCCCTCGACGTCCGACGCCGCCGGCGAAGCGCCCAGCGCGTCCAAGTCCACGGGCGGCATGTCCACGCCCGCGGGCGGCACGGCCCCGTCCGCGCCTGGCGGCTTCCACCAGGCGCGCGGCGCGTCCGGCGCGGCAGCGGCGGCGGCGGCCTCCCCCGAATCGGCGGGCGCTGCGCAGGCCGGCCAGTTGTGAGACCCCGTGACGAGGTGCTCAGAGAAGCCTCCACGCACTGCCGCCACTCCTGGGGCCTCACGGGCCGCACGTCGTCGTCCTGCTGGGGCCACTGCTCGGCCAGGTAGAACAAGCGCTTCATATACTCCGGCCACCCGTGGTGCTTTTCGTGCACGTGCGTCATGAAGCCGGCATGCGCGGCGAAGTTCTTGTCGCAGAGGCGGCACGGGAACGGCGGGAGAGCCTCCGGGGCCTCTTTAAATGCCCGCAGAGGACGGCGCTCGCCACACGGGAGGGCACATACTCGGGCTGGAGCCTGGGCACGCGCGCCTTGCGAGCGGCAGCGATGGCCGGGGTCGGCGCGGGCGGGGCGCCGCCGGCATCCGTCTCGCGCTTCCGCGCCTCCTTCACGGCCAAGCCATGCCGTTCCGGGCACTCGCGCGTCAGGGAACTGTGGCGCTGGTCCGGGTCCCACTCCCCAAAAGGTCGCTGCTCGGGTCTGCCGTGGCTCCCACAGAACTGCCCTTCGCCTTTGCAAGAATGACGGCACTGCCCGAGCACGTGCACGCCCTGGTACGCGTGCCAGACGCGCGCGACGCACCTGCCAGCGACGCACGGCGCGGGGTCCAGGAGCCAGGCCGGCAGGGTGCCCTCCTCGCTCACGTGGGGGTCAACCAGAGCCACGTTCACCTCCACGTCCCCTGCCTTCACTGTCTTCCCTGCGAGACGCTCCTCCTCTTCCTTCCGCAGCCGCTCCTGCTGCAACCGCTCCTGGTCCCTTCTCGCCGCCCCGCGAGTCCGCGGCCCTGGGCCCTCGGGGGCTTGCCTCTTGGGTCCGCCGCCGAGCAGCCGACCCGCGCCCCCGCCCGCGCCCCCGGCGCCGTCGCCGCCCGCGCCACCGTCGCCCGGCCCCTGCGCACCAGAGCCCGACCCCGACGCTGGTCCACCGTTCGCACCGCTGCCCGAAGAGGACCCGCCGCCGCCGCCGCCGCCGCCCCCGGAAGAGTCGTCGCCGCCGCCCCCTCCTCCCACCACCTCATCCCCGCGCCCCGCCCGCCGCGGCCATTGGCTGCATGTCCGGTCCAACCAGATGCCGACCCCCCCCCCCCCCGCTGGGCGGGGACCAGGGGGGGCTCCCCCCCGTGATGGGGGGGGGGGTCTGGCCGGGGCGCACCCCCCCCCCCCCCCCCCCCCCCCCACGGGGGGGGGACGGACCCCCCGGGACCCCTGGGGGGCTAGTGGGAAGGACGGTTGGCGCCCCCCCCCCCCCCCCTGGGGACCCCGAACCCGACCCCACCCTGCCCCCCCGATGTGGAGTGCCCCCCCCCCCGGGGGCCCGGGACCCCCCCCCCCCCCCCCCCCCGGGGAACCCGCGGTGGGTGAAATGCCCCCCCCACCCTGGGGAACCCCCCCCCCCCACCCCCGTGCTGGGGGGGAATTCCAGCGAATACTTCGTCGCCACCCTTGCAACACCCCGCGCGAGCTTCGCTTCCTTGAAATCGGGCTCCCCGCGCCGATCGGCGAACGCGTCCGGCCAGACACAGCCGTGACGGGCACGGAAATCGTCGAGAGCAGTCAGAGCGCGCCTGTCCGTGTCTGTAAGCGCCGCGTCCTTCTCCACCGCGGCGAGCAACACGGGATCCCTCTCGAGCGCAGCGAGCAGGCGCTGCTGGTCCAGGTCCCAGCGCCCCGCGGCGAGGTTCCACGTCAAGCCCACGCCCGCCCGCTCCCGGCGCACGAAAGCCGCCACCTGCCGCGCCGCCTGAGGCTTCAGCTTGAGGAGCTGCTGCCAGACGGGCCACTCGGGGATAGCCTGCGGCTTCAGGTCCGCCAAGTACACGGGCGGCTTCAGGTCGCCACTCGGGGACCGCCGCGCGCCCTCCGCGGCCTCCACCCTGTACATTATGTCGCGGTCGCCCTCGAGCTGCTGCAAGCGCGCGGCCAGGGCGTCGCCCATGCGAGCGACGCCGCCGCGCGCGCGGCACCATGCCCGCAACAGCCAGAGCTCCGCGGGCACGTCGCCCGGCTCGCCCGTGTAGTAGCCGCGCCGCCCCTGGGGGAACGTGTCGGCGGCGAAACCCGACTCCACGGCCTCGGAGAAGAACGCACGGCCAGGGCCGGCCCACGCATTCGGGATACCGAAGACGCGCGGCCAGGGCGCCAGCCTGCTCCCGTCGGGCCCCGCGCGCTGGTACCACGGCTCCAGAGCGTGTCGCTGGTCCAGCTGCACGCTCGCTTCGCAGTTGTCCCGGTGGAAGCACTCGTCCTCCAGCAGCAGACCACGGAACTCAGCGAATCCGTTCTCCCCCCTCGCCGCGCACTGGGCCGCCTGCGCGCGCTTCCTGGCGCGTGCGCGCTCCGCCTCCACCGCCTCGCGCTTCATCACCGCCTGGCTAGGCAGCTTCTTCGGCGCGAAATGCAACCTCTTACACCAACCATCGACCTCTCCGTCGGTCAGCCCCCGCGCGCTCTCGAAATCCTGCTGGCACTTGTAGCAGAGGAAATCGGAAGGCAGGCGCAGGAGCACGCTGCCGTGCACCGGGGCGCCAGGAGCGCCGTCCAGCCGCGCCTGCTCTGCGTACCGCGCCTGGCGCGACGCCTCGCGCACCTCCCCCGGCCTCCAGACCTCGCCCTCGGCGGCGTCCAGCGACGGCAGCAGCGGCGCGCGGACAGGCCCGGGCTTGCCGTCGTCGCGGAGCGGCGCGCGCCAGCGCAGCGGCTCGCGACGGCAGCAGACCCAGACCTCGCGCTCCACGCCCTCCTGTTCGAGCCGTTGGAGCAGGCGCTGCCACTGCTCCCAGGGCTCCCGCACGTCCGAATTGGGCACTGGCGTGCGGCGCAGCAGCTCGGGGTCGGCCCTGCGCAGGCGCCGGATCGCCTGCGACCGCGCCACGTTGTCCTGCGCCGTGGCCGCGTCGAGCCCAGGGCGACGTCCCGCAGCCGCTCCAGCTCCGCCACCTGCCGCTGCAGCTCCGCGTCCGGGGCCTCCCCCGCGAAGAACCTGGGCGCGACGGGCACATACGACAGCATGCAGGTCGCCAGCACGTACCGCACGAAATCCTTGTGCTCCTCGTCGATGCCCGTGGGGAGCTCCTCCTCGTCCGCCATGCCCCGCGGCTCCTCCTCCGCGTCCGCCATCTCTGCGTCCCCCCCCTCCTGCTCCCTCCGCTCCTCGTCGCCCTGCTCCTGCTCCTGCTCCCCCTGCTCCTGCTCCTCCTCTTCCTGCTCCTCTTCCTCCTGCTCCTCTTCTTCCTCCTCCTCCTTATCCTCCTCCCCGAGCGCCTCGCGGCGCGGCTCTTCGGCCGCCGGGGCGGCCAAGGCTTCGCGGACCCGCCTGTCTTTGGCCAGGGCAACGAAGACGTCGAGCCCGAGCGCGGCGCCCTGCAGCGCGTCCACGTGCACCAGCAGGGCGCCCACGAGCGCGGTCTTCAGCCGCCGAGCCAGCGCCCTGTCTGCCCTCTGGAACCTGGCGAACATATCCGGCGTGACCTCCGCGCGCCGCTCCTCCGCGAGGCAGTCGGCCGGATCCTCCTCCCCCTGCTCCTCCACCTCCTCGCCGGGAGCCTCCTCCTCCTCCTCGGCCGCGCGCCGCAGCAGCTCCAGCCGCTGCGCCTCGAGCGCCCGCGCCTCCGCCTCCCTGCTCTCGGCGTCGCGGCGCGCGGCGGCCGCCTGCGCGTACTTCTGCCGCAGCGCGTCGAAGGTCGCGGGCGCGTTGAAGGACGCCGCGCGGCCCTTCCGCTCGTGGTTCGCGATGAAGTTCGCCAGCCTGCGCTCCTCGTCATCCTCCGCCTTCTCCACCGGCATCCTCTGGTTCGTCTCGCACCACGCCTCCAGCGCCTGGACCTGGATGAGATCCGCGTCCAGCGCCGCCTCCAGCTGCGCGCGCCAGCCCTCGTCCAGGCCCTCGACGCCCCGCGCTCGGACGTGCTCCACCCAACGCGCGAGCAGATGCTCCCGCGGATCGTCGTCGTGACCGAAGCGCTGCGGCCCTCGCCGGTGCCTCTCCACGAACGCCTTCACCTCGAGCACGCGCTCCCGCGCCGTCCGCCGCTGCCACATGCCCCTGGTCACCAGCTCATCGAACCTCTCCTGATTGTCATCGTCCAGCTCGTTCTGTCCTTTGACGACATTGTGGATCCAGTCCGCGAGCTTCTTCTCCTCCTCGTCCACTGCCCCCTGCTTCGGCAGCTCGTCGAGCACCTCCACGTGCTCCTCGATGCGGTCCAGCATCGCGCGGGCGCGCGCGCGCCTCTCCTCCCGCCGGTCCACGAGCCCGTCGAACCGCGCGCGCCGCTCGGGGGTCAGCACGTTTCACCCACCTGCCCAGCGCGGACTCCTTCTGCGACGGAACGCGGTCGTGCTCCTCCACGTGCCTCGCCAGCTCGCCCAGCATCTCCTCCGAGTAGTCCCGCGATCGCGCCTCCGCGCCAGCATGCTGCACACCGCTCACGTCGATGCCGAGGTGCGCCGCGAGCGCGGCCCTGTGCGCATCGGCCTCCAATCGCACCCGCTTCTGCTGCTGAACATCCCATTGCCGAGAGGCTGGCGCGTCTTCGTCGCCCTCCGCCCGCAATCGCGTTGCCAGCTCATGCAACTGATTCCGGGTCATACGCGCCAACACCTCCGCGTCCACACCGTCGCGCGCGCCCCCGCGCGCACCCTGCGCCCCTGCGGCACCCAGCTCCACACGGCGCTTCGGCGCCCCGCCCAGCAGCGCGCCACGCCCCGCACCCGCGCGCGGCGACCGCGACGCCTAGCTCGAACGCCCGTGAGCGACGACGCGACACCACGGCGCGCTCTCGGCTTCCCCCCACTCCACGTCACCAGATACCACCGACTCCTCCACGGCGCACACATGACCGCCGTCGAGCCAGAGCAGAGCACCAGCGCAGAAGCCCGTCGCGTGCCCCAACGACCACGCCACGCGCCCTCCCTCCTGCGCTCCGAGCGCTTCCACAGATTCCGCAGAGAACACGCGCACGTGCAGGAAGAGGGAGCGCAAGTGCTGGACCACGACCTCAAGATTCCAGCGCTCCACCAGCGACCCACAGGCGCCCGAACCCTCGTGGTTCTGGCACGCGCGGCCGAAATGCCCCGCGGCGTCGCCCCCCACGAGCTCAGCCACCGCGCTCTGCAGGCACTTTCCACGCCACTCGACGGGAGAACTCCCGCGCGCGCGGCGGTTCCCCCGCCCGCGTCCGCCGCGCGGCCGCGGGCGTGGCGGGCGCGCGGCACCGAATGCACCCACAGACATGGGCACGGCGCCGTCCTGCGTCGCCCCGCTGAGCCCCGCCGGACACGCTCCGAGGGCGATCATGGCGCAGGCAGCGCGCACGGCCAGGTCCCCGACGAAGACATTGCACTCCCGCACCGCCCGGCACTTCGCTCCGCCAATGCCGACGCCCGGCGAGAGAACCTGCGCGCACAGACGCGGCGGCCGCCGCACGTCCGCGCCGAGAGCCCGTAGAGCGCGCAGCAGAACCACCTGGCGGTGACGACCGCGACTGCACGATCGGCCAGCTCGGGCGCGTCCGGGAGCTCCCGCGCGAACACATCCCGCTGCCGCCACCAGCGCGCCGCCGCGACCTTCCTCGTCATCACCACTCTGCTGTCTTCTTGTGGCGGGCACTCGCCGAGAGCGACGAGAACGCAGGCTGCGCGCAGGGCCGCGTCGCCCACGGTCCACGACGACGCGTCGGGCGCGGCCTCGGCAGCGGCGCGGAGAGCGCGCGCCGGCGGCTGCTCCGGGTCGACGGCACGTGCCGCGCGCGCGGTCAGGAACTGCTCCACGCGCCCGTTCTTGCAAGCCGCCCCCCGCGAGCTGCGCCCAGACGAAGCCCGCTCTGGCGACGCGTCGCGCACCAGCGGGCGCGGCACGACGGGGAGCAGCACACGGGTAGCAAGCTGCTCGTTCCGCTCGACCGCCGCCTCCGTCCGCCGCGCCCACTCCGCCTCCCGCCGCGCGCGCCGAGACCGCCGGCACGACGCTCGGCACGCTTTCCGGACCGCTTTCTGCTCGCGCTCCGCCGCCTCCAGCGCGGTATCATCACCGACCTCCTCGTGGATCACGTCGTGCTCTGCGAGCAAACACTCCTGCACCCGGTCATCCCATGAGCGCGACTCCCGGGCCGGCGACGAGCGCTCCGCGCACCGCCCCCGAGAGCCGAGCCCGCCCCCTGCCGAGGTCCCGTCCCCGTCCGCGTCCCGGTCCTGGTCCCGGTCCTGGTCCCGGTCCCGGTCCCGGTCCCCGTCCCGGCCCCGGTCGTCGCCGTCTGAGGTGTTGCCCGCTCGCCTCTTCGTCTGCGCCCTCCTCCTTCCCTCTTCCTTCCCTTCCTCCATCCTCTCCTTGTCCTGTTCCTCCCTCCTCCTCTCTCCTCTCCTCTCATCCATCCCCTCCTCCTTTCCCTCATAATCCCCCTCTTCTCTCCTCAATGTCCGCCAAAGCCATGGCTATAGCGGAAAAAAAATCCCGTACAAGGACACGCAGGCATGACGTTGTCGTCGCCGTCGTCTGCAGCCGACCTCCCCGTGCAAAACCGTTTTCGCACGCCTCCGGAGCGATTTTTCACGCCCCGGGGATGATTTCTAACGCCTCCGTTTCTGCGGCCGCCGCCGCCGCTCGCGGCCGAATTCTCCGAGAAAAGATGCGCCGGAGCGGGAAACTCATACGGAAAATCCGCGTTAGTTTCCCTCTCACATCCCGGTTTTCCAGAAAACGGTGCGCCGATCCAGGAAACGAGCGCCGGACAGGAAAACGCCCGCGAAAATTTCGCGAGCGTTTCCCCCTCCGAGCGCTCTTTTCTAGATACCTCCGTGTCAGTCGGAATGCCGCGCGCCGGACAGGAAAATGCCCGCGAAAAAATTGCGAGCGTTTCCCCCTCCCAACGCGCAGTTCCCTGCGTCCAGGACCCCGCCCCGGCCCCTAGCCCCTAGGTCCCCGGCCCCGGCCCCGCGGTCCCAGGCCCCGGCCCCGCCCCCGGCCCCGCCCCCAAACCCACAACAACATTTCCTGCCCGGAGGCTCAAATTGCGCCTTGCGCCCAGGCTGAAATGAGACTGGGGGATACCCAGTCTCACCGGCAGTTCACCAAGTACTACCTCGTTCCCCGTCACACCCCCGGGCCGGCTGGGGGAAAACCCAGCCGTCGGGGAGAGAAGTATGCTCCTTGAGCCTGCGCCTTGCGCCACCAAGCCATCCGGGGGGATGCATGGACTGGGACAACGGTCTCTCATGGGATTCAGAAGGACCGCCATCCCCCGGAGGAAAGGACGGCCGCCTTGGGAGCGACCGTCCAATCCACTGTGTGCGCGTGCGTGCCCGCGCGTGTGTGTCAATGTGTGTGTTGTGTAGTGTGTGTGGCGTGTGTGCGCGCGGCGGCCGCCCAAGCGCCCACGCCCGCCCGCCCGGCGTGCCCCCGCCCCAGCGCGCGCGCGCGGGGGTCCCGGGGGCGGTCGCGCGGGGCGGGGCGCGGCGCTGGCGAGCCGGCGGCGCAGGCGGTTCGTCGTCGTCGTCGCCGCCGCTGTCTTCCTTCCCCTCCCCGTGCTCTCTTCCTCCCTCCCGCTTTTCTCTTCTCCTGTTCCTCCTCCCGTGTTCTCCTTCCTTGCCCCTCCCCTCTCTGCTGCTTTCTTCTCCTTCCTTTCCCTTCTCTCCCGTCCGCGGTTTCTTTTTAGCGTTTTTTTATTCGTTCCCGGAAGTTTGGGTGGGGTGGATCCAGATAAGAGGCCCCCTAGGACCCCCTCCGGACCCCCCAGGGCAGTCACCCCGCGCTTCCGCGCCCCCGGGGAGAGAGATTTCCCGCGGATTCGGAAGCCTCTTCCTCCCTCCACCCCGTGGCCGGGGAAGGAGTTTCCAGCAGTGCCGGCCGCTTCCCCTCCCTGGAGCAGTTTGACGACCTGCTCAGGTCGAAGTTTTTAACGCCCTGCTCAGGGCAATGCGCGCGCCGAGATCTCGCCCCCCAGGCCGCGCAAGCGCCATCCCCGGGTCCTCGCCCCGGGGCCGCGCGTGCTCAGAGTGTCGCCCCCCGGGCCACTCATGCGCGCGGTTTACGCGTGCGGAGGCGGCCTGACTCACGCGGACTGGCGCCGGCGGTGAACCGTCAACCTGGTCACCGCCGGGAACCTCGTAGAGCTCCTTGAATCCGTGAGAAAGCTCAGCATCAAAGCGGGAGCTTCTGGGAGCTTTTCTACAAAAACTTCAAGTTGACATTTTTTCGGAGTCAACATGAAGTCGGTTCCTTCAAGTGAACTGGTACTGAAAATGACTCTAGATGGCCGAGCTGATCAGGGAACGAAGTTTATATCTCAATGCTCGGAGTAAAAATCTGCTTTTTCAAAATGAATTGTCAAATATCTTTCAAAAAATTGCAAAACCACCCAAAAGTTGTCACATTGTCCGTCTCGGCCGGCTGGACCAAAGTTCTCACTCCCAGCGAAGCTATTCATATAAAGTCTCGCGCTCTCAGTGAGAGCGCGAGACCATTTCTGCGTCGACAAAAATGCACCAGAACTCTCTAGGTCACCCATAGATCGATATAAATGAATCAAAATTCATCAACCACTCAATTAATTAAAACCTACTAATATATTAGTTTTCATTTTGAATTATACTATGTGCTCGCGCGAGGCTCCCATTCGATTCTAGAATTCGCTCTGACATGTTTTGGTACCTGGCATGCATAGCATGCACTCAGCTCGAATTATCATCGAAACACCGTTCGCAACACGCATACATAGAGACGGTATTTCGATCATAACTCCTGACTCAGCCATTTCGAGGAACTCTCGAGCTTCCAGTGTGACGCGTCAGATCATTCTGCATCGACTGGTGTGCGTGAGAGGTCTGTAGATTGCTGACAGCTCGAGTTAAGTAAAGCCAACCTCCGTCACCTGCCAAACTGTACTGCGGGCAAAGTCGGTTCCCGCAAGTCTTTTGATAGTAATATTGCTTCTAGAGCCCTGAAAATTTTACCAGCAGATGCACCATAGCTTATTGTAGGTAGGAAAAATCCAACTTATGAAAACGAATTGTCAAATCTTGCACAATGTTCCAAAAACCGACCCCAGGTTTCCACATTGTCTCTTTTGGTCGGGTCGGCCAACTAGCTCCACCCTGCGCCCGAATTCCTCTTAGCTCATCTCGTCGAAGAGCTCTACGAGGTACTCTTAAGCTTCCAGCAATAACTTGCTAAGGGAAGCTCTACGAGTTACTAGCTCTCCAGCGCGCCGGAATTACTCTTCGCTTCTAGCTATAACTAGCTAAGGGAAGCTCTACGAGTTACTCTTAGCTTCCAGCTATAACTAGCTAAGGGAAGCTCTACGAGTTACTGGGCGCCGGCGGTAAACCGTCAACCTTTCTTACCGCCGGGGGACTCGTAGAGCTTCCTGAAAATATAAAGTGTTGGAAAAAACTCCAAAGAACGACTAGTTTTTCAGCCCAAGCGATTATAGACCTCTCAAGATAACGCTAACAAAAACCAACCGGTTTCGCAACCCAGTTCGAGTATCAAACCGAGTTCAGACCTCTGAATGCGACAGGCGGCCGCGTCTGATGTCTGCGAATCCACTCATGTGATTCCCAGCCCTGCAGCCCCCCTACAGCTCGAGTTAAGTGCAGAAAACCGACAGTATCGATTCGAATAATATAATAGTTTTGCGAACCTAGTTCGAGCAGCAGACCGAGTTCCGAGCTCTGGAATCGACCGAAAGACGCGCCTGATGTGTGAAAATCGATATATGTGGCCTGCAGCACTGTAGCCCTCCCCCAGCACGAGTTCAGTGCAGAAAATTGAGAGCACGTCTCAAAATCATTCGGACAATACAAACAGTTTCGCGAACCTAGCTCGGGCAGCAGGCCGAATTCAGACCTCTCGGTTCAATAGACGAACGCCATTGGTGATTCCCCATCGATGTCTGTGACAATGAGCCCTGTAGCTGCCCTACAGCTCGAGTTAAGTACAGAAAACCGAGAGCGTCTATCAAGATAACTCGAATAATACGAATAGGTTTGCGGACCTAGCTCGGCTATCAGACCGAGTTCAGACCTCCGGATTCGACAGGCGAACGCGCGTGATGATTCTGAGTGCGATAGGTGTGCTTACCAGCACTGTAGCGACCCTAAAGCTCGAGTCAAGTACAGAAAACCGAGAGTGTCTATCAAGATGACTCGAATAATACGAACAGGTTTGCGGACCTAGCTCGGCTCACAGACCGAGTTCAGACCTCTGGATTCAACAGGCAAACGCGCCTGATCATTCTGCATGCATTAGCTGTGCTTACCAGCTCTGTAGCTGCCCTAGAGCTCGAGTTATGTTCAGAAAACCGTCAGCGCGTATCAAGATGACTCGAAACGGCCGTTACCGCCACTGTGCTTTTTGGCCTTCAAAGTTACCCGATCGAGCTGAGATCAAGATGGAGAGCGGGAATAAGATCGAATATCACGGGAAAAAATACTAGAGCTCTAACGAATGTTCAAATTTCGAGAATGAAATTTTCAACCGAGCAAAAGTCACCAAAAGTTCCGTCGAGATTTTTCTTGCCAACTAGCTCTGGGGCGCGCCGGAATTACTCTCAGCTTCCAGCTATAACTAGCTAAGGGAAGCTCTACGAGTTATAACTAGCTAAGGGAAGCTCTACGAGTTATTACTCTTAAGCTTCCAGCAATAACTTGCTAAGGGAAGCTCTACGAGTTATGACGAAGAGCTCTACGAGGTATTACTCTTAAGCTTCCAGCAATAACTTGCTAAGGGAAGCTCTACGAGTTATGTCGAAGAGCTCTACGAGGTATTACTCTTAAGCTTCCAGCAATAACTTGCTAAGGGAAGCTCTACGAGTTACTTGGTAGCGTCCAAAACCCGGATAGCGAAGCCGTACGGGGACGTCTGCCAAGCCGCCTGAAACGATACGCGGGACGCTGGAAACCTTGCAGGAGACGCTTGCAGGGGCGTCGGTTACGATGCGTGGGGCCCTGCAAAGCGCGCAGGGAAGATCTGCCGAGGGGCCTGGAAGAACTTCTAAGCGTCCAAAACCCGGATAGGGAAGCGAAGCGCGGAACGCCGTACGGAGATCTCTGCCAAGCCGCCTGAAACGATGCGCGGGACGCTGGAAACCTCGCAAGAGACGCTTGCAGGGGCGCCGTTTACGATGCGTGGGTCCCTGCAAAGCGCGCAAGGAAGATTTGCCTAGGAGCCTTAAAGAACTGCCGAAGCTCTCCCGAAGCTCTGCCGAAGCGCTTCGCGCTCCCTGGAGCCACGCGTATTGGGAAACGCTAGGAAGCCACGCTCCCGGACACGCTGCAAACCCCCGCGAGCTGCTGCGGGGATCGTGGACCGGGAGCGTGGGAGTGCGGCGATGCACGCGCACCCGCCGGCTTCTCCTCTAACAACCCTATGTAGCCCAACAAAAGGGCTATCCGGGAACTGCCGAAGCTCTTCCGAAGCTCTGCCGAAGCGCTTCGCGCACCCTGGAGCCACGCGTATTGGGAAACGCTAGGAAGCCACGCTCCCGGACACGCTGCGACTTCCGGCAACCTGCTCCGGGGATCGTGGACCGGCGGAGATGGGCGTGTGCTCCTCACCACCCACCGCCGGCTTCTTCTCTGCAACCCTCAGCTCTCCAAGGAGCTATCCGGGAACGATGCGTGGGGCGCTGGAAACCTCGCAGAAGTCGCCTGCGAGGGCGTTTTTTTACGACGCGCGGGGCTCTGTGACACCTACCACGACACCTCTGCCTAGGAGTCTGCGAGCACTGGCGAAGCTCTGCCGAAGTTCTGCCGAAGCGCTTCGCGCACCCGTGAGCCACGCGTATTGGCAAACGCTAGGAAGCCACGCTCCCGGACCCGCTGCAACCTCCGGCAACCTGCTGCGGGGGTCGTGGACCGGCAGAAGTGGGCGTGTCCCCTTCACCACCCACCTCCGCCTTCTTCTCTGAAACCCTTAGCTTTCCATGGAGCTTTCCGGGAAAAATTCTAACTTGGAAGCGTCCCAAACCCGGATAGCGAAGCCAAGCGCGGAACGCCGCACAGGGACCTCTGCCAGGCCGCCTGAAACGATACGCGGGACGCTGGAACCCTCGCAGGAGACGCTTGCAGGACGCCGTTTACGATGCGTGGGGCCCTTCGAAGCGCGCAAGGAAGATCTGCCGGGTAGCCTGGATGAACTGCCGAAGCTCCTCCGAAGCTCTGCCGAAGCGCTTCGCGCACCCTGGAGCCACGCGCATTGGGAAACGCTAGGAAGCCACGCCCCCGGACCCGCTGCAACCTCCGGCAGGGCGCTGCGAGAATCGTGGACCGGCGGAGGTGGCCGTGTGCTCCTCACCACCCACCGCCGGCTTCTTATCTTAAACCCTCAGCTCTCCAAGGAGCTATCCGGGAATTTGCAAAACGAATTTCAAAATCTCTCGCCATCTTCGAAAAACCGACCCCAGGTTACCACATAACTCGTAGAGCTTCCCTTAGCAAGTCATTGCTGGAAGCTTAAGACTAATTCCGGGGAGCTGGAGAGCTAGTTGGCAAGAAAAATTTAACTCGTAGAGCTTCCCTTAGCAAGTTATAGCTGGAAGCTAAGAGTAATTCCGGCGCGTTCCAGAGTTAGTTGGCAACAAAAATCTCGACGGACCTTTTGGTGACTTTTGGTCGGTTGAAAATTTTGTTCTCAAAATTTGACAATTCGTTAGAGCTCTAGTATTTTTTCCCATGATATTCGATCTTATTCCCGCTCGCTATCTTGATCTCAGCTCGATCGGGTAACTTTGAAGGCCAAAAAGCAGGCAGGCGGGAACGGCCGTTTCGAGTCATCTTGATACGCGCTGTCGGTTTTCTCAAGATATCTCGAGCTTCAGGACAACTACAGAGCTTGTCAGCACAGCTAATGCGTTCAGAATGATCAGGCGCGTTCGTCTGTTGAATCCAGAGGTCTTAAATCGGTCTACTAGCCGAGCTAGGGTCGCAAACCTATTCGTATTATTCGCGTCATTGTAGCAGACGCTCTCGGTTTTTCGTACTTAACTCGATCTGTAGGGCAGCCACAGAGCTGATAATCACAGAAATCGATTGAGAATTATCAGGCGCGTTCGTCTGTTGAATCAAGGGCTCTAAACTCGGCTTGCTCCCCGAGCTAGGTGCGCGAACCTATTGGTATTGTTCGAGTCATCTTGAGAAGTGCTCTCGGTTTTCTGTACTTGAATCGTGCTGGGGAGGGCTACAGTGCTGCTGGTCACAGCAATCGATTTCGAGACATCAAGCGCGTCCGTTCGTCGAACCGAGAGCTCGGAACTCGTTCTGCTGCTCGAACGAGATCCGCGAAACTGTTGTATTATTCGAGTCATCCTGAGAGGTATTCTCGGTTTTCTGCACTTAACTCTGTATGGGGGGCTGCAGAGCTGGTAATCACAGGAATCGATCCGCAGACATCAGACGCGTCCGCCTGTCGCATTCAAAGGTCTGAACTCAGTTTCACACTCGAGCTCGATTGGAAAACTGTTCGTTTGTTGTGTTAGAGTCATCTTGAGAGGTCTATAATCGCTTGGGCTGAAAAACTAGTCGTTCTCTGAAATTCTTTCCCACATTATATATGGTCAGGAAGCTCTACGAGTCCCCCGGCGGTAAGAAAGGTTGACGGTTTACCGCCGGCGCCCAGTCGACGGACCTTTTGCCGAAATTTATGGTCGGTTGAAAATTTTGTTCTCAAAGTTGAACATTCGTTAAGCACTAATATTTGTTCCTATATATAGTTGTGTGGGATATAAAATATATTGGGTGGGGGGGGGGGGGGGGGGGGGCATTTTATTCGGAATTAATCCCGCTCCGCCCAGCTTGATCGCAGCTCGGATCGGTCACTTTGAAGCCAAATAGCACACGGCGGGAACGCTGTTTCGAATCATCTTGATACGCGCTGTCGGTTTTCTCAAAATAACTCGAGCTTCAGGACAACTACAGAGCTGGTAAGCACAGCTAATCGATTCAGAATGATTAGGCGCGTTCGCCTGTTCAAGCCAGAGGTCTGAACTCGGTCTGCTAGCCGAGCCAGGTCCGCAAACCTTTTCGTATTATTCTAGTCA
>CAUYUJ010001331.1:0-77500 GCA_963575745.1 Prorocentrum cordatum
CAAGGGCAAAGGGAAGAGCGGAGGCAAGGGTTGCCATTGCACGCCCTAGTCGCCCACGGGAGGCGGCAAGGGAGGACCTCCCCCGGAATGTCGCAAGAAAGAGGCTCCAGGATATCGAGAAACGCTCGAGATGCAAGACCTGCCGCGAAACAGGACGCTGGCCCCGGGACCCTGAGTGCATGGGCGAGCCCAGGGTGGCAATGGTAGCGCACGCGGGAGACGCTGGCGAGCGCCATGTCCAGTTGCGCGAAGACGGTGACGAACGAGAGTTCGCATCCGTCAGCCCCGTTGCTGCATCACCCTCATCAGCCCCTCGTCGTATCATTAGGGGCAAGGAGGAGTCGATGAGGGTGGATTTTGGTGTTTGTCGTTTCTGCTCATTTTTCTTTTCTCGAGTCGCGCGTCTCAGGGCATGCGTGCATGCGGCGGGGGGGGGGGGGGGGGATTGCGACGGACAGTGCAACTTGCATCGCAACCACGTTGAGAGTCACGTCTGCGTGAGTTGCATGGGGGCGACCGAAACCACTTCGGTTCAGGGGCCTCCAGAGCTCCAGGAGAAGAGCCTTCGCACCTCTGCAGAGGCCGAGGGAGACACTCTTGGGTTCATGATTGTTCGCTCGACCGAGTGTTGTTTTATGGCTAGTGTTTCCGATGGGGAGTCTGAGGAGGAGGAGTGCGTTTCGGATCCTATCTCTATTCCTGGTCAGGATAGCGCATACAGTGGATTGGGGTCGCAAGGTGGAGAAACCAAGTGAGGATATGGTAATGCTCTTGTAATGGGTCGATAGCAACTGCGCTCGGAATGAAGACGGGCAGTTCGTGAAAGCTTCGGGGCCGACAGTTTTTTTAGTAACGGAGTTTTGCCTGCTTTGAGTTTGGCCTGGACAGGAAACCACCGGATCCCCCGTTGCCTCGTCCATGTGCTCGAGGTTGTAAGAATCTCTCGGGAGTCGGTTCTAGGGCTCGTTTCATTGTTCGCACCTGCAAGGATTGTGGTCACAAGACCAAGAAGGAGAGGTACGCGGCGCTGCGCTCCCCTGGCGAGTGCCCGGGCGATCTCGTGGACAATCGCGGCAGTGCTCCAGATATTGTTCGCGTGTATTGTTGTCGTTGCTTGACGTATATCGCTGTCGCTGCAGCCCTGGATGCCATCAGAAGGCAAGGGAGCAACAGCTATGGAAGTTGTCTGCTCCAGCAACATCCAAGCATAACCAATTGAGAGGATTATTGGGGGTGATCGTCGCGTCTCCTCTACAGAGCGAAAGGTTGCACTAACGACTTTCGCTAGACGTGCCGTTGAGGTATGCGAGGGCACGGGCGACATGAGCACAGGTGAACTAACTTCTTTGCTTCGCGACTTTGCCGCAGAGGTCGCAGATCGCAGTCTTGTCAGTCCTATGGCTCTAACGCAAAACGCTTCGACCGAAGTCTCGGCCATTTCTAAGCTCCGCACGGTTGATGTCTTCGAGGGCGACGGTGTTTGGGCCGCGCTAGACGAGGGTTGCAATTCTGGCTGCCGCGGCAAAACTAGGGCTCTTAACGCAGGGGATCAATTCGAGAAATTGGGCTTCTATACTAAATGGTTTCACGGGCAGCGTAAGACGCGCAGCGGTATAGGGGGGCAGGCAGGGAGTGAGACGACAGGTAAGGAGAGTTCTTCTTTTCGTATCGTTGCTTCTAGCGGCGCCGTGAGCGGGCGTCTCGAGTCGCGTCTGTTGAAAGGTTCGGATCGTGTTCCTCTCTTGTTATCTCTCCCTGCGCGGGCTTCCCTCGGCCGTGCGAAGGATCCTGCCCATGGCCGCGCTCTCTTGAGTCAGCGAGGTGAGGTAGGCATGTGTCGTCGTGCTCGCTCAGGTCTTCTCGTCATTCGACTTGATCAGTTTGACCCAGGGCACGTTGCGGAGCCCATTCTTCCGTCGCGCATTTCGTACCAAGCAGCTTGGGACCAGCCGTGCTGCGCAGCCCCCGCCGGCCGCGCGGCGCCGCCTGCTGTCGCCGCGCCGCCTGCTGTCGTCGATCATTCCACTGACGACGGGATCACTTGTGCACCTTCGCCCGTTGATCGCTCCAGCGACGACGGGGGCGCGCGGGTCGCTGCCGCGGCAGCTGGTGCTGGTGCTCGCCCCGCGCCACAGGGCTCGAAGTTTGTTGTGGTCGCGCTGGGCTTGGGGAACTTCAAGAACAACCCGAGGAGCTCGTGGTCGACGATGCGCAGTCATCGCCGCTCCAGTCATGAGATGACTACCTAGGGACGCGACGGCAATGCCATCATAGATGCGCTCGTTGCTGCAGTCGAGAAGATGGCGAACTGTGGTCGGCACGTTGGCGGACACCAGGGCGCGGAACGACCCGACTCGCGCGCGCCGTATTGGTCAGCACCCGGGCATATTGCACAATTCAGTTGAAAATGAGCATTTGGTTGGCATCGCTGAGTATGTGGGAAGATCTTTGGCGAAGAACGCGTCTTCACAGTCCGTGTGCATTGCTGCCATCTGTCGTTCTGGTCGGCATCGCTCTGCTTCTGTCAGCAATGGTGTTAAGCAGCTCTTGAAGCAGTACGACGCCGAATGCGGTTCTGCACGCCTGAGTCGACATGAGTGGCCCAAGCGTACTTGCAACGGAGAATGCGATGATTGCTGCCGCTTATCCGATTGGGCTCGTGAGATGGCGAATTCTGCGGCTGACCAGATGGTTTCGCTGTTTACGGAATCCTTCGAGAAGGTCAGTGCGCCGCCGCTTCGAGTTCCCGGGCCGTCTGCCAAGCGCAGACCCCGTGACGGGGCTGAGCTGGCCAGGAGGGGGGAGAAGAGATCTCGCCCTTCATCGAGTGTGGTTGACGGAGTAGATGATGAGGACGTGGCCACTGTCATCCGCGCACGCATCAAAACGATCTGGCGCGAACGTCTCGGCGCTGACTTTTCTGGGGCAGATTCCAAGACCATGATGAGGCGATTTGTTGGGCGCGAGCTGCAATTATATGTGAAGATCTGCCACGGGGACAAGAGGCCGCCTGCAGATTATGCGATTTGTACGCTATGCTCGTGAGTATGCAGAAACCGGTATATTGCCCAAACCTTTTGGTGGTCGTATTTCTGCTGCTGTTTCGCTACCGCCTGTCGCCGCATCGTCTTCTGCCGCTGCTTCACCCCCTTCATATCAGGCGCGCGACGCGGAGGGCGACGGCGACGACGCGCCGAAGCAGAAGGCTCGCATGGGCAGCGCCAGCAAGTTGACGGGTCTTCCTCCGGGCACACCTTCACCTGAGGGCACGATCGTGCGCCCTCCTGGGGTGCCTCCTATGATGCCGCCGTCAGAGCGCGCGGCCGCTGTCCTCGCGCCGAGGCAGCCGGATGGGCCGCCACCAGCGCGCATTCACGGAGTTCCTCTGCCGCGCCCCACCACCGGAGCCGCCGCGCAGGGTAGAGCCGCTGCCGCCACCACAGCCTCCGGTGAGTACTGTTGCCGCCAGCAGCGACGACGAATCGAGCGAGCAAGACTCGTGCGTCTCGTTCAGCATCCCCGACTTCTCCTGTCGAGAGGGACCTGGCCACCGTGGGCGGTGAGCGGGCCGGAGATCCAGTCGTGAACTACGAGCCGATTGCAGTTGGCGCAGCTCAGCTGGATTCGCATTTCGAGCGCGGCAAGAGGAGGAACTTCATCACGCACACTGATCCCCGATCGTTTCCTTCAGAGGGGTCGAAGGGCCGCGCGGGGGAGCAGGACATTGGGAAATTGGTGCGTGCGAGCTGCAAAATTGATCCGTTCAACACTCAGATCAAGCTCCCGCTGGCATGGTCTTCTTGGAAGAAGAGTTCTATGGGTCGCTCCAAGGACGCCCAGTCCTGGACGCGTATAGAAGATCGTGCTGCCATGAGTTATTCTGTGGATGCTAAGGAATTCGATCGAATTATCATATTTGTGCAACCTCCGAGGTGCCGCGTTGACGGAACATCGTTCTTGTGCGCGCCACTGCAGCTGGGGCAACATAAAGTGATCACCATGAGTGCTAAAAGTCGTGCCACAGATTGCTCTGGATTTTGTAACACCAGTATGAAATATGAGTTGTCATCTGCGTGTGTTGCCGAGCTGTCTTCACCAGGCATGCTTGCTACCGACAGGGAGATCGTCGAGAAGGTGATCAGGAACACCGCTTCGCGGACGAGTGGGAACCAACCTGGCCGCGGTGCTGCTCTACGTCATCGGCGTTACATTCGCCTGCTCAGTCTCGAGCGACGTGGTGGTGCGCCCTGATTGGGAGCCTTCGGTGGCAAAAGACACCGTCGAGCGCAATCCTGATCTCGTTGTCGCCTACATATCCTCATCAAATCATCATGTGATCAGTCATTGCTTATCTGGTTTGGCTCAAGAGGATGACCCCGTCGCTGTCGCGCTTGGTTATGAGACTGGTTGCCCGAGCCAGAGGTCACTAGCGCGCTGAACTCGCACCTCGAGTCAGACGCGGACATCGCGAGTCAGAAATTCTTTGTTTCTCCTCAGATCAGAAAGGTTAGACTGGATAGACTTGCGCTCGCAGCTTCCCCCGCTAAGGCCGCAGAAGAGAGAGTTCGAGACGATGTGGGCGCGATCGTCGGCGATGACGACGTCGCTGCAGGCCCCATGGAACGCCTGCGGGATGAGGAACAAGTTTTCCTCGACAAATCAACCTACCTGGCGAGCCGAAGCACGAAGGAAATAAATGGAAAGCGTGGTTGCCGATCCCGCTCCGCGCAAGGATCGCCATTCGACGACTGCACAGACAATTTGGTCATGTGCTTAATCGTGTAAGGTGCACCTATTGAGAATCTCCAGGATGTCATCGGACTACATTGAAGCCGCCAAGAATTATCGATGTGAATCTTGCGAACATCACAAACCGCTAGCTCCGACTCACCAGGTTGCCTTGCCCAAAAAGTTCTGCTTCAACCATGAAATCGGCATCGACTGTCTACGCCTTCTTGAACATAGCGTGCCAGGGTGCATAATTTCAGCGTGTGGCCTTGGTCAAGCAGGGAGTTGGTACACCACCTTCAAGAGCATGCCTCGCTGCACTTCTGCAACGCTGTTGTGCACGGGCAGGCGGGCCCAAAATAATGGTGTTGGACCGTGGACTGCGCAGCAGAGAAATCTTTCTATGGGTTAAGAGTCAAGGGGTCGACCGCCGCGACGCCGGAGTCGAGTCTCCCGAGCAGATAGGCCGCACCGAGAGACATGATGGTTTTTGGAAGAACATGTTCAAGAAGGTGGTACACGACCAGAATGTTTCTGGACTCGACGAAGTCATTTCTATTGCATCAGAAGTCGACAACACTTGTAAGTCAGCGGCCGCAGGCGAGCGCGCCAGCGGGCGAGGAGTCGACAACACGAAGAATGAGATGTCACGAGTCGGCCGATTTGTGCCTGCCCAGTGGGTATTTGGAAAGATGCTTCGTGTCCCAGGGAGTCAATTCGACGACGAGGAAGCTTTCAACTTAGGAGTGCTTGCGAATGTTGCAGAGGACGGAGCCGACCAGTTTTCTCGCCAGGCTGCGATCCTGGCGTCTGCCAGAAAAGCATTCGCTGAACACGACGTCGGGAGTAGGGCGGCAAGGGCCTCTCCCCGAAGGGCAACGCCACTAGCTGGGGAATATCAGGTTGGTGATGTAGCATGCTTTCGCAAGAGGCCGACCGACGGCAAGGTTATCGCTGAGTGGAGCACTGGTTCTCGTATCGTTGGGTTCGATGGCAAGAACGCATGGGTTATCACAGAGGCTGTACCTGTCTGCGTGGCTGTCGACAGGCTTCGACCGTGTACAGCGGCGGAAGCGTTGGCTTACCAACATCTTTCTAAGCACCATGACGGCGCCTCCAGACGGGCAACAGCAGTCATTCGTGGACGAGCGACGCGAACAGGCAGAACCACGGGCGCAAGAGCATTCTTCGGAAGAACATCATATGGCGACGGAAGAGCTGCCGGGGATTTCAGAAGACCCCGAGTCCATAGAGGAATAATTTCGCCAAATGGAAGAAGATGGAACTGTCAGATGGAATGATCGCCCCTGTGCCGCCCGCGTCGAGGTCCTCACAGGTGACTCGAACGCCTCCTCAGAGCTCGCTGCTAAACGACGTTCCGCACGATATACAGAGTCGCAACGAAGTGATTCGCCGAAGAGTCGAGATTGCCGATGGTAGTACAGGAAGGGCTTCCGATTCTGTCTCGGAGCCAGCTCCCGAACCAGCGAACCCACTTCTTGAGGCCATGCGCAGGGCTGGAACATCAGGGCCAGGCATGGTTCTTTTAGGTCGTAGAGAAGCGTCACTCGCTGTTAAGCCACATGAATAGCTTGTCAGATTATTCAGTGAACGCACCGCTCATAAGCCGCAATCGAAGAAGAAGAAGGTAAAGAGTGCAAAGAATCACACCATCGGGAATCTGAGGACGTTAAAAGCGGTTCACTACTGGCATGACAAGACGAATGAAACAAATGGCGGAGGTTCAACGCCGCAGTGCCTATCGATTCCGTGTAACTCCAAATCTCTTCGGCGAAGGATATCGCCTGGTACCTACGCAATGGATTGAGGTTGACGAGTGGTCCGGGTGGACCTCCGGTTGCACCGCAGTGCAAGAGTAGACTTGTCGTGCGTGGGAGCCTGGAGGAGTCGTTGGGCACCTGCGCGGATTCACTAACATGCGAACTCGAAGGGCTAAGGTTGATAGCATCATGGGCTGCCGGTATAAAGCAGATGCTCATGTGCGCCGACGTTGCATTTGCGTATTTCCAGGGGCAGGCACTCGACCGCCTCATGCTGCTCAAACCACCGCCCGACGGACTTGAAAGAGTACCGGATGGTGGGGCACTGATCGCGTGCATGCCCGTCTATGGCACGCGCGACGCAGGACGAGGCTCGTGGAGGAAAATCCGCAGCAGGTTTGCAGGAAGTTCATGGTCTGAAGAAGAATCGCATCAGTATCCACGATGACAAGAACGAAATCACGTGTATGTTAGGTACACATGTGGATGACATTGTGGGCTGCAGATGATAAAAGTCAGAAAATCATCGATTCGGTGACAGCAGAGTTTGATGTTCGCGAGATCAAGTCGGACAATTGCCGTTATTGCGTTTTAGAAGTTGTTCAATATGAAGATTGCGCGATGAGTATCACGACCAATGACAAAATTGAGAAAATCGAAGCTGCATCCTATCCTAGAGAGAGAGCCCCCTTTACGAGAAGATACAGTGAGGGCGAGACAGCACAGCTTAGATCGGTCGCAGGTGCTTTTTCATGGGTTACACGTCAGTGTAAACCTGAGCTTTTGTATCGTGTGAGCAGACCGCAGACTGTTGTGCGTCGCGCTAAGGTGCGTCATCTGAAGGAAGCCAACTGCGAATTAGAAGAAGCAACTCAGTCCGCTGACTGCGGGATAGTATTCAAAGGTGGAGCTGTTAAGTGGGATCAAGATATGCTATCTCTGACTGTTACTGACGCCAGCTGGGCAGGAGAAGAGGATACAGTCATGGGTAGAATCGAGCCTCTCAGGTCACAGAGGGCTAGGTTCCATGGACGCGCAGGGCATGGATTCATCGAGGGGAGCAGTGATCATGTTCGCCCTATCTGTATATCTAGTAAAGTAGTCAAACGAGTATGTAAATCTACACTACAAGCAGATACCCTGGCTTGATTATGGGGTGTAGAATCTGGTGCACGCATTCGTGCCGCCATCGCAGATGCGCGTGGCATGCCTGGCGCAGGCAGGAAGCTGCCAACCTACTGGGAAGACAAATCAGCCATGTCTATGAGACACTTATGGATGACGGATTGCAAAGGCCTTGAAGAACATCTCATTGCACCAACTATGGGTAATACAGAAGATAAGCGCTTGAGTATCGATTTGAATAGTTGCAGACAAGATATTTGGACTAATAGAACGAAAGAAGTAGATATGTTACATCCACGCACATTGTGACCATATCCGATGGGTCTATGCAAGCATTTTGGCTGTGGGTTGTCAGACGAAGAATATGCCTACACATTTCCTTGTTAAGATCATACGTACAAGTTCGCATGACGTAACTTCAGACCCTGAATATATCAAGAAGCAACAGGCGAGGGCCAGGATGAATGCTATCCCATCGGGGAAGTGAGCGACTGAGTCCTGGCTGCCTTTGGCCTGCGTGATCCCAACATGGGAATACTCCTTTTACTGCCCCTAGAGGCTTACTGAGACCAGCGGTACTGCGCGGTCTGCTGGCTAGCTCGTGATAAAGTTTCATGGGTGTGAGATAGTGCATGTGTCACGTGTGTATATGGGCCACTCGCTGCCGTTTGACCTCCAGAGGCCCCTTTTTGCCATTGCGCTAAAACGCATCATAAACACAGCGTGCCAGTGCATGCCAAAGCATGCCAATGCATGCCAGAGCATGCCAATTCATGCTTATGCATACCAATGCATGCCAATGCATGCCAACGCATGCCAACGCATTCCAAGGCATGCCAAGGCATGCCAATGCATGCCAATGCATGCCAGTGCACGCCAACGCATACCAACGCACTTCGATAGATGCCAATACATCCCAATTTCCATGCCAACGCATGCCAAATCATGCCAATGCATGCGTTCGCTGCAAATTGTATATCAGCCCGCCAGCGCCGTCTCCAGACATCCGGCGCCCCGAAAGTGTCGCGCGGCCAGTCTTCGGCCTCCGGATCCCTGTTCCGGGCCCGGGGGCCGTCTGAAGAGGACCCCATGGAGAGGGTCGAGACTTCTGGGGGCCGACGCATCGAAAAGATTGGGGCGTCCGACATTTGGTAATCATCATCCTCACGCGCTGCTTGCCCTCGCGTGGTCGCAGCAACAGCAAAGCTGCGCTTCGGCCCGGGCTCGACATTGCCGCAGCATGCCGGGGAACCCGCCGAGATCGTCCAGCTGGCCCTCGTGAGTTCGCAACCGCAGCAAAGCTGCGCTTCGGCCTGGGCCGTCGCTTTTCCTCGCGCCTGCTGCGTTCGCTGCAAATCGTATCTTAGCCCGCCAGCGCCGTCCCCAGACAACCGGCGCCCCGAAAGTGTGGCGCGGCCAGTTTTCGGCCTCCGGGCCCCCGTTCTGGGCCTCGGGGCTGTTTAGGAACGATCCCGGATGAAAGACCGACCCAGGGGAGAGGGTCGAGACTTCGGGGGGCCGACGCATTGCAAAAACTGGGGCGTCCGACATCTGGCTATAACCATCCTCGCGCGCGCCGCATGGCTTGGCGAGGTCGCAGCAACGGCAAAGCTGCGCTTCGGCCCAGGCTCGACCTTGCCGCAGCATGCCGGGGAGCTTGCCGAAAGCCCAGCTCGCCCTCGTGAGTTCGCAGCCACAGCCCAGCTGCGCTTCGGCCCGGGCCGTCGCTTTTCCTCGCGCCTGCTGCGTTCGCTGCGAATTGTATTCTAGCCCGCCAGCGCCGCCGGCCCCAGGCCGCAGCACACACGGGGCGCACAGGGCTCCCTGAGTGGCGCCTCCCCTCCAGGGGCCTCCCCGGAGCCCCCCAGGAGGTTGCCAGAGCTGTGCAGAAGTTCCAAGAGGGCCCCACGACGGTCCCAGGAGGCCCCCAGGTTGCCCCACGAAGTCTTCAGCAGCACAACGAGGCCCCAAGAAACCGCCAGAGTGCCCGCACCGGACTTCTAAGATATCCAAGTCGATCACAAAGCCTGAAGGAATCCCATCGAATTTTTGTTGTCCCAACCATCCTGTGGTGTTGGGTCCTCGTTTTGAAGAGACGGTCCCCGCGTTCCTCCTCCCTCCTTCCTTCCTCCCCCTTCCCCCTCCTCCTTCCTCCCTATAGGGAGCTCCACCGAAGGCGCCAGTGGCAGGGTTCGCACGGCGGCCTCGGGCCATTTCGGCACACCCCTCACGAGGATCGTGGCCCCATAGCAGCTCCACCGAAGGCGCCAGTGGCAGGGTTCGCATGGCGGCCTCGGGGCATGTCGGCACACCCCTCACGAGGATCGTGGCGCCATAGGGAGCTCCACCGAAGGCGCCAGTGGCAGGGTTCGCACGGCGGCCTCGGGCCATTTCGGCACACCCCTCACGAGGATCGTGGCCCCATAGCAGCTCCACCGAAGGCGCCAGTGGCAGCCGCCCTCATGGCTCTCAGACCCCTCTCCTGCTTGTGCTCGTCGGTCAGGGGGACGCCGTCCTCGTCGACGTCGGCGCACGCGAAAACGGTCACGAACGTGTCCCTGAGCATGTCGGGCTCCGGCGGGAAGCCGTGGCTACATAGGGAGCGCGGGCGAAGATGGTATTTACAATTGTGGTATTCACAACTGCGTACGGTTGGGTCCTTCGCCAGGCTATGTAATTTGTTTTCTGGAGCTCCCATTTGCCGCCAACGCGTGGCTCGAATATGGCCTCGGAAGTCCCGAGAAGAGTTGCAAGATTGCCTTAGGATAGCCCAGGACTGCTGCAAAAACAAAGCACTTGAGGCACTTTTAGACACCAAGGCGTGCGTTTCCAGGCCAGGATCCGATCATCCGGACACGGCCCCTCTGACGCGCTACACGCTTGGTCCCATGGCAAGTAGAATTTGAGCGCGCGCGCGAAGTGCGCGCGATGGTTCTCGTCATGTCATGTGCATGCGTACCTCTGGCATGTGCTCTGCTACGGTGTGCTTTGCTAACTGTCACGCTTTGCTCTGTTTCGGCCGTGCTGCGATCTGCTATGCTAGCTCTGAATTGCATTGCGACGCTCTGATGCACAACATATTGCACGCCACACACATACACATACATACAGACTGTCTTGCTATGCTGAACCCCGCCGTGGAATTCAATGGTGTGCCATGCAATGCCAGCAGGCACTGCCACATGCTGCCCTGTGCGCTACCATCAACACCCAGAGTATCACATATCATCCAGGGCCTGTTCTCAACTCCCAACATCTATCCTGAGACGGCGAACTGTAGCACTGATATGCTTCGCATCGCAATGCGTTATCCTTCAGTGCCGTGCATTGCTTATGTAAGTTTTCAATCAAGCAGCGCACCCCATTGGGATCGTTCTGCTTCATTCTTGATAAGTCGCACCAGACGGTCCCGCACGTGCTGCCCTCGGCCTGGTCGAAGATGCTCCGCCAGGATCATCAGCCTGGCTTTCGGCACTCCTTGTCGCAGTGGCGCACGCGATTTGCCCTGTCGGGTGGACGCATCCCATGCCGAGAGCCATATTCATTCTGATTGGTATTGCCAATACCCTCATGTCGCTTCGAAACACGTTGACTTATGACCATCCTCGTCTGCTGGCATTCGCTGTTTTGGGGCCGATTTGGCACAATTTGGAGGCAACGAGTTCCGAAATATATGTTTGAATTCCACATCAGTTTTGCCTATGTGTGGGGCTTGGCCCTCTGCCATGCATTCTCCCGTGGACGATTGGACGTCCAGCGCTGCTGCTGCGGAACATGTAACATTTGACCTATGTGTCTTCCTCCTCCTCCTCCTCCTCCCCCTCCTCCTCCTCCTCCTCCTCATCATCATCATCATCCTCTTCCTCCTCCTCCCCCTCCTCCTCCTCCTCCTCCTCCTGTGTGCTCGCTGCCGCCAATAAAATAAATCGCGCTGCGTGGTACTCCTGGTAAGTTGACGGGCTGCGCCTTCAGCCGCTGGCCCCAAGTGGCTGTGGCTCTGCTGAAACACAGCTATCCATTCCCAACCATCCCTCGCTTTGAAGAGACAGCGCCCCGCGTCTTCTCCTCCTCCTCCTCCTCCTCTTTCTCCCCCTCCTCCTCCTCCTCCTCCTCCTTCTCCTCCTCCTCCTCCTCTTCCTCGACCTCCTCCTCCTCTTCTTCCTCCTCCTCCTCCTCCTTCTCCTCCTCCCGCGGGGACCGCCACCCGTTTTGGCACACCCCTCACACAGTTCGTGGCCCTGTAGGGAGTTCCACCGAAGGCCCCGGTAGCAGGGTCCACATGGCGGCGCCGCCCCAGTTTGGCGCACCCCTCACACGGTTCGTGGCCCGATAGGGAGCTCCAACGAAGGCCTCAGTGGCAGGGTCCGCATGGCGGCGCCGCCCCATTGTGGCGCACCCCTCACACGGTTCGCGGCCCCATAGAGAGCTCCACCGAAGGCCCCAGTGGCAGGGTCCACATGGCGGCGCCGCCCCATTTTGGCGCACCCCTCACGCGGTTCGTGGCCCCATAGAGAGCTCCACCGAAGGCCCCAGTGGCAGCGTCCACATGGCGGCGCCGCCCCATTTTGGCGCACCCCTCACACGGCTAGTGGCCCCGTAGGGAGCTCCACCGAAGGCCGCAGTGGCGGGGTCCGCATGGCGGCGCAGCACCCATTGTGGCGCACCCTTCACACGGTTCGTGGCCCCATAGGGAGCTCAACCGAAGGCCCCAGTGGCAGGGTCCACATGGCGGCGCCGCCCCTTTTTGTTTCACCCCTCACACGGTTCATGGCCCCATAGGGAGCTCCACCGAAAGCCCTAGTGGCAGGATCCGCTTGGCGGCGCCGCTCCATTGTGGCGCACCCCTCACACTGCTCGTGGCCCCATAGGGAGCTCCACCGAAGGCCCCAGTGGCAGGGTCCACATGGCGGCGCCGCCTCATTTTGGCGCACCCCTCACGCGGTTCGTGGCCCCATAGGGAGCCCCACCGAAAGCTGTACCCACAACGCGGTACTCACAATTGCGCATGGTTGGGTCCTTCGCCAGGCTAATTGTTTCGCCGATCGGCGCGGGCCCTCGCACCCCCCCTCCCCCCCCCTGGAGTAGATCTTGGCTGTTTTGGGGCGCCTGTTTCGAGCAGGTGGGGTCCCTCCCCCATAGGATGCACTGCTGCAAACGGTCGCAGTAAGCAGAGGTCCGGAACCAGACCCCCCCTCCCCACCCTCTTGCTGCCCAAAGTCGAAACGCCGAGTAGAAACAACACTCACAAGCCTTGTGGGGCCGCCGTGGGGCTTCTGCGGCAAGCTGCGGCCTCTGGGGCCGTTTTCGCCATCTTTGGCCGTATGTGGTTGCCTGCGGCAAGTACTGCCACCGTGCTGGCCCAGTGCTCTGGGAGACGGCTGCTCGGGGGGAGGGCCGTAGCACGTGAATCGAGCGATGGTTGGAGCAACGGCCAGAACGCCGTCGCATGTCACACCTCGGCCGTCTCGAGTTCTTCTTGGATGCTCTGAGGGTGTCCTGAGGACGGGTCGGAGGATGAAGGAAACGATGATGGGGCGTCTCGAGTTCTTCTCGGATGCTCTGAGGTCGTCCTTAGGTGGGGTCGGAGGATGAAGGAAACGATGATGGGGAGGGGGAGAGGAGGAAGAGGAGGAGGAGGAGGAGGAGGAGGAACTGAAGGAGGAGGACCGTCGTAGCGGACGAGTGCGATGCGGAACAGGATGATGGTGATGATGTCGAGGAGAAGTTTATCTGGGGCCGCCTTGGGGGTGTCTTGGCTTCTGTGCGGAAGTCTACCGGTCCTTTGGGGCTCTCCTGGGCCGTCTTGGAGCGTCGTTTGGCCGTCTTTTGGCGCGGTTGGGCCAAATTTTGGGCCCGACCTGTTTGGGACCGTCTTGGGCCGTCGATGGGGTCCTCTTTAAGGCCGTCGCGTTTCCCTCCGCTGGTCCTGTTGGGCCAGCCTGGGGGGTCTCTTCGGGCCGTCCACGAGCCCTCTGGGGCCATCGCGAGACCGTATTAAAGGAGTCTTGGAGGAGTCTTGGATGCTCAGCCCGATTTTTTTCACGGAGGATCATGGCCTCGGGAGCGCGGATCGTGGCCTCCGGATTACGGCCCTCTGCTTCTTTGTATACGAGGTTGTGCTTTCGGGAGCGCGGCCCAGTCTTGCTTGTGCACGGGATCGTGGCCTCGGGAAGGGGGCAGTACATGCGGCACCTTGCGGATGGAGGGGTGGGTCCCTTGCCATCTTTGAGTCACGCAATCAGGCAGCTTTTGGCATTCTTCCATGCTTCTCCGTGCCAGGGACCACGGTGGCAGATTGAGGGCACACTGGGACTGGGGCGCATTTTGGGGGGCCCGTCCTGGTCGCTGTTGGCGCTGTTTTAGCGCCGCGTTGCCAGTATGTGGCTTTCTTCGGCAAGCTTGGGGCCCTGGGGGTCCATGGTTGAAGCGACCTTGGGACCTCTTGGAAGGACCGTCCTGCTAGCCTCTCGGGCCCTCCTGGCCGTCTAGCGGCCTCCGTTTGGGAATCTTGGGTCAACCTGCGGCGGACAGGGCGCTGAGAGATCCTCCTCAGGTAGTTTCAGTGACGCAGCAGGCCTCCCTTTGGTGGACACCAGGAAGGAAGCATGACTGGAGAGACAATCGACAGAGAAGACGCACGACTGGAGAGATAACATGACGGGGGTACATGGTGGATAACATACCGGAAACACGCGACAGGGCCACAAAGACGGCATCGGACAGCAGCTCAGAAAGGACCCTCGCAGCCTGGCGCCTGCAAGGGGCTGGTGGGCTGGCGGATCTGAGCAGCACGATCCAGGCGATTGCAGTGCTCTGGGCAATGAGAGACCAAAGCGTACCTGTTTCGGCTGCCACCTTGCGGCGATTATATCTCTTCCACCAGGCCCTTGATGCGTTCCTCGGCGATCATCGCCGCGACCGCAATCGCCATTGCAAGCAGTGGCGGCAGCGTGGCTACCGCCGCTTTCTCCTTGCCGTTGTCGACGTCGCTGTCGCCGCCATCCTGTGCTCCTCCCGCGTTCTCCGGCCTCGCCACTCTCCTCCGCGCCCTTGCACGTCCCTGCCCCACTGCGTCCCACCCTTCCCTCCTCCGCACTCCCTTCCCGCCAATCGTTTCGTGTCTTTCCCTCCCTCTCCTCCCCATCCGTCTCCCCCAGCCCCAACTCCTCGGCCCTGCAGAATCGCACCGGCTGCTCCAACTTCCGGGCGATGGCGCTGGAGAAGCAGCCCGCCACCCACGCGGGCCCGGAGAACTGCGCTCAGAGGTGTTGGTCGTTCGCTCATCCTCCGCTTCGCCCCCCTCTCTCCTCCTCCCTCTTCCGCCTGATATCTTATCAATTTTGTCATCGTCCGCCTCCTCTTGTCTCATCTTTCCTATATCTTCTACCAGCGGGCCGCTCTGCGGTTGATCGGGAGCTTCTGTAGGCGAGAGGAGCACGATCGAGATGAGAATGACGAGCGTGAGGATCAGGAGGGCGAGGCTCGCAAGGGGGAGGATCAGGAGAGCGAGGGTAGCGCGGGTGAAGATCAGGCGAGCCTGGAGCAGGATGGTGACGATGTGGAGAAGGAGGGCCAGGAGAGCGAGGATGGCGAGAATGAAAACCCGGAGGGTGAGGATCGGGAGACCAGCAGAGGACAGCGAGGATCCTTTGCCTCCTCCGACTCTCCTCCTCATACTCTCCTCCTCCTCCTCCTCCTCCTCCTCCTCCTCCTCCTCCTCCTCCTCCTCCTCCTCCTCCTCCTCCTCCTCCCCCTTGTCCTCCTCCTCTCTCTCCTCCTTCTTCTCCTCGTCCTCCTCTCCCCTCCGAGGATTTCCCCGACCCCCGCGGAAACAGAACAGGGGCGCCTCTCAGCGCCTCCTTGGGGAGGCTCCGGGGACGGGTTTTCTGAGGATGTCCAGCGCGAGGGCGCCAGGTTGGAATTCATCACCAGATTTCCCTGATCTCGCCGGATTTCCCGAGTCTCGCCGGAAACGGAACAGGGGGGCCTCTCAGGGCCTCTTTGGGGAGGCTCCGGGGGCGGTTTTTCTGAGGATGTCCCGCGCGAGCAGGGCGCTGGTTTGGAATTCGTCGCCGGATTCGCCAGATTTCCCAGATCACGCCAGAAACAAAACAGAGGGGCCTCTGAGGGCCTCCTTGGGGAGGCTCCAGGGTCGGCGGGGCTATTCCCTCGCGTGTCCCACGCGAGGGCGCTGGCTTGGAACTCGTCGCCGGATTCGCCGGATTTCCCAGATTTCGCCGGAAACAAAAGTAGAGGGGGCTTCTTCTGAGGGCCTCCTGGCGGGCTCGGGGGGCGATTTTTTCTGAGGATATCTCACGCGAGGGCGCCGTTTCGGAATTCGTGGCTGGATTCGCCGGATGTCCCGGATCTCGCCAGAAACGGAACAGGGGGGCCTCTGAGGGCCTCCGTGGGGAGGCTCCGGGAGCCAGTTTTTCATCGCCCCTAAATCGCGCAGCGATTTGGGGGGCAGGAGAATTTCCCAACGTGACCAGTGCCAAATGTTTGCCTCTTCGCCTTCTGGCCTCTTAGCCTTTGTAGCAGCCTTTAAAGTGTGCGCCATCGGGCGCCGTGGGATTCGAGCACAGCTCTTTGCCTGGGTGCCTCCAGCAGGGGGCTGCGGCTCACGCGCCGGAGCGGCCCTGGTTCCCGCTCGCCTCCGTCTGCCCCCTCCTGGCCGGATGGTTGGTTGGAAGGTGGAGTGCGCTTCCTTGCGGCGCACGCTCCAGTCTTCGCAGCGCGTCGCAGCACAGGGCGGCGGGCCCCGCGACGAGCTCCCGCGGCACGGCGAGAGGCTCTCTGCAGTGAGGCCAACGTCGGCGCAGGCAGAGCCCCCCCCACCCTGGCTGGACGAGAGAGGCTCTCCGCCACGGAAAGTGCGGCGCCGAAGCTCCCACGGGGCGGGAGAGCGGGTGGTGCCCGCCCGCGGTCTGTAAGCCCGTGCCCCTATGACGTCCTCTGCTGGCCTGGGTGGTGCACTCAGGTCGCAGAGGGGGATGATTAGGGGGCGGGGCCCCCGCCCCCCGCCGCGGGGGGTTCTTCTGCTTTTCCCTTACCAGCGCTGCTCTGCGGGGCCCTGCTCCTCGTCGCCCAGTGGCTACGGTCGCGGCGCCGAGCCTCCCACGGGAAGGGAGAGCTGGCGGCGCTGCAGCCCACCCTCTGCCACCCTATATTCCGCAAGTGCGGTTTGGGGTCGTGCTGCTTGGCAGGCTGCCCTGCTGGGCTTGGGGCCTGGTGCGATTGACCAGGAGCCCAGCCCAGCAGCAGGCTTCACATCTCTGCCCAACGCTCCTGCGAGGGCAGCCTGCAGGAGATTTTCTGAGGATGTCCCACGCGAGGGCGCCCGTTTTGAATTCGTCGCCAGATTTTCTGGATTTCCCAGGTCTCCCCCGACACGGAACTGATGGGGTCTCGCTCCGGGGTCGGCGGGGCCATTCCCTCGCGTGTGCCACGCGAGGGTGCCGGTTTGGAATTCGTCGCCGGATTCTCCGGATTTCCCGGATCTCGACGGAAACGGAACAGGGGGGCCTCTGAGGGCCTCCTTGGGGGGGATGTCCCACGCGAGGGCGCCAGTGTGGAATTCGTCGCCGGATTCGCCGGATGTCTTGGATCTCGCGAAGTTGCGAATCTGATTTTCCCACAGCATCCTTCCCTGTGAAGGGTCCAGTAAGCGTCGCAGGCGTGACCGGACCAATACCGGAGCAAGGCCGTACCGCAATGAAGAATGAGGCTGGAGTAGTGCAGGGGCGGTTGGGCGGGAGCACGCGAAAAATTGTTGGGTCTACTCGTTCCCTTCCGTGTCTAACTAACACGACACCTACATACCCCAGAGCCTTCGTGTACAACAAACCACGCAATACTAAATGGGCTCCCCATTCGAGCCTAAGTTGAAAGAGTCAGTCTATTAAACCCCCTCCGTGTCCAACACAACACACAGGTAATCCGCGGTTTTCTGCGTGCAACACACCGCCTGATGTTCAACAGGCTCCATTCCATTTGAGAAGTCCTTATATCAAATAACTTCCGTGCACAACACAACGTGCAGGTATTCCACAACCTCGCGTATAACAGACCACCCGTTAGTCAACAGGCCCCCTTTCCAAGACCCAATTTGGAAACATCTTTCTACTTGGCCCCCTTCGCGTCCAACACAACACCCAGGTACTCCACAGCTTTCGTGTACAACATGCCACCCGATACTCAACGTTCACGGTTCTGGTTCTGGTTCCAGAATCGTTTTCGTTTCTTTTTTTTTTGATTCCAGTCTCGGCAGAAAAACAAAAAAACAGGGGTCACGGTTCTGGTTCCAATACCGATTCCGGTTTGGACTTCTGCCCCCGAAGAAGACCCACTTGGTCACGGTCTTGTTGTTTTCTTCTTCCGGACAGGAAGACGACCCCCCAGGTCACGGTTTTGGTGATGGTTCTGGTTCTGGTCTGGGGTCTCTTGTTCTTCTGGCCCAGAAGAAGACCCCCAAGTCAGGATTTTGGCTCTGGTTCCGGTTCCGGTTTAGGTTTCTGTTTGGTTCTTCTCCCAGCCTCGAGAAAACCTTTTTGGTCACGGTTCTGGTTCCGGTTTTGGTTCCGGTTTAGGCTTCTTCTTTTATTAAGAAGACTCGCCAGGTCACGGTTTTGTCCAGCCTCGAAGACCCCCCAAGCCACGGTTTTGGTTTCGGTTTTGGTTCCGGTTCGGTTTCCGTCTTTTTTGGGCTGCGGATCCACAGGTCTCGATTTGGTTTTGGTTTCGGTTATGGTTTCGGTTTCTTTCTTCTTCTGACCCGGAAGAAGACCCCCCAAGTCACGGATTTGGTTCCCGTTCCGGTTTTGGTGTGGGTTTCTTTCTTCTTCCAGTTTCGAAGAAGACCCCCCAGGTCACGGTCCTGGTTCCAGTTCTGGTTTCTTTCTTCGGGGTGTGGAAAAAAAACAGGTCACAGTTTTGGTTCTGGTTCCAGGTCACGGTTGTGGTTCTGGTTTTGGTTCTGGTTTGGATTTCTTTCCAGAAGACCCCGTAGGTCACGGTTTTGGTTCCGGTTCCGGTTTCTTTCTTCGTCGGGGTGCGCAAAAAAAACAGGTCAGGGTTATGGCTTTGGTTCTGGTTTCGTTTTTTGGGTTTTTTGTTTTTCTTCTTCCAGCCCTGCAGAAAATTATGTTTTGGTCACGGCTCTGGTTCCGGTTCTTGGTCCGGTTTCGTTTTTTTTTGGGGGGGGCCTGGAAGAAGACCCGCAGGTCACGGTTCTGGTTCCGGTTCCGGTTTGGGTTTCTCTTTTCTTCCAGCTTCGAAGTTCCAGTTCCAGTTTCGGTTTATCGCAGAAGATTCTTTGGTCACGGTTCTTGTTCCGGTTCTGGTTCTGGTTTCGGTTTCTTTCTTCTTCTGGCCTTCGCGGTTTGGTTCCGGTTTTGGTTCAGGTTTGGGTTTGTTTTATTTTCCAGTTTCGAAGAAGACCTTCCAGGTCACAGTTTTGATTATGGTTCTGGTCCTGGAAGGGGTCCTAGCGGAGGTTGAAAGATTTGGCGAAAGTGTCTCGCCGATTTTGGTCGCACGCGGGGTTCCTGGGTTGCCGGTTCCGGGTTCCCGGGTTCGCGGCTATTGGTTCCGGGCCGATTTCGGTGGGTTTTGGGTTCCTGGGCTCCTAGGTTCCAGGTCGATCTCCTTAGCGAAAACCGTCCATTGATTGGGGATTTTCTTTGGTGTCATTTTCGGTGTGCGGAAAAAGACCTCCCAGGGCAATTTGTTTGTTGTGTGTTGCGCCCCAGCATCGGACCAGGTGCGAAAGCGCCACGCTCAGAAACAGAGCCTGGGTGAAACTAAGGACGCCGCAGCGGGGCTAAGCAGCGCTAAAGGAGGAGGAGGAGGAGGCGGAGGCGGAGGAGGAGGAGGAGGAAGAGGAGGGAGGGAGGGCACGGCTGCTGCGCCTGCGGACGAGCGCGGGCTCACACGACCTCCAGCTCGTCCAGGGGGCAAGTTGGTTCCAGGTGGGTGATGAGTACGTCGGTGCATGTATGCATGACCATATCTGCCACCGACCGTTGCACTGCCATTCCTAACATGCCCCACCACCTATGTAATAAGCCCAACGACGTGCCCCGTCGGATGGCTGCCGGCAGAGCCTGGCACCGTTCACGAGGCAGGGTGGGGACCAGAGAAACACATTGGCGACTCCACCTCCCATGCACCTCCACCCCCAGACACTGTAAGGAGCCCAATCCTGTAGATCGCACGTCGGCATCCGTCCTGTCGTTGTCGCGTTCGGCTCTGCCCAACAATCGCTCTCCTGCTTTGCTGGCGCCTGGTCGTGGAGCGGAATTCCCACTGATAGGTGGTATGATTGTGACGCCACAAAACAATGGTAGTCCACGTTCCACACTCAGTCCTGGCACGATTAGGTCCAGTCGTCTCTGTCGTGCGCAGGCACGCGCACATGCGTATGGGCCAACATACGCTCGACATTTCTGTGCGGTATCATACCGCCGGCTTCAGTGAATACCTGCCTCCAAACTACCACCAAGGCGGTATGCCCAGCATTCAGTCTGCCGTAATGATTCGTTGTCATCATAGAATACCCATGTGGGTCAGTTCCGTCGTAGCGTACCCCAATACCTACTCGGCGACGAATAGCACATGACATTTGCTTGTTATCCAAGGTGAGGCTCGTAGTGGTAGGACATACGGTTAACCATATTGCTGCATAGGGTCCCATAACGGAGTAGATCCGTGCTTTGCCCATGGTCGCAGCATTGGTCTTGGCTGTCGGTCCCCCTCCCAATTCTTGTATAACATGATTGTGCGCTCTGTGCTCCAAAGGGTCGGATGCGTGGAATTGCCATCCATGCGTCCATTCTCCGAGGGCCATCAGTTGTTCTGGTGGTGCGGGGGGTCTCTCACCCGCTGCCACCTGGCTCCAGGATGCACGTCCCGCCCATCCGCTGTCGTCACACGCTTTGCCAGCCCGTTCTGCTTCAACCAAGCAATCTGGGCAATTCGAGATTCCATCCACGGTTCCCCCAGATATCGCCTTGAGATGGTCAAGGATTTCTTGCCCAATGGCTGTGAAACCACGGCTGATGTTGTGCAGGGAGTCCGCCCAACTAGCCGCTGGGGCGAGTCGTGAAGAGTTTCGCAAGCCGAGCCGGGCATATCTGAGCGGGAGTTGCGCTTGAGCGACCCACGTGTTGAATGAAATGCCGTGCACAGCATTGTCCCAAGTTTCTGGCCCTGGGATTTCGAAGAGTTCCTGGAACGTGCGTTGGCGTCGTGCTTCTGCGCTGCGCTCTGCGACTGGTTCGGTGGTGTTGTCCGCAATAGGTGGTTGAGCCGTGGTACTGCACAGTAGTAAAGCAGGAGCCACGCCCTCTGCAGCGAAGGGAGCTTAGGTAGTAGTTTCAACAGCTTCTCCTTCTCAGCAGCTTGCGCATTTCCAAAACTCTCCACAGATGCATCTGTACCAAATGGTGCACCTAGACCTCGCATCCCGCATTCTGAATCCGCTTGGTCGTGCACCCATGCTGTAGGTGATCGCTCAGCCAGCCTTGGGGGGCAAGGGCCAGGGCGCTTGCTCCAAGCCGCAAGTTTCCCAATATTGACATCGAAATGGCATTGATCTCGGAGGATGGTTTGCACTGTGTCGTAAATGTGAGCGACGTCGCCGGGGTCGCAGACGATGTATATATATATATATATATCGTCCAGGTAAGCGATAACTTCGGCCCCTGCTGGTAGATGTGCTTTGATATGCTCCATCGTTGCATGTAGCGTTAAACAAAACAATGCTGGCATCAGAGCGTCCCCTTGTTCTCCACCGTCCCCCTGTCGTATGGTGTGCACACGTCGCAGCATACCAGAGGCGCACAAACAGCACTAATCTGTGTAGGCGGTCGTTCCGTAATAGTTGTTCGAGCATGCGCGCCCTGGACACGTGATCGAAGGCACCCTCTCCGTCGATGCTCAGGAGTACTTTGTCGTGGTTGGCGTCGGTAAGGTACCGTAGGAGATGGATAGCAGCGTCCGTCCCACTGAGGTCAATGTTTCGGTTCCGGTTTCGGTTTTGGTTTTGGTCCCAGTTTCTATTTTTTTCAGTCGGTCACAGTCGGCCAGGTTAGTTATGATTCCGATTATGGTTTTGGGTTCCAATGTTTTTTGTTCTTGCCCAGAAGAAGACCCCCCAGGTCATGGTTCTGGTTCCGGTTCTGGTTCCGGTTCCGGTTTCTTTCTTCTTCCGGCCCGGGAGAAGACCCCCCAGGTCACGGTTTTGGTTCCAGTTTTGGTTTTAGTTCCGGTTCCGTTCTTTTTTTTTTTGGGTGCCATGAGTTCTCGCGGTTTTGGTTTTGGTTCCCGTTCCGACTCTGGTTCGTGTTAGTTCTTTTCGGGCGTTCTTTGGTTTGGGTTTTGGTTCTTGTTTTGGTTCCAGTTTTGGTTCCAGTTGCTTTCTTTCTTCCCCTGCCGAAGAAGACGCCCGAAACCATCTTCACACCCACTTTCCTCGCGTGTCCCACGCGAGGGCGCTGGTTTGGAATTCGTCGCGGGATTGATCGCCGGATTTCTTGGGTCTCGCCAGAAACGGTACAGGGGGGCCTCTTAGGGCCTCCTTGGGGTCCGGGGTCGGCAAGGCCATTCCTTCGCGTGTCCCTTGCGAGGGCACTGGTTTGGAATTCGTCGCCAGGTTCGCCGGATCTCTTGGATCTTATCGGAAACGGAACAGGGGGGGCTAGGGCCGTCTATTGGGGAGGCTCCAGGGACCGTTTTTTCTGAAGATGTCCCGCTGGTTGGAATTCGTGGCCGGATTCGCCGAATGTCTTTGATCTCGCCGGCAGCAAAACAAGAGCGCCTTTGAGGGCCGTCTTGGTGGGGCTTTGGGGTGCAGTTTTCCTGAGGATGTCCCACTCGAGGGCGCTGGTTTGGAATTCGTCGCCAGATTCGCCGGATTTCCCGGATCTCCGGCACGAGAAACGAACAACAGAGAGGCCTCTGACGGCCTCCTTGAGGAGGCTCCCGGGACCGGTTTTTCTGAGGACGTCCCACGCGAGGGTGCCCGTTTGGAATTCGTCGCCGGATTCGCCAGATTTCCCGGATCTCGCCGGAAACGGAACAGGGGGGGAGGTCGGCGGGGCCATGTCTTCGCGCGCTGGGAGTCAGGATGATGTGAATTCCCGAGAAGTTCCCTCAAATTATACACGTCGTCCCTGTTCTCATGCTTCTCCTCCCGCCCCTCAGCCTCACTCCCCATCCTCCCTCCACATCCCTCCCTCCTCGGCCTTATCCTCGTCAGCATCATCCTCTCTCCTACTCGCCATTTTCCAACTCCACCTCTTGCTGCTTCTCCTCCGCCTTCCCACCCTGATCTCCTCCTCCCTTTCATTATCCTGCTCCGTTCCCTCATCCGCCACCTGTTCCATGTCATTCTCTCCTTAGGCTTGCCTAAGGGGGGCTCGCACTTGGTTAAAATTTGGCACCTCGGAATGTTACTTTGCCCGTTCCTCTGATATTTCTCGGGCTCCTCGGTTCCCCGTCCCCGGCGCCTCCTGTTGTTACGTTGCTCTTTTCCCAGAGGTTCTTCGGGTTCCTCGGGTTCGCCGCCCCGGGCGCTTTCTATTGTTACGTTGCCCGTTAATCGGAGATTCCTCGCGTCGTTACCAAAGCTCCTCGGGTTACCTGGGCTCCTCGGGTTCACCGCCCCCTGTTGCCACAGGGAGTGCTAAGCAATGGCAAGAAATGCCAACCCATACAAAGCAATGCCAAGTAATGCCAGTTAGTGCTACGCGATGCCACGCAATGCCAAACCATACGAAACAATGCCAAGCAATGCCAAGCGATGCGCCCAGCGATTCGCCCATGCAATGGGCTTTGCCCGAGTTGGGGTCGCGTTGGGTCCATAAAGTTATCATTGTCCTCTTGCTCCTCCATGCAGATCCTCTTACTCTTACTGCGTCTCCAGGTATTATATTCCTTTTCCTCCTCGTTATGCGCCTCCTCTCTCCTCCTTCTCCCCCTCTCCTGCTCATCAGCCTATTCCTTCGCCTTCTCCTCCCCGGCCTCGCCCTCCTCCGCCTCCTCGCTTATCCTCCTCATCCTTCTCATCCTCTTTCTTCTCTCCTCCTCCTCCTCCTCCTGCTTCTCTTCCTCCTCCTCCTCCTCCTCGCAGAGGTGTGGCCGCTTCCCGGGCTGCAAAGGCTTCGGCTACCAGGCCCACCGCCGTCCTGATCCGCCCTGTCCGCACGCGGGGCTCTCGCTCGGGTGGCGCGGCATTGTGAGGAAGGAGGGTCACCGAAGGCTTCGCCCGCTGGCTGGCCCGTGCTGGAGAATGCGTTTGTTTCTGCGTTCGCGCCTGCCTCGGGTTCCATTGCTCCTTTTTTCCCTCTCTCTCTCTCTCCCTCTCTCTCTCTCTCTCTCTCTCTCTCTCTCTCTATATATGTATATATATCAGGTGTCGGTAGCAATGCCCAACACCTGTCACCATGTATATATTTCCGTCGCAGTCAGTACGTCTCATCTCGCGAAGTAAACTGTTTGGCCGGCCAGCTGGCTAACCGACTTGTTCATTGATGGGTCGCGCCCTTTAGTAAGCTTTTGTGTTCGCCATCCGAGTGAACAATTAAAGGCGCTATCAGCCGCCGAGTGCCCAACCTATTGCGCAACCGTTAGGGGGCCATGTTGAGTTCACTCGCTGAGTGCGCACAACAAGCAGCAGGCCGTTTTACGACCAGCCTCTCAGTATGCAGCTTTTTTGGCGAATCCGATAGCATGCCATGTTACTTGTCGTTGCCGACAGTGCAACCACTGGCGCAAAGAAGGCCGTTTCATGTTCGGAAACCGGCCTCGCAATATTTGGCTCCATCAATCGCATGATGTTTATGTTATGCGCCGATGAGTGCGCAACCCATCTCGCAGTCAGCAGCATGCCATTTAATTTCCCGACGCCGAGTGCGCAGTTTTGATAACTCTATTAGCATGCCCTTCCAATTTCGGCAACCGACAGTTCAAGTTGAACTGTTCAACCCATGGCGCTGATAGTATCGGGCTGTTTTTCGCTTGGCAGCCGGCGTCGCAGTTATGGCGCAACCAGTCGCGGGCCGTTCACTTGTGGGCAGCCGACGGCGTAACCATGGCGCAATCTATAACGCAGCTCCTGGATGGCGCAACCCATGGTGCCAACAGTGGCGCAACCCACGGCGCAACTGATTGCGCAAGCCGTGGCGCAACTCATGGATGGCGTCAACAATGGAGCAACCCATGGATAGTGACACCCACCGATGGCGGAATATGTGGCGCAACCAAGAGCGCTGTTTAAGGCGCAACCCACGGCACAGCATGCCCTACGGTGCAACCCATTGATGTCGCAAGCTATTGCGTAACCCCTTGCCTAGAGTGGTTGGCCCTTCCATGTCTTATCAGGATACGGCTGTTTGGGCTGGCGGTGGGACACAATTTGGCGAGATGTCTTATGATGTGTGCTTCTCGTTAGCGGCGCGACTCGCACGGCGTTTCTCGCACCCCGCGGTCTGTTTCTCCCCTCGTCTCTCCTCCTCTCCCCCCCCCTCCTCTTCACCTCTCCCTCACCCGCTCCCTGTCGTGCCCCTCCCCCCTCGCGGCCCCCCTCCTCCTCCCCAGAAAGACGTGGTTCGGGGGTGGACAGAACCCCCAACAGTGACACGTCGATAAGTGAATTGTCTGTTTTCGGTTCTCGAGAGGGCGCCGTGGCCGTTATTTTCCAGGCTTGCGCCCGCCAGGTTTGGGCCTCAGGTCGTTTTCACTAATCCACGTTTTACTAAAGGGGGGTCTGTCCATCCCCGAGTGGTATCCGCGGAGGTCTCGGCCCCTTCCCCAGAAGAGTTCCTCTCGTGACGGACCCGTGGCCATATTGACGCGGAGCGCACGGCCCCCAGAGACCGGAGCGAGAGAGGCGCGCCGGCATTGACAAGCATAACCCTTTCTCGGGCTTCTGGAGGGAGGAGGAGTAGGCGAGGAGGAAGGGAAGGAGGAGGAGGAGAAGAAGGGCAAGAGGGAGGAGGACAGGGACGAGGGGAAGCAGGAGGAGGAGGAGCAGCAGCGGAGATGGGACATGAGATCGGTTATCGTTGCACGCTGAGCCAACTTGCCGGTCAGTGCCCGTGGTCCCCTCACCGCAGCATCGAGCCAAGAAGAATCCGAATCACAGTTCGAATAATAGTAATAATGCCAATAATAATGGCATTCGTATCAAAACACACACAATAATTACTCCGACGGTAGAAACCCACATGATAATTGATTTAGCTTGCTCCCCGCCCTCTCCTCATCACCTCCTGCTCCTTCTCCTCATCATCTCCTTCTCCTGTTCCTTCTCGTCCTACTCGTTGTATTTCTTATCATATTCGTACTCTTCCTCGGCCCGTCGCCGTCTCGGCCAGCACGGGCGCGTTCTCTAATGGCCACATCGCGCAGTCGTTGGGACAAACCCGCGGGCCAGGCCGTCAGGGCAACCCCGCGAGCCGCTGGCGCGCGAGAAAAAACGCGGGGACAACCCCGCGGACCTCGAGCGGGGCGCAGCCGCGCTCAGGCGGGAGGCAGCACGAGGCCCAGCTCTGCCGCGAGCTGCTCCGCCTCTGCCCTGGAGCCTTTGGATCTCTTGTCGAACTCCAGGAACGCCTTCCGTGAGGACGCCAGCTGCCCTCGTTCCAGGATCTCTCGCGGCGGCGGCCGCAAGATCAGCATGTTTCGCATGCGCGTGGCGCTGGCCCCGTAGAGAGGGAGCTCCCGCCGGAGATTTCCTACCAATTCATTCACAGACGAGGCTCGCTTGAGACTTCCTCCATATTCAAGCTTCGCAAGGCCAGAAGTGACGACAGTTTCAGGTTTCCGATGGCCCGCCCGGATTAGTAAGATGAGCTGCGGGCCCCATAGGGAGAGGCTCCCGCAGGAGATTTCATCGCAATTCGCTCACCGACGAGGCTCCAACCTGAGATTTCATTGAGTTCCAGGCCAGGGGAGGTCAGAAGTGACAACCGTTACAGGATTCCGATGACCCGCTCGGATTAGTAACATGAGCTGCGGGCTTCATAAGGAGGGGGCTCCCGCCCGAGATTTCATCACAATACACTCACAGATGAGGTTCCCGCTCGAGACTTCCATATTCAGGCCTGAGGAGGCCACAGTTGACGACAGCTACAAGATTCCGATGGCCCGTTCGGCTTAGTAACATGAGTTGTGGGCCCCATGAGGAGGGGGCTCCCGCCTGAGACTTCCTCACAATTCATCCAGTGGTAGTTCCGAGTGAGTGAGTCAGCCATTCAGGAGAAGTGAGTGAGTGAGTGGGATAGTGGGTGAATAATTCATGATTGAATGAGAGTGGCCGAGGGAGTGTGAGTGAGTGTGTAAGTGATGATGTGGTGGTTATGATGATGTGAGTGTGTGAGTGTGTGAGTGTGTGGGTGAGTGGTGAGGAAGAAGAGAGGGGGGAGGAGAGATCCGGCGCTGGGCGTGTGCAAAGATAACAACAACTCCATTGAAGATATGGAATGAAAACGATCGGGTCGGCTGAGCCTCCTCTTCCTCATCATCATCATCATCATCATCATCATCATCGTCATCATCATCATCATCCTATTTGGGTGCAGCGAGCTCTCGCGGGCGCGTGTTCCTCGTTGCTTCTCCGAGTGTCTCTGGCCAGGGGAAAAAGGGATCGGCTGATGAATGTAATAACGGTTGTTATGGTGATGGTGATGAGATGGCCGAAAGGCGGGTGGGAGGAGATCCTGCGCGGACGTGTGCAGAGAACACAAGAACCCCATGTAGGATGTGGGGAAAAGAACAATAAGAAGGTGGATGCAGAAGGGGACGATCCCTCGCCTCCCTCTCCTCCTCCTCTTCCTCCTCTTCATATTCCTCATCCTCATCGTCCTCCTTCTCCTCCTCTTCATCATCATCATCCTCATCCTCATCGTCCCCCTCCCCCTCCCCCCCCCCCTCCTCCTTCATTTTTCCCTCGTCCTCGTCGTCTCTCGTCGTCTCTCGTCGTCGTACTCCTGCTCCTCCTTCTCCACCTCCTCCGCCTCTTCCTCCTCCCTCCTCCTCCTCCTCCTCCCTCCTCCTCCTCCTCCTCCTCCTCCTCCTCCTCCTCTTCCTCCTCGTCCTCCTCCTCCTCTTCCCTCCACCTGCTCCTCCTCCTCCTTCTCCTCTTCCTCCTCCTCCTTCATCCTTTCCGCCGCTGGCCGGCCTGTGAGGCCCACGCCTGCTTCGAGGAGGGCCAGGGCAAGTGGCAGGGCGCCTGCTGGCTGTGGGGCGACGAGTGCACAGACGAGCCGAACGAGTGCTGGACTGGAGGGGGGCGATGACGACGACGACGATGATGAAGACGATGACGATGAGACGATTACGACGAGGACGATGAGACGATGACGACGACGATGACGATGACGAGGACGACGATCGTCATCGTTATCGTCATCGTCGCATCGTGGTCATCGTCATCCTCATCGTCGCATCGTCATCGTCATCGTCGCATCGCCATCGTCGAGGAGGAGGAGGAGGAGCCAATATTCTGATGCTTCAGTGAGCCCCAACGCGTTCATCGTGAGAGTCTAGAGGGCTTCGGCCGTCTTGGGGCTCTCTGGGGCCGTCTTGGTGGAGGGCAGATCGTTCAAGCGAAAATATGCTCGTTCAATCGAAAGGCTGGTTCGTTCAAGCGAAAACGCAACCAGCGAAAACTGCGTAGATAGACACAGATCGGCACATAGAGAGACACAGAGAGACATAGAGAGGCACAGGGAGACACAGAGAGACACAGAGGGTCACAGAGAGACACAGAGAGACACAGAGGGACACAGAGGGGCACAGAGAGACACAGAGAGACACAGAGAGACACAGAGAGACACAGAGGGACACAGAGAGGCACAGAGAGGCACAGAGAGACACAGGGAGACACAGCGAGACACAAAGGAGCACAGAGAGACACAGAAGGATACGGAGAGACACAGAGGGAGACAGAGGGACACAGAGGGACACAGAGAGACACAGAGGGACACAGAGAGACACAGAGGGACACAGAGGGACACAGAGGGACACAGAAAGAGACAGAGAGACTCAGAGAGACACAGAGAGACAGAGAAACGCAGAGGGACACAGAGGGGCACAGAGGCTCACAGAGACACTCGGAGGGACACTGAGGAACTCGGAGAGACACAGAGAAACACAGAGGGACACAGAGAAACACGGGGGGCGCGGCGCGGGCGTGGAAATCTTGGCCCCTGGCCCCTGGCGCCCTTGCGCCCCGCGGCTGGCGGGAATCGGGATTATGGAGAGTTCCTGTCCAGAACGCGCGGAAATCCCAGTTCCCGCCAGCTGCGGGGCGCAGGGGCGTGGAAATCTCGGCCCCTGGCGCTCCTGCGCCTCGCGGCTGGCGGGGAACCGGGACTTTGAAGAGGTCCTGTCCAGAACGCGCGGAAATCCCGGTTCCCGCCAGCTGCGGGGCGCAGGGGCGCAGAAATTTTGCCCCTTCTTTCTCCCTTGCGCCCCGCGGCTGGCGGGAACCAGGATTTTGTAGAGCTCCTGTCCGGAACGTGCGGAAATCCCGGTTCCCGCCAGCTGCTGGACCCTTGTGCGTGGAGATTTTGACCCCTGGTTGGCGCCCCGGCGCCCCGCGGCTGGCAAGAAGGGGTTGCGGTGAGCTCTTGCTTGGACCGCGCAGGGATCCCCGTTCTTGCAAGTCGCGGGGCGAGGGAGTAGCCGAGCAGCGGTTCCCTTGCCCCACGCTGCGTGCTCGAGGAGGAGGAGGACGAGGAAGAGGAGGGCGAGAACGAGGACGAGGAGGAGGAGGAGGAGGAAGAGGAGGAGGATGGGAGGAGGAGGAGGAGGAGGACGAGGAGGAGGAGGAGGAGGAGGAGGAGGAGGAGGAGAAGGAGTAGGAGGAGGAGGAGGAGGAGGAGGAGGAGGAGGAGGAGGAGGAGCAGGACTTAGAAAAGCAAGTGGTGGCCAGAGCCCAGGACCCCATCATACAGGACAAATGTTGCGAGCCAGATCGATATGCGAGGGCCCCAGGGCCCGAAAGTGGGCGAGATCGCCTGGCTCGAACGCATGGAAACGCCCAGATCTCGGGGTGGACCCCGCTGGCGGAGGCCTGTGGAGACTTCTGGGGCCGCCACTGTCGGCGCCCACGGGGCGGCGGAGCGACAGCGGTGGCTGTCCGAGGGGGCACCTGCTCTTCGGGAGGCCCTCCCTGCTTTCAGATCTGATCCTTCTCCTGAGCCTCTGCGCGGGGACTGGCCCCTTCAAAGTTTCAAAACAAAAACCCGACCTTCTCTTTGCACCCACTCGCGAACCTTGCCCTTGCGGGTCCCGCCGCCGCTGGGGCGTTATCGGACGGCCCCGCTGGGGTTCGCTGAGCCTTGGCCAGTTTTTCAGACATCCGACCTGCAGGGGCAGAGCTTCACATGTGATTGCCTATTCTCGGAAGGCGCCCTCCCCCCGTCGCCGTGCCTTGGAGGGCCCTCGGCGCCCTCATCGGCTCGGACCTTTGCGGGCCTTCCGGCCGTGGGGGTGGCCGCGAGTCGGGCTGTGCTAGCGATGTGCGTTCACAGGCCCAGGGATAGCAAATCGCTGAGCAGGAAGCCGAGCCGACCTCGCACAGCTCTCCCGGGGTGCTTTCTGGATGGGATTTAAAAGGGGACCCAGCCATGGCGACGAGAAGCCCTCCAGAGGCCCAAATAGGGCGGAACAAGTTCGAAAACCGAGTTCCTCGACTGGAGCCCAGTCTCTCCCTTCCTCCTCCTCATCGTCCGTTTCCTCCTTCGCCTTCACCCCCCTCTCCCTTCCCTTCTCTTCAGCCGTTCTGGACCAAGTGTTTGGGCTTGCGTTCACCAGCGATTCAGAACGGCTGGGTGAACGCGGGCCAAATTTCTGGCTCGGTCTCCCTTTCCCCTGATCACATAGCACGGCGGTGCCATGGCAGGTGGCACTTGGTCGTGGAACACGAATGAAGGGTCGCGACGTGACCCAGCAGGAAGTGAGAACTGGAAGTGCGCCCAACCCGAGTGTGGTTGTGGCAAGAACCGCAGCTGGTTCACTTGGTGCAAGCACTGCCGCCGCCCTGGGTACGAAGTCGTCGGCGGCAAGCTCGGCGACCACCCTTGTGAGGCGGGCGGCGGCAGGAAGAACAGGCAGCGCGGAGGAGGAGGCGGAATGGCGCTCGCGCTCATGGGGGGCGCGGGCATGCCGCCGGACATCACAATCGAAGAGATCGACGCGGTGCTTGCCATGGCCACCAAGTTCGGTGACGAGGGCGCCAAGTCCCAGCATCAAGTTTGGAGGAAGCAGAAGCTGGACGCTACCAAGGTGCCTGTGGAGAAGCCGTTGGAGAGGCAGGCCAACGAGGCGCCCCAGCAGTTCCGCATTTTGGAGAAGAGACTCAACCGTTAGCTCGACAACCTGGAGAAGGCCAAGGAGTGGCTCGCCGACTGCACCACGATGAATCCGCAGTAAAGATGACGTGAATAATGACGATGAATCCGTAATAGAGAATCCCGACGATAGCCAATGCATAGTTTATGCTAGGCCCCAATAAGCTTATGCATGAGGCCTATCACAGGCCTGTGCGCAGTCAACCCACGACCCTACGATAGGCCTCTCGATAGGCTGTAACAGGGCCTTTGGGCTCCTGCGCCACAGGCTTATGCATACCCTATGCATAGGCCTATACGTAGACTGTTCACAGGCTTACGATAGGCTTGTCGATTGGATGTCTTACGAACTGCAGGCTCCTGCGTCATAGGCCTGTGCATGGGCTGCGCGCAGGCCTACCGCAGGTCTTCGCATAGGCTGTGCACAGGCCTGTGGCGTGGCCTCTGGGGAGCCTCTCCTGGGGCCGGCGCTCCGCGACAGACCTATGCATAGGCTGTGCACAAGCTTGTGCACAGGCGGTGCATAGGCCTGTAGTATGGCCTCGGGGATCCTCTCCGGGGGCCGGCGCTCCGCGACAGGCCTATGCATGGGCCGTGCACGCGCTTGCCACGGGCCTGCGCGCAGGCCGCGCACAGGCCTGTAGTGGGCCTGTCGGGAGCCTCTCTGGGGGCCGGCGTTCCGCGACAGGCCTATGCATAGGTTGCGCACAGGCCTACCACGCGCCTGCGCACAGCCAGTGCGCAGACTCGTGAGCTCGCCCCCCTTCCCATTGACTCGACCCAACTCGCCCGTTAGGGTCCGCCCGCCCGAGCCGATCCGACCCGACCGTTAAGGTCCGCCCGCCCGACCCGACCCGCCCGTCAGGGATACATCGTGCTAACTTTCTTATGCGCCACCCTTTAATGTCCCGCTCGCCCAACCCGCCCCGCCACATAGAGTCCGCCCGACCCGACCCGACCCGCCCGTTAGGGCCCGCCCGACCCGACCCGCCCGTCAGGGTCTGCCCGACCAGACCAGACCAGACCCGACCCACCCGTTGGGGTTGCCCCGCCCGTTGGGGTTCGCCCACCCGTCCCGCTGGTCAGGACTACATCGTGCTAACTTTCTCATGTGCCACAATTTGAAGTCCCACCCGCCCGAACCGACCCGCCCGTCAGGGTCCGCCCGCCCGACCCGACCCGACCCGCCCGGTAGGGTCCGCCCGCCCCACTCGACCCGCCCCGCTTGTTAGGGTCCACCCGCCCGACCCGTCCCGCCCGTCAGGGTTGCATCGTGCTAGCGCGATTATGCACCACGCTTTAATGTCCCCCGAACTGACCCGCGCGCTAGGGTCCGCCCGCTCGACCCGACCTGGCCCGACCGTTAGGGTCAGCCCGTCCGGCCCGACCCGGCCCGCCCGTTAGGGCCCGCCCGCCCTCCCCGACCCGCCCGTCAGGCTTACGTCGTATTAGTCAAAGTGAAAGGGCCGAACGGTCATTCATTGTCCTTGGGTGCGCGGTTGAAGTGGAGATCCGTGGTGAGGATTATGCTCGTTGCATAGGTGTTGTTGTTGTTGTTGTTGTTGTTGTTGTTGTTGTTGTTGTTGTTGTTGTTGTTGTTGTTGTTGTTGTTGTTGTTGAATATTATTACTTCTAAAGAATAATTATTGTTGGGCCCCCTGGTGCACGCCCCCCTCGCCGCGCCTAGGCCGCAGCCACATTTTCATCATTTTCGTGAGGAAGTCTCAGGCAAAACGGGGGAGTCCGGATCCGGTTGTTTTGTTGACGCCCGCTTTCCCTGTCAAAAAACAATATAAAATGACATGTCTTGTTCTAACATAACCAAACTTCAAGAATCCTTTGCAAAAAATGACACGAAGTGCACACTCGCGCGCGCAAGATGAAATCCTTCCAAAACCTTAGTTTTCGTAGCGATTTTAACATAAAAACATGAAAAACCCAATGGTTTTTCAAAAACAAAGTTTCAAAAATTCATCCCGCGCGCTCTTGCGGATTTCTTAGGAAACCCAATACTTTTTCAACATTTCTGTCAAACGGGCTCTTGCGAGCAACTTTTTCACGTGCTTCGAACTTCTGCAACAACGGTTGCGCGCATGCCAGGGCCATCATCCCTGTCAAATAATACCATATGGGACACATTCGTTTTTTCTTCGCGCGCGCACGCCGAAATCTTCAAACACCATTGGGTTTCTTAAGAATTTCAGCACCGCGTATCATAAAATCGCGTATCATAGAATTTCAGCACCGCGTTTCCAAACGGGCTCTGGCTCTTGCGTCAGGAACATGTTACCACGAAAAACCAGTACAGGTGTCCAGTGTTGGAACAGGGGGAAAAGTCGTATACTAAGCTAGCTTACAGAAAATGTTACCACAACAAGTCACTGTACCCATGCGCCAGTGTAGTAGCCAAGGTCGTCCGCAGGCCACGAAGTGAAGTGTCCGAACGTCATAGGGCGGGAAGCTGGGTGTGGGTGGTGGCGAAGAGTCGTTTGGAAATTGGTAGAGCTTGAACCGGCCCCCCCACAAAGTGGGGGTATTGCCCGCCTCCTATGAAAACCCTGGCACTGGTGAGAACGGAGTGTCCCCACGTGCTAGTAGTTGTTGAACATTATTAATTCTAAAGAATAATTATTGTTGGGCCCCCTGGTGCACGCCCCCCCGCCGCGCCTAGGCCGCAGCCATTTTCATCATTTTCGTGAGGAAGCCTCAGGTAAAACGATGTGATCCAGATCCGGTTGTTTTGTTGTAATCCGCTTTCCCTTGCAAAAAACACTATAAAATGACATTTCTTGTTCTAATATAATCAAATTTCAAGAATCCCTTGCAAAAAATAAGGTAAAGTGGACATTCGCGCGCGCAAGACGAAATCCTTCCAAAAGCTTAGTGTTCGGAGCGATTTTAACATAAAAACATCAAAAAACCAATGGTTTTTCAACAAAAAAATGTCAAAATCTCATCCCGCGCGCTCTTGCGGATTCGTAGGAAACCCAACACTTTTTAAACATTTCTGTCAAACGGGCTTTTGCGAGCAACTTTTTCGAACTTCTGCGACAACGGTTGCGCACCTGCCAGGGCCATCATCCCTGTCAAATAATACCATGCGGGACACATTCGTTTTTTCTTCGCGCGCGCACGCCGAAATCTCCAAAAACCATTGGGTTCTTAAGAATTTTAGCACCGCGCATCATAAAATCACACGAATCGCACCGTAGGTCCTCGAAAAACACCTGCACGACTTTTCAAAATTTCCACCCGCGCGCGCTGTCCGAATCCTAAAAAAACCAATGGTTTTCCACAAGATGTTACCACAAAAAGTCATTGTAACCATGCGCCAGTGTAGTAGCCAAGGTCGTCCGCAGGCCACGAAGTGAAGTGTCCGAACGTCATAGGGCGGGAAGCTGGGTGTGGGTGGTGGCGAAGAGTCGTTTGGAAATTTGGTAGAGCTTGAACCGGCCCCCCCACAAAGTGGGGGTATTGCCCGCCTCCTATGAAAACCCTGGCACTGGTGAGAACGGAGTGTCCCCACGTGCTTAAATGATTGTTGTTGTTGTTGTTGTTGTTGTTGTTGTTGTTGTTGTTGTTGTTGAACATTATTTATTCTAAAGAATAATTATTGTTGGGCCCCCTGGTGCGCGCCCCCCCTGCGCCGCCTAGGCCGCAGCTACATTTTCATCATTTTCGTGAGGAAGCCTCAGAAAAGAGGGTGTGTACAGGATCCGGTTGTTTTGTTGTAATCCGCTTTCCCTTGCAAAAAACAATAGAAAATGACATTTCTTGTTCTAATATAATCAAATTTCAAGAATCCCTTGCAAAAAATAAGGTAAAGTGGACATTCGCGCGCGCAAGACGAAATCCTTCCAAAACCTTAGTGTTCGGAGCGATTTTAACATAAAAACATCAAAAAACCAATGGTTTTTCAACAAAAAAATGTCAAAATCTCATCCCGCGCGCTCTTGCGGATTCGTAGGAAACCCAACACTTTTTAAACATTTCTGTCAAACGGGCTTTTGCGAGCAACTTTTTCGAACTTCTGCGACAACGGTTGCGCACCTGCCAGGGCCATCATCCCTGTCAAATAATACCATGCGGGACACATTCGTTTTTTCTTCGCGCGCGCACGCCGTCGTCGTCGGCCGCGGGGCCCTGAATAGTAGCCACGGTCGTCCGCATGCCACGAAGTGAAGTGTCCGAACGTCATAGGGCGGGAAGCTGGGTGTGGGTGGTGGCGAAGAGTCGTTTGGAAATTTGGTAGAGCTTGAACCGGCCCCCCCACAAAGTGGGGGTATTGCCCGCCTCCTATGAAAACCCTGGCACTGGTGAGAACGGAGTGTCCCCACGTGCTAGTAATTGTTGTTGTTGTTGTTGTTGTTGTTGTTGCTGTTGTTGGTGTTGGTGTTGGTGTTGTTGTTGTTGAATGCTAAGTATGAATCGAAGATTGTTGTTGGACCCCTTAAAGACGCGCTGGCGCTCTCGCCGCGGCGCCGGCTACATTTTCATTGAAAATGAGACTCCCGCTCAAGCGGTTTGGGGGACCGCCATAACGGCCCCCCAACAACAACGACGCTCCCGCTCGAGACTTCTTGATTTTTTATTCAGGGCTGATGTTTTTACTCGCCGCCGAAAGCCGCCGTCCTAACAAAACCAGCGCTCCCGCTTGAGACTTTCTCCCGTTTTACCTTGTACTGGCGCGCTAGTCTTTCTCTCATCGGCGCCGCCCCCAGCAAAAACAACGCTCCCGCTCGAGGTGTCCCTCCTTTTTTAAACTCTAGGCGGTGCTCCTCCTCGCCGCCGAAAGCCGCCGCCCCGAAAAAACAGCGCTCCCGCCCGAGACTTCCTTCCGTTTTACGCTGGGTTGGCGCCCTACTCTCTTTTGAATTGGTGCCGCCCCCAGCAAGAACAACGCTCCCGCTCGAGATTTACTTTCGTTTTTCCTTGGGGTAGTGCTGTTCCGACAGCCCCCGTCCCGACAAAACTACGTCTCCCGTTCGATGCTTCCTTCTGTATTACTCAAGGCGGCGTTCCTCCTCGCCGCCGAAAGCCGCCTTCCCAACAAAACCAGCATTCCCGCTCGAGGTTTTGTTTTGTTTTACGCTGGGCTAGCGCTCTACTCTCTTCAGCATTGGCGCCGCTCCCAGCAACAACAGCAGCCCTGCTCGATACCTCCTCCCTTTCCATTCAGGGCCAGTTCCTTGCCTCACCGCCGACAGCCCCCATCCCCACTAAGCCAATCCTGTCGTTCGATACTTCGTTGTGCTTTACCCTTCGCTGGGGTTCCACTGGCGGTCTCGCATCGGCGCAGCAATGCGCGGGCATGTGTTTCCGAGGCGGGATATGTTGAAAGTATTCGGAGAAGGTGTTTGCAAGACCTCATTGGGCGGGATATCTGGGAATGGGAATAACGGACCCCGCTATAGAACAAGAGTCCCCCATGATGTGGATGGTTATCATGATGGTCGCATGCTTCGTGTGGAATCATCGCGCGTGAAGGTAACATGATTGTTGAACTTTCACTTATGAAGAATAGGTATTGTTGATCCCCCTCATCGGTGCATGTTGTTGTTCTCGATGAAAATGTGCCCTCGCACCCTGTTTTTTGACAGGGAAAGTCTTGATGCTCAAATTGTGTTCTTGGCCCCCCCGGATTACAACAACAACGGTTCCCGCCTGATATGTCTGTCGAATTTATTTAGGACCCCCGCTCCCGCCTGAAAATTCTTTACAATTTACTCAGGATCGGTGCTCCCGCTTGTGACCTCTTCGCAATTTCGTCCTGAGGGTTCGTCACAATTTACTCAGGAACGGCGCTCCCGCTTGAGACTTCCGCGCAATTGAATCCAGATTTGTTCGCAAATTACTCCAAAGCCCCGCTCCCGCCAGAGAGCCCTTCACATTTTATTCAGGAATTGCGTTCCCGCCTGCGATTTCCATGCAATTTATTCAGGAATCGCGCTTTCGACGCTCAAGAAACACGCTGCGCCAAGGACGCCGTCACAATTTACTTAGGAATCGCGCTTTCGCCATACTGGGGCATCCCGGTTGAATGTCCCACCCGCCCAGCCCGCCCGTCAGGGGATCGCCCGCCCGTCGTGGGCTCCCGCCCGAAACTTCCTTCAGGAACGGCGCTTTCGCTTAGGATTTCCTCGAACGTTCACGCCCTTACCTTCCTGTTCCTCCTCCGTTTCCTTCCTCCCTCCTCCCTCCTCTCCTCCCTTCTCTCTCCCTCCTTTCTTCTCTCATCCTTGTGCCTTTCTGCCCTATACCCTCTCCCTCCTCTCCCTCCTCCCTTCTCCCTCCCCTCTCCTGCCTCCCTCCCTCCTTCTTTTTTTAGTTTTCTCTCTCTCTCTCTCTCTCTTTCTCCCCTCTCTCTCTACATATGTTCTCTGTTGTTTGTTGTTCTCTCTCTGTCTCTCTCTCTCCCTCTCTCTGCCTTTAATCAACCGTTCCCCTCTTCGCTCTTTTTCTCCTGGCCTTTTCCCTCCCCCTCCCTTCCTCCCGCTCTCCCTCGTTCTCCCCTTCTTCCTTCTGCAGGTTCCACACCAAGTCCAATGGCGGGCACATGTGCGCCCACGAAGGATTGTCCGCCCGTTCAGGTTTGCCCGCCTGTCTAAGCCCACCGCTCCCGCAAAGAGAAATAATCCCCCCCAAGGGAGTGTGATCGATGACGAAAAGGGCGGGTATCGAGGGTGTGGGGAACTCGTTTGGAATGACACGCGGGCAAGTAAGAACGAAATGTCTTATAATTATTACTGTTGTTGTTGTTCGGTAAGGCGTTGACACCGGCCCCGGCTTGCCGTTTTTGATTTCTTTCTTTTCTCAAAATTCAAGTGCTTATATTTAAGGGTAAGCAGAGCTCCAGCAACCGAGGGCTTGCCCCACGGGGCCAGAGAAGGGGTTGGCACTGGGGCGGCAGCGCAAGGTGCCCCACGGGGCCGGAAAATGGGTCGGCATTCCTGGTGCGTTTCCAGAAATTTCGCCCAGATTTTCGCGAATCTCTCCAGATTCTTTTGGATTCCTGAGGGCCCCTCCAGACTCTCCAGGATCTCCCAGGATTCCTTAGGACCCCCCAGGATTCCTCGGGATTCCTCAGGAGCCATTCCGCGGGACTCCCGAGGTTCTCCATTGGATCATCCAGGATTCCTCAGGCTCCTTCCGGAGTCCCCAGGGTTCCTCAGGATCCCCCAGGAATCTCTGGGATCCCAAATGATTATTCAGGATCTTCCCGTGGGGTTCTCAGGATTCCGTTGGGCTCCTCAGGATTATTCAGGAAATCTTCGAATTCGTCAGGATCCCCAAGGACTCCTCAGGACACTTCAGGACTCCTCAGGATCCACCATGCCTCCTCAGGACGCCTACCACTCCTTAGGATCCCCCATGGTTCCTCAGGATCCACTCAGGGCACCCCTCAGGATTCCTCAGGACCCTTCAGGATTCCTTTGGATTAGCACTCTTCCGGATCCCCTAGGGTTTCTCAGGACCCACACGGATTCCCCAGGATCCCCCAAGCTTCTTCTGGACTCATCTGGATTCCTTCGGATTCGTCAGGATTCCTCAGGACCTTCAAGATTCCCCAGGAATCCTCCCGAGTCCCAAGGATTCCTCAGGATCCCGCAGGAATCCTGGGGATCCCCAAGGATTCTTCTGGATATCCCCATTGGATTATCTGGATTCCGTTGGGCTCCTCAGGATTCTTCAGGACATCTTCGAATTCTTTAGGATCCGCAAGGATTCCTCAGGACACCTCAGGACTCCTCAGGGTTCCCGAGGACTCCTCAGGACTCCCCAGGACTTTCCCCTTCCAAATGAGTCCGATGGATTCTTCCTCAGGATCTAGAGCGATTCTTCAGGACCCCCCAAGATTCTTCAGGATGCCGGAAGCCTTCTCAGGTTTCCCAAGGATTCCTCAGGATCCCCTCTGGGTGCCCCTCCTCAGGACTCCAGAGCAGTCTTCAGGATTCCACAGGATTGAGCCCGATCCCCAAGGCTTCCTCTGGACGAGAGAAGGGTTTCCTTCGGATTCGTCCGGATTCTTCAGGATCCCTTTGGATTCTTCAGGATTCCTCCCGAGTCCCCAGGGTTCCTCAGGATCCTACAGGAACCCTTGGGACCCCAAAGGGTTCTTCGGGATCTCCGTCGGGGTTCTCAGGATTCCGCTGGGCTCTTCAGGAATCCGTTGGACATACTCGGATTCCTCAGGATCCCCTAGGTTTCTTCTGGGCTCATCAGGATTCCGTTGAATTCGTCCGGATTCCTCAGGACACCTCAGGACTCCTCAGGGTTCCCGAGGACTCCTCAGGATTCCCCAGGACGCCCCCTCTTCCCAAAGCGTTGAATGGATTCCTCTTCAGGATTCACGATGATTCCTTCGGACCCCCCAAGGTTCCTCAGGATGCCTGAGGACCCCGAAGCAGCCCTAAGGATTCTTCTGGATCCCTTCAGGGTGCCCCTCAGGATTCCTCAGGACTCCGTCGCATTTTTCAGGATCCCCCAGGATTCCCCAGGACGCACAAGGATTCCTCAGGATCCCCTAGGCATCCTCTGGGCTCTCATCAGGACTCCTCCGGATTAGCTAGGATTCCACTGGACCCTTCAAGATTCCTCAGGAATCCTCCCGAGTCCCCAGGATTCCTCAGGATCCCCCAGGAATCCTTGGGATCCCAAATGATTCTTCAGGATCTCCCCATGGGGTTCTCAGGATTCCGCTGGGTTCCTCAGGATTTCAGGACATCTTCGAGTTCGTCAGGATCCCCAAGGACTCCTCAGGACACGTCAGGATTCCCGAGGGCCCCCAAGGACTCCTCAGGGTTCACCAGGACCCCCCCTTCCGAAGTGTCCGATGGCATCCTCACCAGGATCCACACTGATGCCTCAGGATCCTCCTCAACGGTTATCCGGGATGCCTGAAGGCTCCTTGCGATCCAACAGGATTCCTCAGGATCCCCTCAGGGCACCCCCCACCCCTTCAGGATTTCTCTTGACCCCTTAGCATTCTTCAGAATTGCACAGGAATCCTCGGGACACACAAGGACTCCTCAGGATCCTCGAGGCTTCCTTTGGATTCATCAGGACTCCTCAGGATTCGTCAGGATTCGTCAGGCTCCATCAGGATTCTCCAAGATTCCTCCCGAGAACCCAGGATGCTTCAGGACCTCGCAGAAATCTTCTGGATTCCCAAAGCATTATTCCGGATCCCGCCAGGGTTGCTCAGGATCTTGCGGGCCTGTTGGGCGTTCGTAAGGATATCCTAGAATTCTTCAGGGCCCCCAGAGATTCACAAGGACACCTCAGGACTCTTCAGGGCTCCCGAGGACTCCCCAGGATCCCTGTCGTCGTCGTCGTCGTCGTCGTCGTCGTCGCCGCCGTAGTCGTCGCGAAGGTCCCTGAGGGTCTTCGCGGCGCACGGGACCAGAGAAGGGGGTAGCGCACGGGGAGCGTTTTCTGTGGAGGGAACATCGCAGATGACGGGGCATGCGGGGCCGGAGTGCAAGTTTGCCCACCGCGGCGCGAAACCGCTTCAGATGGCCTCGCGCAGGGCCGGAGAAGTCGTCGTCACACAGCGTCTCATGCCAACGGACCCACGGGGCCGGAGTGCGCGCCCGTCCACCGGCGGAGTGACACCAGAGGCTCCGGCCCTGACTGGGACCGGAGCGCACGCCTTTCCGTTGTCGTTGTTGTTGTTGTTGGAAAAGGCGCGCGCGAGAGCCCCGTGAACTCTTGCCGCCCGGGCCCGCCCTCGCCTTATTGCGAAGGCTGCGCCCAGAGCCCCGCGGGCGCATTCTGACCCCCCCCCCCCCCCAGCAACAGCAACAGCAACCAGCAACCCAAAAAAAAAATCTTGGAACTCCCTTGGGCTCTCTTACGGACCTTGACGTGGTCCTATGGGCGAAAAAAGTATGCGCGCCGGCGTGCCGCCGCTTCAATGCAGATCCGATACGGACTGTATCTGATCCTATACAGATCCGATACAGACTGTATGGGATCCTGTAGAGATCCGATACAGACTGTATAGGATCCTATAGAGATCCGATACAGACTGTATAGGATCCTACACAGATCCGATACAGATTGTATAGGATCCGACACAGATCCGATACAGACTGTATAGGATCCTGTAGAGATCCGATACAGATTGCAGAGGATCCTACACATATCCGATACAGACTGTATGGAATCCTGTAGAGATCCGATACAGACTGTATAGGATCCCATACAGATCCGATACAGACTGTATGGGATCCTCTAGAGATCCGATACCGACTGATTAGGATCCTATACCGATCCGGTACAGACTGTATGTGATCCTGTAGAGATCCGATACAGACTGTATGGGATCCTGTAGAATTTCGATACAGACTGTATGGGGTCCTGTACAGATCCGATACCAGGTGTATAGGATCCTGTAGAGATCCGATACAGACTGTATAGGATCCTATACTGATCCGAAACAGAATGTATAGGATCCTATACATATCCTATACAGACTGTATGAAATCCTGTAGAGATCGGATACAGACTGTATGGGATCCTGTACAGATCCGATACAGACTGTATGGAATCCTGTAGAGATCCGATACAGACTGTATGGGATCCTGTAGAAATACGATGCAGACTGTATGGAATCCTGTAGAGATCCGATACAGATTGTATGGGATCCTATACTGATCCGAAACAGAATGTATAGGATCCTATACATGTCCTATACAGACTGTATGAAATCCTGTAGAGATCGGATACAGACTGTATGGGATCCTGTACAGATCCGATACAGATTCTTATGGGATCCTATACAGATCCGATACAGACTGTGTAGGATCCTACACAGATCCGATACAGATTGTGTAGGATCCGATACAGATTGTATAGGATCCCATACAGATCCGATACAGACTGCATAGGATCCGACACAGATCCGATACAGACTGTATAGGACCCGATACAGATCCGATGCAGACTGTATGGGGTCCTGTACAGATCCGATACAGACTGCATAGGATCCTACACATATCCGATACAGACTGTATAGGATCCTACACAGATCCGATACACACTGTATAGGATCCTATACGTATCCGATACAGACGTATAAGATCCGATACAGATCCGATACCGACTGTATAGGATCCTGTACAGATCCGATACAGACTCTATGGGGTCCTATACAGATCCGATACAGATTCTTATGGGATCCTATACAGATCCGATACAGACTGTGTAGGATAGGCCTATAGAATTCAAATCGAGGCCGATAGAATTTCTATGGAGGCGTCTAGAATTCCGATGGAACCCTAAATAGAAGTCGTATGGAGGGCCATGGAATTCCGATAGAGGCCAATCGAATTTTTATGGAGGCGTATAGAATTTCGATGGGGGCCTATAGAATTCGTAAGGAGGCTTATAGAATTCCTATGGGGGCCTATAGAGTTCCGATGGAGGCCGATAGAATTCCGATGGAGGCCTATATAGAACTCGTAAGGAGGGCAATAGAATTCCGATGAAGGCCTAAATCGGATTCCCATGGAGGCCTATAGAATTCCCATGGGGGCATGTTGAATTCCTATGGACGCTTATAGAATGTGTATGGGTGCCTATAGAATTCCGATGGAGGCTTATAGAACTCCGATGGGGGCCTGTGGAATTCGTATAGAGGCCAATAGAATTCCGATGGGGACCTATATAGAATTCCGATGGAGGCCGATAGAATTCCGATGGAGGCCTATAGAATTCCTATGGAGACCTATAGAATTCCCATGGAGGCCTATAGAATTCCTATGGGGGGACTATAGAATTCCGACGGAGGCTTATAGAATTCCTATGGAGGCTTATAGAATATTTACGGGGGCCGATTTAATTTTTATGGGGGATTATATTGGATTCCTATGGAGGCCTATAGAATTCCCATGGAGGCCCATCGAATTCCTATGGAGGCCTATAGAATTCCCACGGGGGCTTGTAAAATTCGCATGGAGGCCTATAGGATTCCGATGGGGGCTTATAGAAGTCCAAGGGAGGTTTATAGAATTCCTACGGAGGCCTATAGAATTCCTAGGCAGTCCTATTAGGGAATCCTTGGCGCTCCCAGGAGACCTCCAGAGAGGGTTGCTCGGTTGCTCGGTTGCTGGGGGGGGGGGGGGGGGGGGGGGGGGGGGGGGGGGGGGCGGCCGGGGCTCCCACGCGCGCCTTTTTCGTTGTTGTTGTTGTTGTTGGTTTGTTGTTGTTGTTGAACATTATTACTTCTAAAGAATAATTATTGTTGGGGCCCCTGGTGCACGACCCCCCCGCCGCGCCTAGGCCGCAGCCACATTTTCATCATTTTCGTGAGGAAGTCTCAGGCAAAACGGGTTGGTCCGGATCCGGTTGTGTTGTTACGATCGGTTTTCCCTTGCAAAAAATAAGCTAAAGTTGACATTTCTTGTTCTAACATAACCAAACTTCAAGAATCCCTTGCAAAAAATAAGGTAAAGTGGACATTCGCGCGCGCAAGACGAAATCCTTCCAAAACCTTAGTGTTTCGTAACGATTTTAACATAAAACATCAAACAGCCAATGTTTTTTGTAATATATATATATATATATATATATATAATATATATATATATATATATATATATATATATATATAATGTCAAAATTTCATCCCGCGCGCTCTTGCGGATTCGTAGGAAACCCAACACTTTTTAAACATTTCTGTCAAACGGGCTTTTGCGAGCAACTTTTTCGAACTTCTGCAACAACGGTTGCGCACCTGCCAGGGCCATCATCCCTGTCAAATAATACCATGCGGGACACATTCGTTTTTTCTTCGCGCGCGCACGCCGTCGTCGTCGGCCGCGGGGCCCTGAATAGTAGCCACGGTCGTCCGCATGCCACGAAGTGAAGTGTCCGAACGTCATAGGGCGGGAAGCTGGGTGTGGGTGGTGGCGAAGAGTCGTTTGGAAATTTGGTAGAGCTTGAACCGGCCCCCCCACAAAGTGGGGGCATTGCCCGCCTCCTATGAAAACCCTGGCACTGGTGAGAACGGAGTGTCCCCACGTGCTAGTAATTGTTGTTCTTGTTGTTGAATTCTCAGCTCTGAAGAATTATTGTTGATCCCCCCCCACCGGTGCATACTGTTGTTTCGCAAACGAAGCGCGCCCCTCGACGCTCGCACTTTGTTTTTTGCAGGGAAGGTCTTCCTGCTCAAACTGGGCCCCTGGCCCCCGGGTTGCAACGACAACGGCCCCCGCGTGAGACTTCCTTACAATTTGGCCAAGACCCCCGCCCCCGCCCGAGACTTCCTCGCATTTGATTCAAGACTCGCGCTCTCGCTGTGGACTTCCTTACAATTTATTCAGGAATCGCTCTCCCGGCGCTCTGGAGTCGCGCTCTCGCTGGAGGTTTGTGTGCAATTTACTGATTTCGAAGAGTGGCCTTGCGTTGGATTTTCTTCCATTTGTCCGCGCGCCGCGCTCCCGACACCCAGGCGCCCAGGAGTCGCGCCCGTTGTGGCCCCATGTGCATGCCCTTCGCGGCCCCGTTGTCGCCGCTCGCGTCCCCCTCACTGTCCTACGTGGCCCAGTTGCTACCCTCAGTGGCCCCATAGTTGCCTTCTGTGCCCCGCATTATATGCACTTCGTGGCCGCCGCTTGTTCGCGCTCTTCGTGGCCCCATGCGCATTCCCTTCGTGTCCCCGCTGTCGCCCTTCGCGGCCTACTTCGTGCCCTGCGTGGCCCTGCTGTCGTTCTCTCTTGCTCTCGCTTTCGCTTGTCGCCGTCGTCGTCGCCGTCGACTTCGACTTCGTCGTCGTCGTCGTCGTCGTCGTCGTCGTCGTCGCCGTCGCGGTCGGCCCCCTGTCCGCCCCTCTTGGGGTCAGGTCGACGGTCCGCGGCCGCCCCGCCGATCAGCGCTGCCGCTGGCCAGGCCGACGGCCCGCGGCCGCCCCGCCGCTTGCGGGGGCCCGACCTGCAGGAGAGAAAGGTATACCCCCAAAAGGGGTTCGATCGAAGACGAAGAGAGCGGGCGTCGAGGGTTTGGGAAATACGCATTATTAGACACTCGAGCATATATGGCGAACAGTCTTAAACTTGTTGTTGTTGTTGTTGTTGAATTCTCATTTCTGAAGAGTAATTATTGTTGATCCCCCCCACCGGTGCACGCTGTTTCTTCTCAATCAAAGTGCGCCCCCTCGACGTTCGCACCCTGTTTTTTGACGGGGAAAGTCCCCTGCTCAAGCTGGGCCCTTGGCCCCCGCGTTGCAGCAGCAGCGATGGGGCGCGCTCGCAGGGCCCGATAGATTAAAAGGGGCGCCCCAGCTTGAACCCCCCCCCCTCGCCCCTTTTCGCGGCCCGGAAAGGGAGGGGGCTTCCAAGCTACCCCCCCCCCCCCCCTCCCCCCCTTTAATTGAGCCGGGGCGAGCCGCCCCCCCTCTTGAAAGGGGGGGGGGGGGGCTTCGGAAGCTTCCCCCCCCTCCCTTTTCGCGGCCGGAAAGGGAAGGGGGGGCTTCAAAGATACCCCTTCCCCCTCCCCCCCTCCTTCTTTTAATGGGGCTGGGGTGCCCCCCCCCCCCCCCCCACCCCCCCCTTTGATAGAGGGAGGGGGGGGGGGGGGGGGGGGGGGGGGCTTTGGAAGCCCCCCCCCCCCCCCCCTTCCCTCCCCTGGTGCAAAAGGGGGGGGGGCTTGAAGCCCCCCCCCCCCCCTTCCTCCCTGTGGCCGCCCAGCTCCCGGAGCCATCGCTCTCCCTTTCGCCTCCATTTATTCCCGCCCTCTCCCTCCTCCTCTCCTTCCTTTTGCCTCCTCCTCCTCTTCCTCGTCCTCCTCATCCTCCTCATTGTCATCATCGTCGTCATCATCATCACCATCATCATTGTGCTCCCCCGCGGGTCCTTCCGTTCCGTCCCTCCCCCCCCTCCTCCTCGGTTTTCTTCTCCTCCTCCTCCATTTTTCCATGGGCGCCCTGGGCAGCTCTTGGGCGCGGGGAGATGTCGCGGCGGTGCGTTCGGCCCTTGTCATGCTATTTTTCTTGCTCGTCCGATGCTGCGGGGCGGCTAGCGTTGGCTGAGGCGAATCCCCCTCCTGCGCGCCCGCGGGCGCGCCCGCGGCGCAGGCTTTCGCGATTCGGGATTCGCCTGGCCGCCCCGCATTCGGGGATGCGTTTTCGGGGCAACAGGAAAGAAAGGTCTAGCGCCCCGCGCTCGGGAGCTGGGCGCGGGTCGCACGCCGCGCGCGCGCGGGTTTCCGTGCCGCGACGCGCCGTTCGCCGACGCGCCGCGCGCCTTGCTGCCTTGGCTAATTGATTCCGCGCGCGCGCGCTGGCGGCCCTATCGGCGTCGCTCCTCCTCCTTCTCCCGCGCAGGTTCCGATGCCCCCTCTTCCTCCCCGCGCGCGCGCTGCGCCTCCGTTGTTCGCAGGTTCCCCCCTCCTCCTCCCACCCCCGCCGCAGGCGATGATTCCCTCGTCGTTTTGCCGGGCTCGAAAGGTCAGGATTTCCCGCGCAGGTAATGATTCCCTCGTCGTTTGCCAGGCTCGAAAAGTCAGGATTCTCTTCTATGCCTTTGTCACGGCGCACGAGGTGCGCGTGGGTGCCATGTCGGCCACCCCCATCCCTCCTTGCCGTCGCGCGTCGCGTCGGCAGGAATGTGACAGTCTGCCTGCGTGCGTGTGTGCCGTATGCCGGCCCCCCCCCCAGTCTGCAGTATGCCTGCGACGGGCCGTGTGCCGGACTTCCCCCATGGCGCAGCATGCCTGCGATTGTGGCAATATACCTGCGTGTGCGTGCCGTATGCCGGCCCCCTAGTCTGCAGCATGCCTGCGACGTGCCGTATGCCGGCCCTTTCCCCGTCGCGCAGTACGCCTGCGGATGCGGCAATCTGCCTGCGCGTGCTTTCCGCATGCCGGCCCCCAATCTGCAGTATGCCCGCGAAGTGCCGCATGCTGGCTCTTGCCAGCGCGCGCGAGGGAAGCCGATTAGCTCGTGCGCGACGCGCCCCAACGCGCGCCAAGCGACCATGGCGCTGCCTCCCGAGAAAATCGTCGAGTTGATCGGCGGTTTGCCTGCTGGCGCTTTCGGCGCCGACAAGGCCGCCATCAGGGCTCGCGTGCGAAATCCCGCGCGGGGCCTCCCTGCCTGCGTTGCGTGCAAGGCCGATTAGGTCCTCTTCGTCGCCGAGGCCAACGCGGTGGGCGGGGGAGAGGCACCGCTGTTCCTGTGCACCGCGGTCGCGCGCCTCATGGCCGAAGCGGTCGGGGCGGCCCGCCCGATTGACTACTCGGACGCATCCATGCGCGAGATGTTGACTGCGGCCCTCAAGCCGGGCGCGAAGCCGTTCGCGGAAGACAGACCCGCGGAGTGGCGCGATTTCGCCATCAAGCCGTGCCACGTCAATATGGCGTTGCGGGCGCAGTCGAAGGCGTGCTCGACCTTCGGGCCACAGGCCGCCGACCCGACCGCGCGCGCGGGCGCGGGTCGGCGCGCGACGCGGCGCCAGGGCGGGCCGTCGGCCCCGGCGGAGGCGCCCGCCAAGCCCGCGGAGGAAACGGCACGCATCGCGGCAGCCATGGAAGATTACGCGAGGGCCAGCAAGGATTTGCTGGGAGACAAGAAAGAGAAGCCCTTGGCGTTCGCCATGGAGGAGCGGCGTGCTCCGCGCGCGCGGGGGCCGCCGAGCGAAGGGGGGGGGGCGCTTCCGCAGGACCGCGCGCGCGAGGTCTGGCTCGGAAACTTCCCCCGCGAAGGGTTGCCGACGGAAGAGTCGATGCGCAAGTTCGCGTCTGCGGGTCGAACGGCCCAGAAGAATAGCCGCTTGTATATCGGGAGCGCCGAGGGCGAGAGCCTGCAGGCGCCCTGGCTTGGCGCCGCGCGTCGCGGCCGATCCCCGCTCCGATGTCTCCGTTCCACGCGCAGGACCACTGCAAGCCCCAATAGGCGCGGACGCCGAGGCTGGATTCGGCACCAGCGGGGCCAGGCTCGTGGCGCGATCGCGCGTCGGCCATCATCACCGCGGCTAACCGCGCGGGGGCGTCCCTGGACCGAATGGATTTTCTCGGTTACGCGCACTTTCAGGCCGCGCGCGCAGCGGCGGGACGCGAGCGCCCGCGCGGGCCCAGTCGCGCGAGGCCCACGTGATGGAGTGGGGGCTTCGCTGCACATTGTCAGCTCGCGCGCGTGAGTGAAGAGCACGGGGGCGTCAAGGCTAGGCGCGAAGCGGCTGGGCCGCTGCCCGAAGCTGCGCGGGCGGGGCCGCGCCGCGTGCAGGTATCACATGCGCGCGATTTGCTGCTCCGCCAGAAGGTGGCGAAATATCTGGAGCACAGCGATGAAGCCTCGACGGCCGCGTTCACCGTGTTGTCGTGGGACATCCTGCGCGCCGCCAAGGTGCGAAGCGATTCGGGCGGGGCCGCGCGGGCAATGCGCATTGGGCTGCCCGCCCCAGGCGAGAGTCGAGCAGTCGGACCGCCAGGCGTCGATCGCCAAGGGCGGGGGCAAGAAGTGCGGCAGCGACCGGCGCGACCAGGCGCGCCCGCGCGCGAGCGCCCCGCGGACGCGCGCACGCGCCACGACGCGCGAGGCGACGAGGCCCGGGCCAAGGGTCCCGAGGAGCCCCGTTCTTCGGCGTTCGCGCAGCCCGCGCCGTGACGCACCTGGCAAAGCCGGCAACAAAGGAAACGGCAAGCCTGGCAAAGGAGGGGCTTCCAAGGACGCGGGGAGCTCGTGGAACAGGCCCGAGAGGGCCGATGCCTGGCGGTGGTGACGCCAGAGCGCTGGCGCTTTGCATGCTAATTATTCGCTCGCCCAAGGCGCGACCCGCGAGCGCGCCCGCGCGATTGTCGCGCGACGAGCCGCGTAGGCGACGGGGCTCCCCCACTGCACTTTGCCGACAGCGGTGAGAGCGCAGCGTGGCGTGGGCCGTCGCCCGAGGGACAGGAGGCGCCGCGTCTGCGCCGCGGCCGGGACTGCCCCGCCCGCGCGCGCGCAGCGCAGGGCGCGAATGCCGATTCCGACAACGATGTCGGGGGCGGGGGCGGCGATCTGTGCCCCCAGCAAATTCACGATGCCGGCTGCGCTTTTGAAGAGGCCCGCAACCATCATCCGCCGAAGGCGCATCGAAACGCCGCCGCGTTGCCGCGCGCGGTCAGGTCAGAGCCGCCGTGGAAGCACTGCTTGTCGACGAAGGCAGGATGGCGGGCATGGGCCCCCTCTGCCATGTGGCCTGGGCGGCGCATCTGCCGCGGGTCAGCGAAATTGCGCCGCTCGCCAGGGCTGCGCGCGGCGCGGCGGTGGCAGCGAGCCAGACGCCCGATCAGCTCTTGCATCAGAAGCGCGAGGCGGCCCTGCAGTTCTGGCAGGATCGCAAACGTGCGACGGCTCCAGCATGGAAGGCGCCATCCAGCATGCCCGCATCGCGCGCCGAGTTCAGCCGAGGAGCGCGCTTGCGGGGAGGCGCGCTATGCGAGATTACCATGGCACGTGCGTTCCGTTCTTGGGCCTGACAAGAATTTGTTGCTCTTGGCCGAGATGATGCAAGCCGCTGGGGTGGCCCGCGACGCGGCGCGGGCGCGCGCCGGCGGAGCGCGGCCTCGTGCGCGAGGCGCCCGACATTAATTTGGCGCGCGATTTGGAAGAAGGGTTCCATATTGTCGGGGTCCTGCCGCACTCGGGCATGAACGCGGACGTGGCCCCGAAGGAGACCGCGTGCCCGTCCGAGCTGCGCGGCCGGGCGGACGCTTTGAACGCCGCCACTCTCGATCGCGCGTCTCGGGACCTGGGGGCCGACGCGGAAGTCACCCAGATATTGCATCAGAAAGCATATGAGGAGGCGCGCGCGCGTGCGCCCCGCGCGCTGGAGTGGGCGGCCTGCACGGGTCGCGGCGCCCGCGCGCATGCAGGTAGCCGCGGGTCAGGCGGCGCGGGTACGTCTGTCTGACTTGCCGCGAGGGGCGATATTGAACCCGCGTTTCCCCGTCGGCGAGGGATGGCGATGGAAGGAATCGGGCTGGGCGCGCAAGGAGGGGCGCAGTCTCCGTGGCGCGCAGTCTCCCCGCGCCCTGCCCCGGGGGTCGGTGCGCTTAGGTTCGCGCGATTGACGACTTTACTGTTACGGGAGTGAATGACTGCGCCGCGGCAGCCGAAAGGTGCAGGTGGGCCCTGGCGCGCGCGGCCCGCCCTCGCCCCTCCCCTTGTGTTGCCGCGGCCGCGCGAAGGGTCGATTCTCTCGGCGCTCTGGTCGAGCTGGCGCGGATCGCGGCCGCGGCCGGTGCGCCGGTGTTGAGCAAGGAAGATTTCGTTGGGGCTTATAAGACGCTGCCTGTGCGAGGCGCCGACCTCCCGCTGGCCCACGCGGCTTGGGCCAAGGGAGCCAGCGAAGGCTACTGCTTGCAGCTCCTGGGTTGCCCGTTCGGCGCCGTGGGGAGCGGGTGCGCTTGGGGCCGCGTTGGCGCGGCGCTCCAGGCACGGGGCGCGACCGCCGCGGCGTCACAGCGCACGCCCCCCCGCGCGGCAGGCGATCCTTGCCAAGTTATTCAGGCTTGCGTCGGGGCGGTTTGTGGACGACCTGTTCCGGGCCGACGCCGACAGAGGGCCTGGCGCGGGCGGCCCCCGCGCCGCCGCCGAGGTGTTGAGAGCGGTTGTCGAAGATCTGTTAGGCTGGCGCCTCGATGCCGGCAAGCGCGTCGTTGCCGAGACGAGGGCAAATGTGCTCGGCGTCGACGCGGAAGTGCGCGGTTCGGGCGAGGAGCTATCGCTCGTGTTCGCGATCGGCACTGACAAGCGTGATAAGTGGAGCCAGGAGATCGAGGGGGCGCTGGCGGCAGGGCGAATGTCGCTGGCGGCCGCCTCCAAACTCGCCGGCAGATTGGGATGGGGGTCCAGCGCGGTGTTCGGCAGAGGCGCGCGATGAGCCACGCGCGCAGGCAGCGTGCGCGAGCGGGGGCGACGGCAGGCGCCCGAGTATACCTGGCACCGCTGTTCTGGCATGCGCAACAGCGGGGGTGGGCGCTGAATTCTCGGTTCCGAAGAGCACTGGAGTGGTGGCTGCGCTTCCTCCGAAGCGCGCCAGAACGCGCGGTGCCCCTGCGAGTGGGCCCATGCCGACCCCGCTACCTTGTGTATTCCGACGCGACGGGTGGTGGCAGGCGACGTATGCGCGAGCCCACGGCGCCGGCCCCGCCCGGACTGCGCCGCCACCGCAGGCTCGCGTGGGTCATCATCGGACCCGATCGTAAGCAGTATGCGGCGGCCGATGTGCCCGGTCCAGTCAAGCGGTGGGCGCGGCACCGCAGGACGCAGGCGGGAACGCCCCACCGACCGCGCGCAACGCGGCACGCGGCCCCCCGTGCGCGACAGGTCGCGACTTGGGAGCTCGTCGCGGCAGTATGCGCCTTGCATCATTCGCTCTCGGAGTTGCGCAACGCCGAGATATTGATGTTTGTGGATTCAAAGGCGTGGCCAAGCGCGGACCGTCGGGCCGCGCGCGCAGTGCCCGTCGGCTGCGGCAGGCCGCGCTCGGTGCACTCTTGCGCGGCACCTCGCGCCAGCCAGATTATAACGCGCTGGTTGCCGACATCTGGTTCGCGGCGGCTACCGCGCGGTGCCTCCTGAGCGCATGGTACGTGCCATCGGCGCTCAACGTGGCGGACGCCCCCGCGCGACCCGCTAAGAAAGCGGCCGAGATAGCGGCCATGCACCGCGAGGGCATCGCCCGGGTGGCGCGGCCATGGCCCCGCGCGGCGCCTTGGGACTCACGCTAGCAAGGGCATCTGATGGCATGTGAAACGGAAAAGGGGGCACGAGTGCCGACGCGGCGGGCACGTGGCGACCGCGGCGCGCCGTGAGCGAAGATCCGCGAGCGGGGTGCTCGAGCGTCTGTCGTGCGCATCGCGATGGGCGCCCGCAAATGTTGCGGACCCGGTAGGCGCAGTTGCTTTGCAATGTCTGGCATCCAAGCTCGCGGCCGAGGGCGCGACGCCCCCCTCCGACATTTCCGAGTTCTCGGCGGGGGAGGCGAGGGAAATGTTCCCATGCCTCCGTGAGTGTTCGGTATGCTTTACCGGGGCACTTGTCGCGCGTGCACGGGGAATGGTCCATGATAAAGCGAAGCGACCGCGGGAGAACGCGGCGGAAGCGTCATCCCAGGTTGCGCGCACGGCGCCACCTTACCCACCGAGGTAGGGGGGCGCCCGGCCGCCGCGCGGGGCCCGCGGTTGTAAAGGCGGCGGAGGTAATGATCGAGGAGGCTGCCAAGCGCCCGGCGCTGGCTCCGGGCTTGCGGGCGACGCGCCGGCCTGGCGCGGCATTGACCCCTCAATATGCTCTTGCGTTACTTTCGGCGGCGCGGCAGGCACAGCAGGCACCGCGTCACGGCGCCGCGGGCCCCGTGCGCCGCGTTCGGCGCGGAGGTGCCAGTGCCGTCGCTACTGGCAGAGGCGATCCGCCAGTTGACGAAGCTCCAAACGCCGCCCGTAACATTCGAATGCGAAGGCGGGAAAATGCACGGGGCGCGCGCAAGATTTGTCATCCGCGCGCGATGGTTGCCAGGCACACCTCGTCGGCGCGCCGAAGAGTTGCGGCTGTCGGGAAAAGGGCTGGAGCGCATGCGCCGCATCCAGATGGCCGCGCTGTGGAGAGAGTTCCACGCGTGGAAGCTCTCGGCATATCCGTATGCTTCAGCGATTGAATTATTCGGCCAAGCGTGCGAATCGGCCGGGGCCTCACCCTGGCCGCCGCGCGCAATCACACGGCACGTGATGGTGGCGCTCTGCCGCCGCCCGGGTATTCTGTCACATTATTTGCAAGGCGTGCGATCTGTGCTGCATTTGCTCCGCGCAGACACGGGGGCCCTGGCGGATGCGCTGGCCCTGGTGTTCGGCGCCCGGAAGGTGTGGCCACCGCGCGCGCCGCCCAGAAGTTCCGCGAGCCCGTCGGGAGGCGGAACCGCCTGGCGCGCAAAGGTTTCGTGCGCGCGCCACGGCGGACAACGTCCGCGCGATGGCAGATTGGTTGCGCGAGGCACGGCCGCGCGCCCATCGGGCGGCGGGCCGCGCGCGCCGACCGGTGTGCCCTGCGGTCGGCAGATTGAGCGCGGCGACATGGCCGACGCATTTGTCATCTGCTGGCAGTTTTGCTTGCGCTTCGGCTCCGAAGTGGTGGGGCTGAATGCGCCAGCACATAGCGTGATTTCGCTCCACGAGGACGAAGGGAAGCACCAGGTGCAGGTGCAATTCCGCCGCCGTAAAGGCAAGTTGGCGCCAGACCCGGCGAGCCGCTCGAACAGCTTCTGCCTGGCGTCACCCACGTGGACGGGCTGGCTTGCGTCGAGCTCGCCGCTGCCCACCTGGGGCTCCATCGCGCACTGGAGTGGGGGGCGCGTTGCTTTCGGCGCGGCCGCGCCGACCAGGCGGGGCCCCATATCCTGTCTGCCCGTGCTTGCACGGGGCCCGGGCCGCTCGCGCGTGAGGCACTCCGCGCCGGGGGGCCGGCGGCGTTGTTTTTCGAGGTCGGCTGGAAGTCAGTGGCCGCGTTCGGGTGCCGCGTAGGTGGTGGGCGCGGCCTCGCTGCCTGGGCCGCGATGGCACGGCGCGTTATGAAGCGCAGGTACCCGGCAGCAAAGACGAAGGCCATGGTGCTAGCGGCCGAGGCGGAAATCGCGCACTCTGATTCCGACGAGGCGCCGCCCTGCAGGCATCGGGGTCGGGGCTCCGCGGCGGCGCTTGGCGCGCAGGACGCGCCGATCGCCGCGGAAGCAGTGCAGGGGTCGCCCAGGCGGTGAGGGGAGCAGACCAAGCATCTGCAGTCTGCACGGCGTGCGCGCGGGCGTCGTTCCGCCGAGCATGCATCGGGTGACGTCGGCGAGGTTGCTCGGCTCCGCGACGCCGACTCGCGCTCCCATCACCGCCAGGCCTGGGCCCGCGCCTGTCGACGGCTGTGCCCTGCGTAAGCGCGGGCCCAGCCTCGACGCGACTTCTCATGGGCGCCCTGGGCAGCTCTTGGGCGCGGGGAGAACTCTCGGCGGTGCGTTCGGCCCTTGTCATGCTACTGTTCTTGCTCATCCCATGCTGCGGGGCGGCTAGTGTTGGCTGAGGCGAATCCCCCTCCTGCGCGCCCGCGGGCGCGTCCGCGGCGCAGGCTTTCGCGATTCGGGATTCGCCTGGCCGTCACGCATTCGGGGATGCGTTTTCCCGCCCACCCGACCCTGCTGCGCGAGCGCGGTGGCGTCGCGGTGGCTCCTGGGCGTGTCGAGGCTGGGCTGGCCCAGGGCTCGGCGGGGGGGAGACGTCGGCGAGGTTGCTCGGCTCCGCGACGCCGGCTCACCATTTTTCCCTCCTCCTCCTCCTCATCATCATCATCATCATCATCCTCTTCCTCGTCCTCCTCCTCCTCCTCCTCCTCCTCCTCCTCCTCCTCGTTATCCTCCTCCGTTTCCCCCTCCTCGTCCTCCTCCTCCTCCTCCTCCTCCTCCTCCTCCTCCTCCTCCTCCTCCTCCTCCTCCCCTCTCCCTCCTCCTCCTCCTCCTCCTCCCCCTCTCCTCCTCCCTCCTCCTCTCCTCCTCTCCTCCTCCTTCTTTTTTCCTCCTTCTCCTCCCCCCCCCCCTCCTCATTCTTCCGCCTCCTCCTCTCCTCCTCCTCCTCCTCCTCCTCCTCCTCCTCCTCCTCCCTCCTCCTCCTCCTCCTCCTCCTCCTCCTCCTCCTCCTCCTCCTCCTCCTCCTCCTCCTCCCCCCCCTCCGCCTCCCCCATCCTCCGCCTCCTCCTCCCCCAGCTGGCCGCCGTCTTACACGAACACTGCCAAACCCGACGGGCTGGCGTTCTCCGAATTACACTTCGTGCAACTTTCGGGGGGGAATAGTATTTTTCCCAACCCTCCTTGGTTGGGTATTCGTTTTGAATAGAGCAGTGTGGTCTCCACTTCCTCCTTCCCGTCCCGTCTCCCTCTTGCCTCCTCCTGTCTTGCCTGCGGGGGGCTGCGATCTGTGAAACTGTCGCCACTTTCGAGGCTTGCCGGGGGGCCCAGCACAGTGACGCCACGGGCGGACCCAAATTAGACCTCGCCATCCCTGGGGGGCTGCGATCTGTGAAACTGTCGCCACTTTCGAGGCCTGCTGGGGGGCCCAGCACAGTGACGCCACGGGCGGATTCAAATTAGACCTCGCCATCCCTGGGGGGCTGCGATCTGTGAAACTGTCGCCACTTTCGAGGCCTGCTGGGGGGCCCAGCACAGTGACGCCACGCGCGGACCCAAATTAGACCTCGCCATCCCTGGGGGGCTGCGATCTGTGAAACTGTCGCCACTTTCGAGGCCTGCTGGGGGGCCCAGCACAGTGACGCCACGGGCGGACCCAAATTAGACCTCGCCATCCCTGGGGGGCTGCGATCTGTGAAACTGTCGCCACTTTCGAGGCCTGCTGGGGGGCCCAGCACAGTGACGCCACGGGCGGACCCAAATTAGACCTCGCCATCCCTGGGGGGCTGCGATCTGTGAAACTGTCGCCACTTTCGAGGCCTGCTGGGGGGCCCAGCACAGTGACGCCACGCGCGGACCAAATTAGACCTCGCCATCCCTGGGGGGCTGCGATCTGTGAAACTGTCGCCACTTTCGAGGCCTGCTGGGGGGCCCAGCACAGTGACGCCACGGGCGGACCAAATTAGACCTCGCCATCCCTGGGGGGCTGCGATCTGTGAAACTGTCGCCACTTTCGAGGCCTGCTGGGGGGCCCAGCACAGTGACGCCACGCGCGGACCCAAATTAGACCTCGCCATCCCTGGGGGGCTGCGATCTGAGATCCCCGCTTTCGAAGTGGCTAGGGTTGCTCAGGGATTGCAACTAATCAGCTTTATCTAGTCCTTGTCCTGAAGCCAGTGTCCTGCGAGTCTCCCGAATTCCGTCTGCAGACATATGTAACCCTCGCTCCGTCATCGCCCCCCTTATAAAGTGTCCTAAACTATTTGCGCCCCGCGTTTGCGCAGGGGTTGGGTACGTCGCCAGGGTAATTTTTCGTTCCCGGGCGTTGGCACGGGACGAGTTGAATGATACACTTGCGTTGCAATCGATTGCAATCCATTGGATTGCAAACGATTCGATTGCAATCCATTGGATTGCAATCGATTGGATTGCAATCGGTTGAATTGCAATCGATTCAATCGATTGGATTGCAGGGGAGGGACAGGACGGAAGGGAGGGAGGGGAGGAGAGGGAGGGGAGGGAGGAGATGGAACGAAGGGTGTGGAGGGAGGGGAGGGAGCGGAGGGAGGTGGGGAGGGGGATTGCAGTGGAATGGAGTGCAATCGATTGCAAGCGATTCGATTGGGATTTTCGATCGTCGATCGTTGATCGTCGATCGTCCATCCTCGATCGTGGATTGTTCATTTTGGATCGTCGGCGAAAGGGAGGGCGGAGGCTCCGGGGGCTGGGCGGCCAAAGGGGGAAAGGGGGGGGGGCTTCCAAGCCCCCCCCCCCTTTGGCACAAAGGGGGAAGGGGGGGGGGAGCTTCCAGCAGGGCGGCTCCAAGGGGGGGGGGGGGGGTAGCTTAAGCACCCCCCCGGGGGTAGGGGGGGGTAGCTTCCGGGGCGGCCAAAGGGGGGTGGGGGGTGGTAGCTTCCAAGCACCCCCCCCTCCCCCGGTGCACGAAAGGGGGGGAGGGTGGGGGTAGCTTCCAGCAGGGCGGCGCCAAGGGAGGGAAAGGGGTAGCTTAAGCACCCCCCCCCTTTGGAAAGGGGGGAGGGGGGGGGTAGCTTCCAGGGAGGGCTCAAGGGGGGAGGGGGGGGGTAGCTGTAAGCCCCCCCCCCTTGCAAAAAAAAGGGTGAGGGGGGGGGGTGCTTCCAACAAGGGCGGCTCAAGGGAGGGGGGGGTAGCTTAAGCCTAGCCCCCCCTCCCCTTTGCTCGGGCCCTGCGGGCGCGCTCTCTCACAACAACGGCTCCCGCTCGAGACTTCCTTACAATTTAGCCAGGACCCCCGCTCCCGCCCGAGACTTCCTCGCATTTTATTCCGGAATCGCGCTCTCGCTTTGGACTTCCTTTCAATTTTTTCAGGAATCGCTCTCCCGGCGCTCTGGAGTCGCGCTTTCGCTGGAGACTTGCTTGCAACTTACTGAAGAATGGCCTTGCGTTGGAAGTTCTTGCAATTTGCCCAAGCGCCGCGCTCCCGAGCCCAGTTGCTACCCTCACTGGCCCAATAGTTGCCTTCTGTGGCCCCGCATTATATGCACTTCGTGGCCGCCGCTTGTTCGCGCTCTTCGTGGCCCCATACGCATTCCCTTCGTGTCCCCGCTGTCGCCCTTCGTGGCCTACTTCGTGCCCTTCGTGGCCCTGCTGTCGTTGTCTCTCGCTCTCGCTTTCGCTCGCCGTCGTCGTCGTCGTCGTCGCCGTCGTCTTCGAGGTCGTCGTCGTCGTGGTCGTCGTGGTCGGTCCCCTGTCCGTCCCTCTTGGGGTCGGGTCGACGGTCCGCGGCCGCCCCGCCGATCAGCGCTGCCGCTGGCCAGGCCGACGGTCCGCGGCCGCCCCGCCGCTTGCCGGGGCCCGGCCTGCAGGGAAGAAAGGTCTACCCCCCAAAAGGGGTTCGATCGAAAACGAAGAGGGCGGGCATCGAGGGTTTGGGAAATACGCCTTATTGGACACTCGAGCATATAAGGGCGAACAGTTTTAAAATTGTTGTTGTTGTTGTTGTTGAACTCTCATTCTTGAAGAATGATTATTGGTGATCCCCCCCCACCGGTGCGCATTGATTTTTTCGATTGAAGTGCCACCCCCGGGGCTCGCACTTTGTTTTTTCTTAAGGAAAGTCTTCCTGCTCAAACTGTGCCCCTGCCCCCCGGGCTACAACAACAACGGCTCCCGCTTGAGACTTCCTCGATTTTTACTCAGGACCCCCGCTCCCGCCTGAGACTTCCGCGCAATCTACTCAGGAAAGGCGCTCCCATTTGAGACTTCCTCGCAATGTAATCAAGACCCCCGCTCACCCCCGTTCCCGCTTGAGACTTCCACGCAATTTACTCAGGAAAGGCGCTCCCATCTGAGACTTCCTCGCAATGTAATCAAGACCCCGTTCCCGCCTGAGACTTCCGTGCAATTTACGTGGGAACGGCGCTCCCGCTTGAGACTTCTTCGAATTTTACTCAGGACCCCCGCTCCTGCTTGACATTTCCGCGCAATTGACTCAGGAACGGCGCTCCCGCTTGAGACTTCCTCGCAATTTAGTGAGGACCCCCGCTCCCGCCTGAGACTTCCGTGCAATTTGCTCAGGAACGGCGCTCCCGCTTGAGACTTCCTCGCAACTTAGTCAGGGCCCCCGCTCCCGCCCGAGATTTCCTCACAATGTACTCAGGACTGCGCTCTCGCGTGCGACGTCCTCACAAATTATTCTGGAATTGCGTTTCGGCGCTCAGGAACCACGCACGCGCCAAGGACGCCTTCACAACGTGGTATCTTCCCTCTTCCTTCGTCCTTCCCCCTCCCCTTCCTCCCACTCTCCCTCGTTCTTCCCCTCCTCCTCTTGCAGGGCCCGCGCCAATTCCAATGGCGGGCAGAGAGATGTACGCCCCCGAAGGATTGTCCGCCCGTTCCGGTTTGCCCGTACGTCTAAGCCCGCCGGCCCCAGCAAAGAGAAATAATCCCCCCGAAAGGGGTGTGATCGAAGACGAAGAGGGCGGGCTTCGAGGGTGTATGGTATACGTGTTGAATGACTCGCGGGCAGGTAAGAGCGTGCAGCCTTAAAAATTGTTGTTGTTGTTGTTGCTGCTGTTGTTGTTGTTGAATTCTCATTTCGGAAGAATAATTATTGTTGATCCCCCCACCGGTGCATACTGTTTTTTCTCAATCAAAGTGTGCCCCTCGACGTTCGCACCCTGTTTTTTTGACAAGGAAAGTCTTCCTGCTCAAACTGGGCCCCTGGCCCCCGGGTTACAACAACAACGGTTCCCGCTTGAGACTTCCTTACAATTTAGCCAGGACCCCCGCTCCCGCCCGAGACTTCCTCGCATTTGATTCAAGAATCGCGCTCTCGCGTGGGATTTCCTTACAATTTATTCCGGAATCGCTTTCCCGGCGCTCTGGAGTCGCGTTTTCGCTGGAGACTTGCTCGCAACTTCCTGAAGAAGCCTTGCGTTGGAATTTCTTGCAATTTGCCCAAGCGCCGCGCTCCCGACACCCAGGCACCCAGGAGTCGCGCCCGTTGTGGCCCCATGTGCATGCCCTTCGTGGCCCCGTTGCTGCCATTTGTGTCCCCCTCACTGTCCTACGTGGCCCAGTTGCTACCCTCAGTTGCCCCATAGTTGCCTTCTGTGGCCCCGCATTATTTGCCCTTCATGGCCCCCGCTCGTTCGCGCTCTTCGTGGCCCCATACGCATTCCGTTCGTGTCCCCGCTGTCGCCCTTCGTGGCCTACTTCGTGCCCTTCGTGGCCCTGCTGTCGTTGTCTCTCGCTCTCGCTTTCGCTCGTCGTCGCCGTCATCGACGTCGCCGTCGTCTTCTACGTCGTCGTCGTCGTCGTCGTCGTCGTCGTCGTCGTCGTCGTCGTCGTCGTCGTCGTCGTGGTCGGGTCCCTCTTGGGGTCGGGTCGACGGTCCGCGGCCGCCCCGCCGATCAGCGCTGCCGCTGGCCAGGCCGACGGTCCGCGGCCGCCCCGCCGCTTGCCGGGGCCCGGCTTGCAGGGAAGAAAAGTATACCGCCAAAAAGGGGTTCGATCGAGGGTTTGGGAAATACGCGTTATTGGATACACGAGCATTTAAGGGCGAACGGTCTTAAAGTATTATTGTTGTTGTTGTTGTTGTTGTTGTTGTTGTTGTTGTTGTTGTTGTTGTTGAACTCTCATTGCTGAAGAATAATTATTGGTGATCCCCCCCACCGGTGCACATTGATTTTTTTCGATTGAAGTGCCACCCCCGGGGCTCGCGCCTTGTTTTTTCTCAAGGAAAGTCTTCCTGCTCAAACTGTGCCCCTGCCCCCCGGGCTACAACAACAACGGCTCCCGCTTAAGACTTCCTCGATTTTTTACTCAGGACCCCCGCTCCCGCCTGAGACTTCCGCGCAATTTACTCAGGAAAGGCGCTCCCGTCTGAGACTTCCTCGCAATGTAATCAAGACCCCCGCTCCCGCCTGAGACTTCCGTGCAATTTACGTGGGAACGGCGCTCCCGCCTGAGACTTCTTCGAATTTTACTCAGGACCCCCGCTCCTGCCTGACATTTCCGCGCAATTGACTCAGGAACGGCGCTCCCGCCTGAGACTTCCTCGCAATTTAGTGAGGACCCCCGCTCCCGCCTGAGACTTCCGTGCAATTTGCTCAGGAACGGCGCTCCCGCTTGAGACTTCCTCGCAACTTAGTCAGGGCCCCCGCTCCCGCCCGAGATTTCCTCACAATGTACTCAGGACTGCGCTCTCGCGTGCGACGTCCTCACAAATTATTCTGGAATTGCGTTTCGGCGCTCAGGAACCACGCACGCGCCAAGGACGCCTTCACAACGTGGTATCTTCCCTCTTCCTTCGTCCTTCCCCCTCCCCTTCCTCCCACTCTCCCTCGTTCTTCCCCTCCTCCTCTTGCAGGGCCCGCGCCAATTCCAATGGCGGGCAGAGAGATGTACGCCCCCGAAGGATTGTCCGCCCGTTCCGGTTTGCCCGTACGTCTAAGCCCGCCGGCCCCAGCAAAGAGAAATAATCCCCCCGAAAGGGGTGTGATCGAAGACGAAGAGGGCGGGTATCGAGGGTGTAGGGTATACGTGTTGAATGACTCGCGGGCAAGTAAGAGCGTAACAGCCTTAAAATGGTTGTTGTTGTTGTTGCTGTTGTTGTTGTTGTTGTTGTTGTTGTTGTTGTTGTTGTTGTTGTTGTTGTTGTTTGTTCTCGTCGTCCCACCCGCGACCCACCCGCGACCCACCACCCACCCCGCGACCCACCCCGCGACCCATCCCGCGACCAACCCGCGACCCAACCCGCGACCCAACCCGCGACCAACCCCTCGACCCACCCGCGACCCACCCGCGACCCACCCGCGACCCAACCCGCGACCCAACCCGCGACCCAACCCGCGACCCACCCCGCGATCCACGCGACCCACCCGAGACCCACCCGCGACCCATTTGCGACCCAGCCGCGACCCACCCCGCGACCCACCCGAGACCCAGCCGCGACCCACCCGCGACCCACGTGCGACCCAGCCGCGACCCACCCCGCGACCCAACCGCGACCCAAAACCGACCCACCCGCGACCCACCCGCGACCCATTTGCGACCCACCCGCGACCCACTCGCAACCCACCCACATTGGTTTAACGAAAGAATCGGCGCCTGCGGCGGGCTCTTTGTATAATTTGTGAAACTTTGGCGCCTGCGGCGGGCTCCTCCAGAGTCCCGCAGGCTGCCGACGCCCCCACCGCCCCCTCACTCTAATCCGCATATGCGGGGTGCTATGCCATTATGACGCATAACACTTTCATGTCCTGCCCGCCCGACCCGTCCCGCCCGTCAGAGTCCGCCCGACCGACCCCGCCCGATCCGCCCATTAGGGTCCGGCCGCCCTGACCCGACCCGGCCCGCCCGTGAAAGGCCGCCCGCCCGTCCCGACCCGCCCGTGAGAGTTACACCGTGCTGATTCTCCTATGCGCCGCACACTCTATAATGTCCCGCCCGCCCGACACGACCCGCCCATTAGGGTCCGTCCGTCCGACCCGACCCGACCCGACCCGCCCGTTAGGGCCCGCCCGACCCGACCCGTCCCGCCTGTGAGGGTCCGCCCGCCCGTCCCGACCCGCCCGGTTGGCTTACATCGTGTTAGTTCTATCACGCACCACAGTTGAATGTCCCGCCCGCCCGACCCGATCCGCTCGTTATGATCCGCCCGCTCGTCCCGACCCGCCCGTCAGGGTCCGCCCGCCCGACCCGGCCCGCCCCGCTCCGCCCTATAGGGTTCGCCCGCTTTCCCCGATCCGCCTGTCAGGGTTACATCGTGCTAGTAACCTTCGTTATGCACCACGCTTTGATGTCCCGCTCGCCCGACCCGGCCCGCCCGTCAGGGTCCGCCCGCCCGCGAGGGTCCGGCCGCTTCGACCCGACCCGCCCGTCAGGGCTACATCGCGCTACGTTTATTATGCGCCCCAGTCTGATGTGCCGCCCGCCCGACCCGACCCGCCCGTTAGGCTCCGCCCGCCCCGACACGTCCCGCCCGTCAGGGTCCGGCCTACTCCGTGGCACGTTGCTGCGACAACGACATAACCTAGTGGAGAAAGGAGAGGGGCGAGAGGGGAAAGGAGGACGGAACTCGCGCGGATGGCACTTGACGCCGTTATGATAGGTGTTGAAGTGGGGTGAGGTACGAATAGACGCTTCCCTGAGGTTCCCCCCACCTCGCCGTCAGCATCAGGCCACGTGCACTGTTGAGTACGACCCTGCAGTTGCTGGTGATAGTGACGGGGGCAGGAGGAAGGCGAAGAGGATAGCTCGACCGACCCGACTTGGATCGCCAGGGGGCGAATCTGTTGTGTCCCGGGGTTTCCCAATGGTGGTTTCGATGCGCCTCCGGGCTTCCAGGTGGTCGCCCAGCGGCCACCGTGAGGACCCCAGGAAGGCCCTTTGAGGGCGACAAGATGGCCCCCAATGCGGTGTGCAATTACACATTCTTCTCGGGGCCCTCTTGGAGCTTTCTTGTGGCTGTCTTGGGGTCATCTGGGCGCTTCCTGGGCCGTAACGCGTTGTCTGTGTGGGCCCTAGGAGGGCTCAGGCAACCAAGACGGCCCCAAGTATGGTGTGTATTTGCAAATGCGTCCTGGGGTCTCTTGAAACTTTCGTGGTGCCGTTCTGGGATCCCTCTCGGCGCTTCCTAGGGCGTGAGAATGTTGCCTCAGTGGATCCCACATGTGCCGCCCGAGGTCCTCAAGATGGCCCCGAGTACGGTCTGTAATTGCACGACAGTCTTGGGGCCTTCTTGGAGCCGTTTTGGAGCCGTCTTATTGCTTTCTCGGGGCCCCTGGGTGCTTAAAAATATTGCCTGCAGGGCCCGTAGTGAGCCCTGGGAGACTTCCATGAGGCCCCCAGCACGGTGTGCAATTGTACGCCGCACTTGGGGCTCTCTTTTGGAACTCTCTTGGGGTGTGATTCCGGCGGTCGTGGTGCCCGAAGGCCTCGACCCGGGGGCCTTCCTCGGAGCTCTATTGAGCTTACTATAGGCTTGTGCACAGCCTATGCGCAGGCCGATGGTGGGGCTTTGCGTAGGCTATGCGTAGGGCTGTCGTAGGCTCGTGGTGCGGGCCTGTGCGCAGGCTATGAATAGGCCGGCGGCGCACCTTCTACAGGCCTGTCCATACCCTACCCACAGCGCTACGCATAGGCCTACCATAGTCGGGAGACTCTCCATGGGATCCCCAGGGGATCCTATGGGATCCCCCCCCTGGGATCCTATCCCCCCATGGGATCCCCCCCTGAAGAGTCTCCCGACAGGCCTTGCTGGGGCCTGTTTATACCCTCTTTACAAGCCTGCCGCAGGCATATACATAGGCTACGCCCGGGCCTATCGGAGGCCTGTGCGCAGGCTGTGCATAGGCCTATGACAGGCCCATGCGTAGGCCATTCGTAGGTCTACCGCGGGGGCCTTGGGCACATTCACACGCCCGCTTCAGGCTGAAAATCGCCTCACGGACATCTTGTGCATGGGCCTATGCGTAGGCCTGTCGTAGGGTGCGCACGGCCTACCGATAGGCTGGTCATAGGCCTGCGCGCAGCCTGTCGAAAGGCCTGTTGTGCAGGCCTGCTCATAGGCTTATGACAGGCCCATCGATAGTCTTTCTCAGGGGCCTGCGGGAGCATGCGCCGTAGGCGTATGCATAGCCTTAGCATAGGCCTGTCATCGGCCTTTCGATAGGCTGTGCACAGCGGGTTGTTATCTTTGAATCCGCGAGCTTTCCAAACCTTACATCTTGAAGCCATTAAAACTTTTAAGCCCGTAAGCCCTCAAGCATTTAAACCCTTGAACCTTTCACCGTTGCAAGGCCTTACACCCTCAAACACCTTAGGCCTTTAAGCCCTTAGCCCCTGAAGTCCGCAAGCGCTCAAACTCTTGAGCCCTTTCAGGCCCTAGACTTTTCAAACACACGCGGACCTGGCCCCCCCAAAGAAAAATTGCTGGACGCGCGCGTAGTATTGGAATTGCAGCGCACCCCGACCCCGACGTGCCCCACCCCCCCAAAGCATTACCATTACCTGCCCCCCTCCTTCCCCGGGTCACGACCGTTACCTGAAGTTACAGACAGCGATCTCTGCCTTACCTACGCTTGAGAGGGTCTCTCTACCTCTCCTCTTCTCTCCGCCCCCCTCATTCCTCTCGGGGAAGGCAGTCTGCCCATACTTGGGCAATCGGTACATCGACCCCAGGTCGATTGCACGTTGCGCTGCGATCGTTCTCCCTGTTTTGATCGCGAACGCCTCCGTTGTTGCAGCGTCCATACGGACAATGTCGGTGCAACGGAACAGGAGCCAAGGCTGCAGCAGTGATGGAGCGCCCTCGTCTGCCTATATGCCCACCGAGAAGATCTACGGTCGGGAGCTTCTGCTTGGCGTGACGTGCCGCTGGTTCTGGCTCACCGCGCTTCGGCGCACCGCGCTAACTACTTCGCATTTCCGAGCTTGACGTCCCGAGCCTTTCGAGCGCGTGCTTTACCGACGGGTGTCGCTTCTGTAAAGAATCGGCGCGTTCAGTCCCAAAATGAAGCGGCATTGGCTTCATGTTTCGGGGGAGGGAAGCATTGCCCGATCCATGGATTTGGCGACAACGCCCAAGCCAACGGTTCCCTAATCCATGTTCGCGCGTGCTTGGGTGACGGAGCGCCCTCGTCTGCCTAAAGGCCCACGGACAAGTCCGAAGAACTTGGTGGGACTCATTCTGTATGTTATTAAAACATAGTTGGCAGAGGCATTCCAGTTTGAAAGCCTCGGTGTTTTGGTCAAAGAGCAGCGCGTGTGTTATCAGAACGTTCTTCTGCTATCAGAACTTGTCGTGGCAGGCTTGTAAGGGGTTGCGGGACGGCCAGCCCCTGCTCAGGAGGAGGGGCGGAGACTTCTTCGCGTCGATAGAATTATCACAACACACGGCCTTTCTTGTTCCCTTGGGTCCTTGTTGGCCCCGAGACCATCGGAAAACGGTTCTGGATGAGAGAAGCCGGTCGGGGGGAAGGTGTCGGGACCTCTGTGGGTCCACGTTGTGAACAAAAAGCACGACGTCGAAGCTCTGGGAGGATCGAGGAGGAAGAGGGGCAGGACCCGACGCCGGCTTGGACCAAAGACGCCCGCTCGGACCTCCCCCCCGCTCTGGCCGACCGCCGCGTGCTGCACTTGAAGTGTCTCGGCAACGCAGCGCCGTGGGTGGACCAGGCGGACGGGCGAGTCCGTGTCCACGCCAGAACTGACGGCGCCTCTGCTGTGGCCAACGCCGTCGCTTTCGCGGGGCAGCTCCGGGTGTCTCGCGCGGCGGGGCTCGCGGCCGAGGCATCTTCCTCGCTCCTCCAAATTTCTGCCCAAGGCGCAGCGTCGCACCATCTGCGAGCCAATCGCGACCTATCTTGGGTAGGGTGGACCAGTTCGGGAATGTAGTCTCTGGCTGCCTGGAGCAGCTTCTCGGGACCTCGCTGGATCCCGGGCAGCGCGCACGGGCCACCATGTGCTTCGAGGGCGGCGGGATGTACTTGCTCTCGCCCCGGGCCGCCTCCTCATCAGCGTACGCGGCGAGTTGGGCTCTCGGCCAGAAGGAGGTCGCGCGGGCCTGGGGTTTCAGAGCTTGGAGGACTTCCCGGTGCAGTGCCCCCTGACACACCACGCTCTCATGAAGTCTGGCGCCAACCTGCGCTCCCAAGGGACAGAAAGCAGCGAATATGATTGGCTGTGCTGCTTCTAAGAACCTGTGCCCAAGCTGCAAGGCAGGTGGGGGGAGGCGTGCTCCGCGGCCATCAGAGCCAAGCTTCTCGGCGCGCTCGGTGAGGACGACCGCCTGGCGCTCGGGCGCCAGCGGGACGGGGGCCAGCGGCTTCGCTCTGCCTTGCGAGGAGGGCGACCTGGCCATGCTCGACAAACACTATTCACCGCCATGAATTTTCGCTTCCCGTGCTACGTCTGCCCGCTGGGCGCCTCGTGCCAGCACCACCGAGGCGACGGTGCCGTCTGCAGCGCGCCACTGGACGGTTCCGGGTGGCACGCGAGGTCTTGCGGAGTTGGACAGTGCCGCACCGCCCGCTATGACCGCACGCCGGATTGTCACGCACAGCTGCGCACCACCTTCACTGGCTTCGCCACGGCCACGGAGCAGTGTGTCTTAGCGTGAGACCGCGTCAACCAGCTAACAGGCGTGCTGGAGGCTGTCAACCTGGGCGTCGCGACCACGGATCTAGTCACTGGTTGGTCCGTCCATGTTGACTGGATCATACCTTGCGAATTGTCAGAGCACGCCTCTCTCGCAGGCAAGCCCAGTCCAACAACGACGGCGTGGCCGCATCATCCATCGTCCGGGAGAAGCGCATCCGGTACCCGCCCTCAGCGGAGGTGACCTTGCCCTTTTGGCCATCGAGACATTGGGCCACCCGTCCGACGAAACCGCAGAATTCGTCCGAGCTTACGGGCACACCGTCGATGAAGCGGCCTGGGGCAAGGTGTTCGCCGAGGTGCGGCGACAGGTACCCCGACCAACATCCAGCGCGACAAGGCATTGGCGGATGACTGCGGCTCTGGCGTATGCAATTATCTCGGCGACGTCCTGGCAATTTGGCGTCGGCTATTCAATAATACGAAGCCAGGCCAGGAGTGCCACGGGGCCAGTCCTCAAAGAGGCTGTGTCCAGGCAGTGGCTGGAGAGGGACCCGGGACCATCACCCCAATGCCTGGGGGCCCCCCTGAGTGACGGGGGCGGGGGCCCATCCGGGTGCCCCCAGGCTTTTTTGGGGGGGAGGAGGACGTGGAGGAGGAGGAGGAGGAGGAGGAAAGGCAGCTGAGGAGAAAGAGGCGGCAGAGGAGGAGGAGGAGGAGGAAGAGGAGGATGAGGAGGAGGAGGAGGAAATGCACGACCATGACCGAGCTGGATTCGGAATAGGAGATGCGTCGGGGATCCAACCGGTATGAAAGAACAGTTTGGTTTGGCACATCTATCCTTACCGCTGGCAAGCTGTGGAATAGTGGTTAGACACAAGTAAGTTTTCGGGAATGAAAGTCGTGGTGACCTACATTGGACGTAAGATATGTACATTATGTGCCGAACTCCAAATCATAGAAGTGGGCCGCATACCTGAGCGCAGAATTGGCCAAATGGCTGGCACGTAACCAGTCTTTAATAGTTGAGTTACCATTATCCACGCCACCGGCGAAACATATTTGTTGTTTGGAGCCGACCGCCACAACATGATTGCATTCATTCGCGCTACGAAGCGGCATTCCAAGCGATAGTCACCTGGTTTTGCATACTTGTCTGACGCCTGCGTCCTGTTGTGCCTTCCCGGCCCACCATCGTTTCCTCCTTCTGCCCCCCGCTCGTCGCAGGGACGATTACGTCTTGGTGGAGCCGAAGCCGTTGGAGTATCACAAGGCGGGCGCAGGAAAGAGCTGCAGCAATTGGAAGGAGATCGGCATTTCCCCGAAGATGTTCAAGCCCACGGAGAAGGCAGCGCGCGAACTTCGATCCGATGCGCGCGGGAAGTTGTGCGATGAACAGGGGGGAGGGGATGGCGGAGGAGGAGGAGGAGGAGGCGGAGAAGGAGGAGGAGGAGCAGGAGGAGGAGGACGAGGAGGAGGAGAAGGAGGAGGAGGAGCAGCAGCAGCATCAGCAACAATGAGCGGAAGAGGAGAGGGGCGGCGGGCGAGGACGAGAGGAGGTGGGGGGACAAGGGGACGGGAAAGAGAAGAACAGGGAAGGAAACGGGGACGGGCAGCAGGAGTTACCAGGAAATAGAGGAGGACCAGCAGCAGCAGCAGCAATGATTCCGCTGACGTCGTCTCGCGTGCCCCCACTGCTTGCGATCTGGGGGTGCCACCCCCGCCTGCAGCAAGGAGCTCTTCATCATACGTTCGAGAATAACGTCGTCGCTCGACTGGCCTTGGTATAGAACCAACACAGAACAGGAGAGTGTGTTCATCGTTCGCCACGAGTTTGAAAGAAAGCTGGAGTCTGACAGCCAGTCGCGGAGACGGGCCGCCGCAAAATCCATACCATGTTGCAGCGAAGACGCTGACGGCGAATCACCGCCGCCCTTTGCTTTTTGGAAACGCCTATGCGGCCGAGCGTTGTGGCCAGAGCTCGGTAAAGTTATCGGACCATGTGTTCCACAAGCCGTTGTGGAACGCTTCGGAGAAAACGTGGGGGAGAAACAAACCGAGGAGACGAGGGAGGAACAACGAGGAGAAGAAGAATGAGGAGGAGGCCTCTTGGAAGCTTTCTGGGGCACTATTATGGCCTCCTGGGAACTTCCAGGGGACCTCTTGGAAGCCTGTTGGGAGCTTCCTTGGGCCTCTTGGGGGCCGTTAGAGGCTCCTTGGGAGGCTCCTTGCCCCGCCTGGAGCAGGCTTCCCAGGGACCAGCGCTTCACCCTGAGTTGCAGTTCGACGGCCCACCCTGAGTTATGGTTCGACGGCCCTGGGGGCCCGAAATCGCCCCCCGACGCAAAAAGACGGGCGGGTGTCATTTGCTCCTTCCCTGACCTCCTCCGCCCCCCGGGCGCAAGAAACAGCAAGAGCAGAATTAACAACAAAAACACGCTGGACGCAACCATATACAATAAGAAGAAGAAGAAGAAGAAGAAGAAGAAGAAGAATAAGCAACAACAACAAAACACCCCCACACACAGAGAACACAACAGATGCAACAACACAGCAAAACACGTACAGGAGCGGGGGGTGTCGCAAGAGGGAGGGGGGGGGGGCAAGAGGGTCAGAAACGACAGAAAGGGACCCCCCTCTTGGAGTCATCTGGCGCCGAAGACGCTGTGAGGAACCTCCCAGCTTCACGGATGGAGGGCGGGCCGTTTTCTAAATGTGGATCTCTTTTCAGCGCCGCGCACATTTGTTTGAAGAATTTGCAAGAGCTTCACGGATGGAGGGCGGTTCTTTTTCAAAATGTAGCTCTCGCCTCAACCTCGCGCACATTCGTCTTGAGAGCTTGCAGCTGTTTCAAGGATTCTCATGGCGAACGTCTTGGACATGGTGTTTTGGCATGGTGTCCCAATGTCAGGGCGCGAAAGTCACGTTGATTCGTGGTGTTGAAGTCCCAGGAAAGGCGTTCTGGCACAAATCATGATCATCAAAGCGCAACAGTAGCGGTGATTCGTGGCGTTGATGTCCCAAGAACGTTGTTTTGGCACAGTTCTGGATTTTCGCACTGTTGTCTTCCAACGGGGCCTTCTCTCAGTGAAATTGAATCCTTGGAGGGGTCTGCGAAGAGGGAACTTGGAGGCAGGATTGATTGGAACATAGTTGATTAATCTTGGGTTTACACTGGTCCTCTCCCTCCTAATCTTCTCATCCTTCTCCTCCTCCTCTTCCTCCCCCTCCCCCTCCTCTTTTGTCCGTAGCCATGTTGGCTCAAGTGTCTAGGGCTTCGGAGGGGCGATTCGAGGTGTATGTTGACGCGCGCCCGCGCTGAGTAAAAGAAGAAATAGATGAGAGGGGGCGGAACCAGAGGCGTGGAGACGAAGGGGGGGATGCGACGATGGAGGAACGATGGCGACGATGGAGGGATGGGGGCCTCGTCTTCCTCGTCCGTCTCCTCTCTCCTCCTCTCCTGCTCCTCGCTCCCCTCGCGCCTCCTCCCCTGTCGCTCGAGGCCCCCCCCCGTCCCGCGCCTCTCGCGGAGTTTCCGGGGGAGCCTCCCGGGGGCCGACCGGGCCTTCGAGGCTGGCGCCACGCAGCCCCATGGGGCGGGGAGGCGCCGGGTCGCGATCGGGGCCGGGGCCGCGGCGGGGAACGCAAAGTCTGTGGGATCCTCCTCCTCCTCCTCCTCCTCCTCCTCCTCCTCCTCCTCGGCGCACGGCGGTGCCCGCTAGCCATCGATCGACGCGCCTCTCCCAGGGTTCGTTCGCTCCTCGGCGCCCTCTCGCTGGAGTCCTGGGCGCAGCTGGACCTGTGGGGCGGCCCGCGCATCGTCCGCTGGGGGCACGTCGCTGTCGCCTCGCTGGTGCGTGCCTCCACGGTCACCTTCCCCGAGCACGCGCAGATCCTTGACTCGCTGGTCTCCTTTGTCCACGAGCACGACGACTGGCGTACGCTGTGCATGCTTCGGCCTGGTCGCCTGCACCCGCTTCTGGCGCTCTCAGTCGTATGTGGAGACGCTGGCGCAAGCTGCTGCTGGTCTAGGCCTCCCTGGCCAGCTCTCGCCCATGGTTCCCGTTGCGTGCGATGATGCCCGCGAGGAGCTTCTGGCGGCAGTGGACCGCCGCCCTCGTCTTCAACGTGTTGCGCATCGGGCTCTCCGTGAGTTGGCTCGTGACGCCGCACCTCTAGCTGGCATTTTGGGGCTGAGACTTCGGAAGCTGATACCCCGACATCGTGCGGTGCTTGGAGGGTTTAATTGGGACCCGATTGTTACAGTACTGAGGCGGTGCCCGACGTCGTGGGTGTGGGCTGCGATTCGGACCTGGTCTGACGCATGGCTCACCTCGCATCGCTTTCTTCATGCAGGCGGCCGGCGGCTCTGCGCGTATGGCTGTGCAGGCTCGTCCGACTCCCTCAAGCACTACGCCCGCTGCCCCAAGATGTTCTCCGCGGTGCGCCAGGCGCTGGGCAGGTCCTTCCCACTTCCTGTACTACACCGCTGGTGCCTCCTGTCCCCATCTATTGATAATGTTGCGGTGATGATGGTGGCATACAGCATGTACGACGTGACCCGCACAATCGAGCAGTGGCCAGTGGACGAGAACCAGACCTCCAGCTGCGCTCTCGCAGGAGCGCGCGCGCGATGTGGATGGTGGCGCCGATGCGCCTCTCGAGCGTGGAGCGGGCCGCTCTCAAGATGTCGGACTTCGCGCGGCCGCGGCTTGGCTCCTCCTCTTCTTCCTCCTCTTCGTCACGCTCGTCATGCACTTGTGCCCCGTCGTCGCCAGGCATTAGTGGGACCTCAAGCGGGCGAACTGACTACTTGAGCTTCGACCCTGATGGATGTGGTAGTGGCTCCGATGGCTTTCAGGCGGGGCCGCGGCTGTTGGCCACACCTCGGCGTCGTCTCGGAGTACTGCCGCACCTGTCATCTATGAGGGCGCCCTCTGGCGACAGCGGCTCGGACGCTGCCCTTTCCGAATGTTCGGAGCCGCTCACGCCTGCCATGCTCGTCGCCACCCCCGAGCGCGTCGGCAGCATTGAGGACGAAGTTTGTGATGCACCCGTCCCGCTCATCTCTGGGAAATGCTGAACACATTATTTATGCTCAAAAAATGCTCCGTTTGATGCTCCGAAAAATGCTCGCGCGGGTTCGGCGCAATTTGACGATGCTCAGAAAAATGCTCTCGCGGTTTTCGCGTTCGTTCGGTTTCGGGCGCGTTTTGAAGACCCCCCCGTCGCCGACGCCGACGCCGACGCCGCCGCGGCCGCCGTCGCCGCCGCCGCCGCCGACGCCGACGCCGCCGCGGCCGCCGTCGCCGCCGCCGCCGCCGACGCCGACGCCGACGCCGCCGCCGCCGCGGCCGCCGACGACGGCGACGACGCCGACGCCGACGCCGCCGCGGCCGCCGTCGCCGCCGCCGCCGCCGACGCCGACGCCGACGCCGCCGCCGCCGACGACGGCGACGACGCCGACGCCGACGCGGGGTTTCGGGTTTCGGATTTCGGCGCCGACGGCGCCGCCGCCGCAGACGACGCCGACGCCGACTTCGACGCCGACGCCCGACGCCGCCGTCGACGACGACGGCCCATGGTTCTATGGGCTAGGCGGCTAGGCACTAGGTAGGCACTAGGCCCCTAGGCCCTAAGCCCTAGAGGCCCCGTCCTAACACTTAACAGTTAAAACTTAACACCTTAATGCGATTCCTATAGCCTATATCGTATAGCCTATAGCCTGTAGTATTATGACTATAGCCTATAACACTGCACAATCATTCATATTATCATATTATGGAGTAAGGAGTCTATGGTCTATGACCAATCTACAGGGTTTGCATTGACACAATGACCTGCATATCCAACCCTGTAGTCTCTAAGCTTTAGGCTCTAAATTCTAGATTCTAAATAGCTCGATGGCTACATGAGGTTATTGGTTATTCATTCGGTTATAGGTTATAGTTTATAGAATATAAGATGCCCAAAGCTATAGAGTATAGAGTAGAGAGTAGAGCTGGCAGCTGGAAGCTGGAGAGCTGGACCCAGCGATGCAACGTGCTAGGTGCTAGGAGCTAGGAAGCCTGCACAGCTGCATCGTATTGACGAATGATTAATGGCTAATGATTAATGCCTGATGCTGGGCCTCTACTCCCTACTCCTTAATTCCCTACCTGAAGAAGAACCCCAGGAGCTTCTGAGGCGTGCGCCCCCCTGGGGGGTGGGGGCTTAGCAAAAATCTGGGGGGGGCTGCGCCCCCCCGGGGGCAACTTTTGCAACATCGGGACCTGACAACGAACAACTAACCAATTCGCGCGGAGCGCGAGCGGTTTTCGTGATGTTTTGAAAGGAAGTCTGGAATTATTGTAAATCGCGCGGAGCGCGAGCGATTTTTACGATTTCCAAGCGATTTCACTACTGGAGCCTGCGACCCCCCTGGGGTGGACTTTTGCAAACATCTGGAGCCCGCGCCCCCCCTGGGGAGGCTTTTGCAAAATCTGGAGCCAGCGCGGAGCGCGAGCGATTTTAGCGAGTATCAAAGGAAATCATTACAAACTCGCGCGGGGCGCGAGCGATTTTTGCGATTTTCAAGCGATTTCACTACTAGAGCCAGCGACCCCCTCTGGGGTGGACTGTGCAAAAAATCTGGAGCCCGCGACCCCCCTCGGTGGGCTTTGCAAACATCTGGAGCCTGCGACCCCCCTGGGGGGACTTTGCAAAAATCTTGAGCCTGCGCCCCCCCTGGGTGGACTTTGCACAAATCTGGAGCCTGTGACCTCCCTGGGGCCCTGGGGGTGACTTTGCACAAATCTGAACCATGCAGCATGCGGCCCCCCTTGGGGGACTTTGCCAAAATCTGAAGCCTGCGACCCCCCTGGGGTGGACTTTGCAAAAATCTGCAGCCTGCGACCCCCCTGGGGGGACTTTGCAAACATCTGAAGCCTGCGACCCCCCTGAGGGGCGGCTGCGAACCCCCTGAGGAGCGGCTGCGACCCTGCGACCCCCCTGAGGGGCGGCTGCGAACCCCTCCAGACGTGCCCCAAGAATGCTCCGCTCCCCCGGGACCCCGCTCTGGTCCTGCTCGGGATGCTCCAAACATGCTCCTCAAGATGCCCCAAAAATGCTCCGCCTCCCGGGTAAGGTCCTGGTCCTCCTCGGGATGCTCCTAAAATGCTTCAAAAGATGCTCAAACATGCTCCAAAAATGCTCCGCCTCCCGGGTAAGGTCCTGGTCGCCTGGGTAAGGTCCTGGTCCTCCTCGGGATTCTCCCAACATGCTCATAAAAATGCTCCTAAAGATGCCCAGAAAATGCTCCAAAAATGCTCCGCCTCCCGGGTAAGGTCCTGGCTCTCCCGGGCAAGGTCCTGGTCCTCCTCGGGATGTTCCAAAAATGCTCGTTAAAATGCTCTTAAAGATGCTCCAAAATGTTCGAAAAATGCTCCGCCTCCCGGGTAAAGGTCCTGGTCCTCCTCGGGATGCTCCAAAAATGCTCCAAAAATGCTCCGCGGCTCCCGGGTAAGGTCCTGGTCCTCCTCGGGATGCTCCAAACATGCTCGTAAAATGCTCTTAAAGATGCTCCAAAAATGCTCCCCAAATGCCCCGCCTCCCGGGTAAGATCCTGGTCCTCCCGGGTAAGGTCCTGGCCCTCCTCGGGATGCTCCAGACATGCTCTTAGAAATGCTCCTAAAGATGCTCCAAAGATGCTCCAAAAATGCTCCGCCTCCCGGGTGAGGTCCTGGTCCTCCTCGGTGTTTTTTTTTCCATGTTCCTACATATGCTCCTTAAGTCCTAAAGATGCTCCAAAAATGCTCCGCCCCCCCGGTTCCCGCCCTGGTCCTTCTCTCTTCTCGGGGCGCTCCAAAAATGCATATAAAGATGCCCCCAAAGATGCTAACAAAAATGCTCCGCCTCCCGGATCCCTGCTCCGCCCTGAATCCCCATTAGACCCTAGACCTTAGACCCTAGACCCCAGACTTTACACTCCAGACTCTAGACCTCTAGACATGAGACCCTGGGCTTGAGACCCCTGACCCTAGACCCTAGACCCAGATCCTGGACCCTAGACCCCGTGCCCTAGACCCTAGACCCTAGAGCATTTGCCACACATGTTCCAGGATGCTCCTGGGACGGATTAACCGACTAACCACTAACCACTAACCCCAGAAGCCAGATGCGCCTGCCATCGGAGCCAAGGAAGCACACCACTGGCCCAGCCCCTAGCCCACAACCCAGACTCGTCATCCTTCTCGTTATCCTTCCCTTCTGCCCGCCCTAGAGCCTAGAGAATCAAAATGCTACCAAAACCGCGCGAGCATGTTTGGGGCACCGTCGAAATGGAGTGCCCCGAGAGGGGGGGGGGGTGCCGCCCTGTTTCGGGGCCAGCCTTCCCGCCGCCCATCATCTCCTTCCCTCGCGGAGCATATTTGATATAAGCTATAAGAGTCGCCTTGATTGCTTGGCTGCTTGGCCTGGCGCCTGGCGCCTGGCGACATGCCATGGCCCGAGGCCCTAAGCCACTAAGCCCCAAGCCTTAACCGTGAACCCTTAATCCTTAACCCCATTTGCCCTTAACCTGCAACCCTTAACCCTTAACCCTGATCTCGAATCCCGAACCGCATTGGCCGAGACGTGGCCCCCGTGGCCCATGGGCCGAGACCCCATGGGCGGAGACGCAGGGGTCAAACCCCATGGGCCGACACCCTATGGCCCATGGGCTGAGACCCCAAAATCGTGAAAACCAATTGGCAACGACTCTATGGGTCGAGACCTTGCACCTTGTGGGCTGAGACGCTGAGACCCTGTGGGCCGATACCTTATGGCCCGAGCGTGGTCCGAGCGTGGCCCGAGCGTGGTCCGAGCGTCCTCCGAGCGCGGCCCGAGCGAGGTCGCGCCCCCCTCCCCCCTCCCCCCCCCTCCCCCCCCCCTCCACACCCCCCGCCCCACCCCACCCCGCCCCACCCACCCGCCCAGCCACGCGCACACACACACACACACACACACACACACACACACACACACACACACACACTTACACACACACACACACATACACACACACGCACGCACGCACGCACGCACGCACGCACGCACGCACGCACGCACGCACGCACGCACGCACGCACGCACACACACACACACACACACACACACACACACACACACACCACACACACACACACACACACACACGCACACGCACGCACGCACGCACGCACGCACGCACGCACGCACGCACGCACGCACGCACGCACGCACGCACGCACGCACGCACGCACGCACGCACGCACACACACACACACACACACACACACACACACACACACACACACACACACACACACGCCACGCCCCACACCACCCCACGCACCACCCACCGCCCCCGCCCCCACCCCCCCACCCCACCCGCCCCACCCCACCCCGCCCAACCCCCAGACGATATCCGATATCCTTGCTCCTTGCCTTCTTACCAAGCGACCGAGCGCCCCCTGCCCCCCTGGCGTCTGTCTAGGCGAACCGCATCGCTAGTCCGTTTACGTCGTCTACAGTCAAACGCTGCCGCGTGGTTCTGGTTGTAGAGTGATGGCGCCCCGAAACTGCTCGCGCGGTTTTGGTCGGACTTTGGCGATGCTCAAAGAATGCTCGCGCGGTTTTGGCAGCGTTGTGGAGGAGTTCGCAGAGGGCCGAGCATCCCGGAAGCATCATCAACGCGCCCCAGAACCGTGCGAGCATTTTTTGGAGCACCGCCAGAATTCAACCGAAACCGAAGAGCATGTTTGGGAGCATCGTCAAAATTCAACCGAAACAAGAGCATGTTTTTGAGCATCGTCAGAATTCAACCGAAACCGAAGAGCATGTTTTGGAGCATCGTCAAAATTCAACCGAAACCGAAGGGCATTTTTTGGAGCATCGTCAAAATTCAACCGACACCGAGAAGCATTTTTTTGAGCGCCGTCAAACTTCAACCGAAACCGAAGAGCATTTTTTGGAGCATCGTCAGAATTCAACCGAAACCGAAGAGCATTTTTTTGAGCACCGTCAAAATTCAACCGAAACCGAAGAGCATGTTTTGGAGCATCGTCAGAATTCAACCGAAACCGAAGAGCACGTTTTGGAGCATCGTCAAAATTCAACCGAAACCGAAGAGCATTTTTGGGAGCACCGTCAAAATTCAACCGAAACCGAAGAGCATGTTTTGGAGCATCGTCAAAATTCAACCGACACCGAAGAGCATTTTTTGGAACTCAAAATTTCAACCGAAACCGAAGAGCATGTTTGGAGCATCTGCCTCAAAAAACCGAAGAGCATTTTTGGAGCATCTGCCTCAAAAAACCGAAGAGCATTTTTGGATCATAGATAATGTTTTCAGCATTTCCCAGATATGAGCTGAGCGGTGCATCGCAAGACGAGGTGGCGTGGCAGGTCCCTGCTCCGCTCTCGCCCATTGCCTTGTCCTCGTCGATTCCGTTCCCCTCCCGTGATGCGGCCTCAGCGCAGTCATATTCGGTCAGCGCCTCGAGTGCGCCGTCGCCTGTGCATGTATGTTCGGATACGAAGGATTGCAAAAAAAACCCGGATTGCAAAAAAAACCCGGATGAACGAAGGATCGCAAAAAAAACCCGAAGGATTGCAAAAAAACCCTTGAACGAAGGATTGCAAAAAAACCCAATCCTTCGATCCGGGTTTTTTTTGCAATCCTGTGCCCGCCAGCCCGTCATTGCCTCAATCCCCGTGTGTTGCAACGCCAGCAGGCTCAGTTTGTCGACGGCTCCGAGGCCAGACGTCAGTGGTCAGCAACCTCGACGCCCGCCTGTCCGCTCCGCTTTGCATATGTATCTCGCCGTCGGGCCGAATAGTCTCCACCCGCCCGCTCCCTCGGTGCACACTCGGAAGCCGGGCGAGGGCTGCTAAATCCGTGGCTGCTAAAATCGACCTCCGGGAAGTTGTCTTCGTCTTTCCGGGACGAAGTCCGTTGACTGTTTCGCGTGCCGCGCCTTATTCCGGGAGGTTGTTTTTTCCTTCCGGGAGGGCCGTTTTAGCAGCCACGGTTTTAGCAGCTCTCGCCCAGCTTCCCACACACATGTCCTTTCTGACCGCATTTCTGCACCGCCACCTCTCCCCCTCGGCCCTTCGCCTCTGAGTGCTGCTGTTGCGGTTGCTGCTTCTCCCCCGCTTCTCACCCCGCCTTAGTCTGTGTTCCTTCCGTTGGAGCGGAAGGCGGCGGGTCCTTGATCGCTCTGCCCAGTTGGTCTTTGGCCGCATCTGGAGGGCCCGCCATGGGGGCGCTGGCTCAGGGTGC